>JACCID010000107.1:0-458345 GCA_018906775.1 Sycophila sp. Sp_5 | reverse complement strand
ATACAAAAAAATAATATGTGAAAATTATTGTAGATTATGTATTTACTTTTAAAAGATAAATGAATAAAAAAAACATATATATATTTTTGTCTTCTCTCTCTTTCCTTCCCTCCCACTCCTCTGCACAACATATGATAGCAAATAAGATATTATTTATATTAAAAAGTAACATCGCACTGTTAAAATATTAGTCTTCAATATGGATACGCGTTGGAAACATCCGTGGACGTCGATGCTTTGCGGACCAACTGGGTGTGGTAAAACTGAATTTGTAAAAAAATTCTTAAAATACATTGATCGTATGAGTGATACTAAATTTGACCGTATTATTTTTTATTATGCTGAGTGGCAAGCGGGTTACAGGAATCTCGGTAAAAATATTGAATTTCGCGAGGGACTTCCTAGAACGAGAGATTACTCAAGTGATCCAAGACCGAAACTACTGATTCTCGACGATTTAATGCGGGAGTCTCTTTCGAGTAGTGCTATTGTGAATTTATTATTTACAAAGGTCAGTCATCATAATCACCTTAGTGTAATTTTATAACTCCAAAACATTTTTCATCAAGGTAAAGGGACAGCGCGATATATCGCTTAATGCACAGTATATTGTATCATTTCGAATTAACGCGATCGTAACAAAATAAAACATCTTGCGCGTCCAATTGTGTCCCGATGATCCGCACTTCTTACAAGAGGCATACTGGGATGCCACCTCCCGAGCATTTGGCTATCTTTTGTTTGATTTGAAGCAAAGAACACCGGATAATTGTCGATTTCGTGCTTGTATCTTTCCCGACGACGAATTCCACTACGTATATATTCCTCGAAGACCGATAAAAGCCGCTGACCCTTGTAATGAGCTTTCAGTTCTATCTTTATGATGGGCGGGGGGAGTCGCAGGATTATTAGTCAAAACACACTGACATATTACGTGCGTGTATCATCTCAACCCAGAACAACGAAGGCACTTCTTCAAAAGCAGACACAGCACTTATTAGATATATTTGTGAGTGTGCTCTAAACGTGCTTCAGGTAATATACCACTACAAGGCTACTAAATCACGGTTACGTAAACACGCTACTGTTTAAGAAAATTGGCTAATTTCTTCAGATAATTCTCAAATAAAAAGAGAATCATCGTTCAAACACGAGGTTTTCTCCCCCTTCTTTTGGCACCTTTAATCGGGACTGTTTTATCAAATTTAATTTCCAAATAAAAATAAAAAATAAAAAAAAATGGAGCATGCAAAGAAGATGGTTTTACTGCCGAAGGAAAGCGTGGATCGCTTACAAAACCTGTCGATTCATGGAAAATTAAATTCTGTTCAAACTCCGGGGACAACAATGAGTAGACTCGATGCTGAGATGAACGACATCTTGAATTTTGTGGATAGTGTAAATCAACGTGAAAAATGGGAGCAGTATTCTCAGGTGTTGCAGAGATATCTACATTTTAAAGGATTCTGACAGTAGACATAAGAAAAATGATGAAGTGAAAAAGATGGATGAGGACGAGGAGGATGAGGGGGAGGAGATCGGTGACACTGCTGACCCCCGCAGATCAAATGGATGCACGCATCGTATCCAGTGTTCCGGCAAAATACAATGATAAAGCAAAGCACTTGTTAAGGTATGTAAGAAATTTCAGCAGAGTTAGTTGGGGTGCTGATGGAAAAATTTTTATAGATGGCGTTTTGATTCGAAAAGCAAACATTATTGACCTTATAAACGATGCAATGAGGGAGAGAAAAAAGATACGGCCACCTGCAGGGTATCCTCAGTTTGCCACAGCTCTTCGAGAAGCAGGTGTGCCTCGAGAATTTATCGGAAACACTCGAGTCTTGCAGTTTATGGACACTTCATTTTCAACTTCATCACCCAAGCTTAATAAGTCTAATTTATCGGAGAGAACTTTGAATAAAAGTGTAAGTGGTGCCAGCGAATACGAAGATCCTATCGGTAGCGATAGTAATAGGGATTTTGAAAACGTGCCGGTTGGCGACACACCCGTCCCTAAGAAGAGAAAGCGTACTGATCCTATCAAGTCTAATTTAATACAATGGACGAGACTGAGCAACAAAGTAGTAAAAAAAAAAAAGTAAAAGTTGATAATGAAGAAAGTGTTTTGGATGCTCTTGTTGATCTGTTACCTTTTGAAATGCATGTACCAGGATACAAATTTTGTGGACCTGGCACTAACCTGTCAAAACGAGTCAATAAAGGAGATAAGGGGGTCAATCCTTTAGACGAAGCTTGTCGTCGACATGATATTGCTTACAGTGACAAAAATACAAATCGTCGTGAAGCCGATCGTAGACTTGCTGAACAAGCATTTTCTCGTATGCTAGACGGTGAAACACCACCCGATGAACACACAGTAGCAATGATGACAGCATGCTGTATGGTCAGTAAAATCACATTTGAGAAATTTTTTACTCGTATTAAAAAAGCAATAAGAAAAAGTGATAAACGAAAAAAGAATAAGATTGTTAAAAATTGAAAAAATGAATACCGTGCTAGCACAGCTATACTACGATACAGAACGACCCGAGGCTTACGCGGGTGCTACTAATATCTTAAAAAGTACTCGTAAAAAATATCCCCCAGGAGATGTGACTGCGTGGTTGGAGAGTCAGGATGCTTTTAATCGACACAGATATGTTAGACGAAGATTTCCTCGACGACATTACAATGTTAAAAATATAGATGATGTGTGGGAGGGAGATTTAATGGATGTCAGATCGATCAAATCTTACAACAGTGGTTACACCTACATACTTGTAGTTATCGATGTATTAAGTAAATTTGCCTGGTTAGAACCTGTAAAGGACAAGACATCTAAAAATGTTACAAAAGCGTTTGAACGTGTTTTGTCGCGTAGTGAAAAGCGTCAACCTGTGTGTTTTCAAACGGACAAAGGTAAAGAGTTTATTGGTAAAGAACTGCAAGAATGTTTAAAAAGAAAAATATCACATTTAGAGTTGTTCGTAGTCCTGATACAAAAGCATCGGTAGCAGAAAGACTCATCCGAACTATTAAACAACGAATATGGCGATATTTCACGCATAAAAATACTCGACCTTACATTGATATTTTGCAAAAAATTGCCGAAGCTTACAACCATAGTAAGCATTCGAGTATTAAAATGGAACCAGCAGCTGTCACCATTTATAATGCTAATGTTGCTCGAAAAAATTTGTATCGTCGGTACATGCAATCTGAAAAAATCAACAAGCCTAAATATAGTGTCGGTGATTTGGTTAGAGTCAGTCGTGCAAAGAACGTTTTCGCGAAAGGATATGAAGGGGGCTGGACTTTAGAGTTATTTAAAATTTCACGTATCTCGCTAACAAGACCACCTGTAGTCTACTATTTAAGAGATCTAGATGATGAGGATATCGAAGGGTTTTTTTATGAAGAAGAATTGAGTAAAGTGAGAAAAGATTTGAATATCGATGTATTCGAGGTGGAAAAAATCGTAAAAAGCAGCGGAGTTGGTGCAAAGAAACAATATCTCGTTAAATGGAAAGGCTATCCAGATAAATTTAATTCTTGGGTGCATGCAAATCAAATATCCAAATTACAATGAAGGATGATTTTTATGTGGTGCTGCCTAGCAACAGCAGCTCACAGTTTTTTCCAGAAAATACGACAACACATTTTATTACACAACTACCACAGCAAATACGTCTTCAAGGAGTGTGGAGTGTTGCCGTCACAGAAATTCAAATACCAATAACTTTTCAACATATATCAGCCAGTCTTCAGGAGAGAGAAGTCATTGTGAAACGAGTACCTCGTACTATTGTTGAGAGCAACGAAGTGAGAACAGCGGTACCAGCCTCATCGACTTCTCATTTAAACCCAGGTGTTTACAAAAATTTAGAAAGTGTCTTAGACAATATTAATAATTTACAAGGTGTTAAGGGGCATCTTAATTTTGTACTTGAGCGTAGTGGTTATATTTCAGTGAAATGTGTATGTACTTTACAATCTTGTCAGGGTCTGGATCACTACCTGCAATTACGGGACAAAGTAAGTAAAATTCTAGGGTTTGAAATGAAAGATAATTGCTTACGTGTGAGCAATAGTGAAAAAGGAGGAGGCGTAATAGTCGGAAATCACCCCGCAAATTTAGCCAACGGGTTGCCATCAATATTGATGATTTATGCTGATATTTGTGAACCATATGTTGTGGGTGATGTACAAGCACGATTATTGAGGGTTGTTACTTTAAACATGGAGGATTACGCATACAACAGTGTTAAAATGAAGAATTTTTCACCGCCTATGTATATACCTTTGTTATTCAATGCTTTTCAGACTATTGAAATAGATATAAGAGATCAGTTTGGTAAATCTATACCATTTGATTTTGGAACGTTAACAGTAACGCTTCACTTTAAACGCATCGATTGAAGCAAGGAAAGAAATGGACTATTACGAAGCATATTTTGTCTCTCAGATTGGTGGTAGCGGGGGTGGTTATCACCGTGGTGGTATTGGTCCAATTTTTGTAGGTTCCCCCCACCAGAGAGGACATGGCGGTATAGGGAGCTTCCTCGCTGGACTGTTCCGCAAAGTTTTCCCTCTCTTTAGTCGTGGTGCAAAAGCTGTGGGAAAGGAGGCTCTACGAACCGGAATGAATATAGTGTCGGACGTTACTACACAAAATACACCAATCAGAGAATCGTTTAAAAATCGTGTCAGAGAATCGGGTGAAAATCTAAAAAGGAAGGCTGAGCAGAAATTAGATAAATTGATGGAGGGGTCGGGATATAAAAAAACGAGGTATCTCTCTCTGGCTCAGTCTGATGGTATAAGTGGTGCTATAAAGACGAGGAAGAAGAAGAAGAGGATAAGCCGTAAGACCACCAGACCGAATAAAAGTACTAAAGGTGAAAAACGAAAAAATCGAGTAATCAGCAAAAAGAAGAAGAAGAAGAAGAAGAGTCCTCGTACCACTAGAGACATCTTTGGATAAAATAAAATGGCTTTCTTACATACACAATCGTGCGAATGTATGAAATCTGAATTGTCGTTATTTGATATACCACCAACGCAAACTACGATAGAAGGTTCCAATTGGGTTCAGTATAAACCTATATCTTCATTAACTAATGATTCACCGATAGAATTTGTGATTCCTGGAAATGGTGATGACTATCTTGATTTGACGCATACCTTACTGAATGTCCGTGTCACCTTGAAGTCTAATGTTGAGCCGAAGAATTACCCCGAAGGTGTTACTCAAGAAATAGTTGAAAAAAATATTGGACCCGTAAACAACTTTATACATTCCATGTTCAGTCAATTGGATATTTTTTTTAATCAAAAACCTGTGTCTCCACCTAACAACGCATACGCATATAGAGCATACATCGAGACTTTGCTCAATTACGGTCCAGCTGCTAAGAAATCACATTTGACAAGTGTGCTGTGGTATGATGATACGCCTGGTAAAATGGACGATACAAAGGAAGAAAATGACGGATTGAACAAGCGTCGTAAGTGCTTAGGTGTTAGTAAGACTATTGATCTGATTGGTCATCTTCACTCTGATGTTTTTAATCAAGAAAAACTTTTACTAAACGGTGTAGAAGTAAGATTGCGTTTGGTGAGATCACGCGATACCTTTTCTCTCATGGACACTTTTGAATGTTTTTCTATACATATAGATGAGGCTAATCTTTTAGTTAGACGCGTTAAAATAAATCCTGGCATATTATTAGCTTATGCTAAAATGCTTTCTAAAACAACAGCCAAATATCCACTCACGCGTGTTGAAGTTAAAGCTATATCACTTAATAATCGAGTTCTTAGCCAAACATTAGATAATATTATTCTAGGACAGGTGCCTAAAAGAATTATTATTGGGTTTGTCAAAAATCAAGCTTATAACGGTGACCGAAAACATAACCCCTTCAACTTTCAGCATTTCAATATAAATTCTTTGACTTTATTTGTCGATGGTGTGCAAGTACCTTCTAAAACTCTGCAACCAGATTTTACAAATAAAAGTTTGTACGTTGATTCGTATCATACACTATTTTCAGGAACAGGGATTCATTTTCTTAATGAGGGAAATCAAATAACACGCGAGAATTACCCAGATGGTTTTTGTTTATTCGCATTTGATTTAACGCCTGATTTATCGGCAAATGAATGCACCCATTGGAATTTAGTCAAACACGGTAGCATTAGATTAGATGTAAGATTTGATTCAGCTTTGACAGAAACTGTGAACTGTATAGTGTACGCTGAATACAATAATATTCTAGAAATTGATGCCTCTCGTCAAGTAATTGTCGACTACGGCGGATAAGAATGTTTGAGAGTTGAACAATAGAGGGTGCTGTTTTTTTTTTTTTTTTTTTTTTTGTGCAATCTCTAGAATTGTGCGCACATCAGTATGTCTTTGGCGCTTGTGTCAAGAAGTAATACGACAGCTAGTGTAATATAACATAATGGATTTAGTCGTGGATATTCAGTGTTTGAAAGACATCAATAATATTGTGACTCCGAAAGAAGTCGCTATCGTAGCATTAGATGAGAATTTTATAGCGCATTGGGTGATATCTCCGAAAAATAAAACCAACAATTTAAGCATACCAGTAAGAAAGGAAAATAATTGGCTGGCGAAAAATCAACACGGTCTAGATTACTTTGACGGCGAAACAGAGAAAAAGTCATTATATAAAAGTCTTCGTGATCTCACCAAGCGCATTGGGAAAGTCTACGTTAGAGGTAAAGAAAAATGGCAGATTTTAAATAAAGTTACAGCTCGTGAAGTGATAAATTTAGAATACGATCCAGAATGTCCGTCATTTGATAAATTACCGTGGAGTGATAACTTTTGTCTCCAACACGCTGTAAAATCACCACACTTACAATACATTTGTGGATTAAATAATGCTCATCGATTAAAATCTTGGCTATCTACTAAGCGTGAAAAGTATAACCGAGTTGAATCCGATTACACTTTTCAGCCGCCGTTAAATCTTTGCGATGAACAGCCTGAAAATTATGAAAATTTTATCCCACATTCCATCTCAAACTGTGGGAGTGTTCCCAGCCGACCAGATCCCTCGGAAGTGGACGAAACCGACGGCCTTTGTGGTAAACACTGATGGTCATACTAAGGCAGGAATGCACTGGGTTAGCATTTACGTTAACACGTCGGGGGAAGCGTTGTACTTTGATAGCTATGGTGTACCACCCTATGTACCCGATCATATTCATCGACTTCGAAAAAATTGTAAAACTTTTCGCTGGAATACTACAATGTTACAAAGTGCGGTGTCTGATGTTTGCGGGCAGTTCTGCATAATGTTTTTATATTACATGAGTCGCGGGTTGGGCTTCGCAAGATTCCTCGAGAACTTTTCTGATGATTTGGAGAAAAACGATAACGTAGTCAGAAATTTTGTGCAATACGATCTTTCCGATGGATACGAGTTCCGTGGAGGTGGTAGTGTCGGTGGAGGGGATTGCAGAGTTACCTGTTTACAACATTGTAGTTCCACCGTAGGAGTTTTGACCAATGGACAAGAGCTCCGTGGAGGTGGTGGGATCGGTGGAAGGGGTTTGCAGAGTTAGCTGTTTTGCAATATTGCAGATATAATATGTCGCTTATATGGCACTCCCCACCGTAGGTGAGTTGAATACCCCCACCATCCCCTACCGCTTATTCTTTTCTTCTAAAATCTGAGAGCTTCATTGCAGATGTGGAACAGTTTACCGTCAGACATTATTCAATCATGTCGTACTCACCGAAGCGGTCACGACCTTTAGTCAGTACCTTATTCGCTTTAAACAAAAGTTATACCAAGCGAATTGTTATCGGGTTAGAATACGATAACATCCTCACTCCGACATCATACAAGCCTGTGGTCCGGTTAACATCGGCGGATTTTGACGGCATCCCCTTCACGTTTGAACAATGGGGCGAACTGACAGCAGCATTTGGTGAATTTTCAAGATTTTTTACCGACGATTCTGGTTTGTTAGTAAATGAAAAAATTTAAGGAGACGGCTGGCGTGCTATATTCCGAAAGGCGAGCAGAAAAGAAGCGTCGACAAAGTTTATAGAACTTGTTGAAGAGCGTTCATCTTCAAAGCGTCGTCACCATGTAAAGTTGAGGGAGGAAGTTTTTGAGTGTTTAGTGTCTGCTGTTAAATGTGTGAATGATCGATTTAAATATTTAAATGCTTTCAATAACTTTGTAAGTACTTTAATCTTAGAATATTCTCGATTGATAACGAACAAAGCTGAATTATATTACAACGCGCAAGTAACATGTTATAAGAAAAATATTTTGCAAAATATGAATGAACGACTAAAAAATAGTATAGTGGACCTTCTTGCGGAAAAACTGAGAAATTACAATGTATTACCAGCCGATGTATCTTTCTGTAACGATGATGTTATTGTTATATTACACGAACTTATAGCGTTCCATTTAGACGAAATAGTCAATAGTCTTAATATTCAATTAATGTACGATGATTACATAAATGACACTAATTCAAAATAAATAAATATTATTGTATTCTTAATTCTTCTTGTTGGATATTTCTTAACCTTTTATCCATTACCTCATCCCGAAAAATGTCTTAATTTCTTATAAAATAATTTTTTATTAAAATATATATATATTTTTTAAATAATTCAAAAAAAGCTGACGGTGTCATGCACAATAAAGTGCTGTCAGCAGTTTCGAACACTCTCTGCAGTATGACTCAGTAGCTTGGGACCACTGTGGGGCGTCTACCCCCCCACTCCTCCTCCGGTTATTGCCTCTCTGGGAGGAGGAGTGGGGGTTTGTTGTGACGCTCCATAGTGGGCCTATAACTACTGATGTAATTTTTGGTGATTGAAAATTTTTTTCAATGCCAAAGTACATCGAAATCTGATTTATCTTTTGTCATACTTAAAATAACTTTTTGTTACATTTGCACTCACTTGCGTAAAAGTCCTTCGGATTTTCTTGTGTCTAATTCACTGAATCGTTAATTATTTTTATTGAAATACACCTATTTTCTTTTCTTCCCTTGTGTTGTTCTTTTTGCTTTTTTCAAGAGCGGATGCGCTTAACAACTGCGTGCTCTACGACGCGAACGCTTCTGTTAGCTTTTAAGGGGAGGTCGTACCATCCTACATTACCGACCGCGATACGAATCGCTGTTTCCAACTTTTCTCTGTCATTTATTAGTGAAATTACGCACAATTTAAATTCCACTCAAAAAATTCTTTGAAGAAGAGGGCTCAACTAAGATAATTGTAATACGGAGTCAAAAATTATAAAATTAATAAATTTTTTAATTTGGCATCAAACGATGTTGAGTTGAACGATCGCAGCGCCATTGCTTATTTGCTAGTAAGGTAGCGACGATTTTTGACTCCGTATTACAATTATCTTAGTTGAGCCCTCTTCTTCAATGAATTTTTTGAGTGGAATTTAATTTGTGCATTATTTCACTAATAAATGATAGAGAAAATAGATAGGTGGTGGGAGGTGGGTGGAGGGTGGTGGGTGGTAGGTGTTGTTATTAACAATTTATAAATAAATTTTTTTTGCAATAATTTTTTTAATATATGCATGTAGTACACCCGCCATCCACCACCCACCACCCACCACCCGTCACCTCCCACCGCATAGCCAGGGTCGCGCATTCGGCCGCGTCGTCGCGTCTCTGCCGCAGCGGTAGCGTCCCGCAGGCGTGCATCCCGGGTCAGTGCGTAACTCGGCGTCGGTAGACGCCGCGCCCCTACCACACCGCGCCAAGGCCCGCGCACGCGGGCTGCATCCCCGCCCCCGACGCTGGGCCTCGCAGCCGGGAGCTATGCATGAGTCGACGCCGCGTCCCTTCGTTGCGCACCCAGGCCCGCGCAAGCGGGCTATGCGGCACGCGCCAGCACCCCCACCGCAGCTCGTGCATCTCAGCTGAGAGAGAGGACCGGACACCTTATGAAACATCTTGCAGGTTCTTCGAATCGACCCCTCGACACTTGCTTGCATGTATACATTATGAAAAAGAGGAGCCCTTTATTCTATTCTATTTTTTTTTCGAGAAAATACTTAATATTTAAGTACATTACTTGTTTCCTGTGTTAGTTTATGTTTATTTTAAACTTTTGAAGTAAGAGCGGGCGATCGGATGAATAAATTCTTATAATCTAGAAACAACAAATTGACTGTTCGTAGAAATAGGATTTTGAAGTTTGCGGGAGGTCTTTCGAGGGGAGCAGAATAAGGATGCTTGGGAAATGTCTAGGGTAAATAATTTTGACGTTTTGAATATTTCTTTTTATTTTTCTTTTATTTTAAAGAACTTGGCGGTTGAGAGAGCTAGTTATTAGCTCGTTTACAAATATTTCAGAGTTAAACGTTAATTCCAAATATGTCATATTGAAATAATGATTAAGAAAAACGGAGTCGTGCTTTTCAATAAATAATTGTTTTAAATTATTTACAATGTTTTTATATTGATTAAGAACTAAATATCGTAAATTAAGCTGCTGCAATCTTGACTGTCTATAACTGTGCTGTCGATGTGTTGAGCCAGTACTTGCGCCATGTAATCTTTGCAGGTGTTTACTTGCGCGCAGACATTTGAGATTCTTTGAAAATACTCTTCGACGCACACTGCGCTTCTTATTAATCCCTTGAATGTCTTATGTTGCATGGTTATTTCACATTTTTTCGGCGCAACGGCGCCGTACGAGAGGTCCAAAAGTATTACAGATTTGGCTGCACAAACGTGATTAAATGAAATTTTCAATTGATTGAGAAAAATTTCAGAGGGGTATTTTGCAGTTGCGGGCGCTTCAAAAAATTGAGAAATGATGTCAAATTGATTTTGTAGCATACACCATGTAGCGCTGTCAATACGAATACTATAAGAATTATTACTCTTTGCTAACTCAATCATAGGTAAAAAAGATTGTGTATTAGCATTGTAATAAAGACCAACCATAATGGCTTTTGTTTTTGAATTATTGAGTTGATTTATTTTGGTAAAATACATATTTGTCTCT
The DNA here is from genome assembly GCA_018906775.1 of Sycophila sp. Sp_5. Lineage (NCBI taxonomy): Eukaryota > Metazoa > Arthropoda > Insecta > Hymenoptera > Eurytomidae > Sycophila > Sycophila sp. Sp_5. The sequence goes on along the minus strand of JACCID010000107.1, from coordinate 447,301 downwards.
CTTTGTTTGACACGTTAAGTGTAGCGTTTTTATTATCCATTGATGTCTTGTTAAAGCATTTTACTTTTTCTCCTCGAACTGTTGCTGATATCGGTGAAAAATCCATCGGCTGCGTCTGTTGCATACCGATTATTTCATCTTCCCTTTCGGACGCGGTTCTTTTTTGTTTCAAAGGTTGGAGTGACATTATTTTGGCCGGCAATCTTTTAAATTTAAAATCTAAACACTTCCACTGTTCGCACAAGTGCTGCGGGGGTTTGTCTGTCTGGAGCACACGTGAGAAAAGGAAAACGCAGCCTTACTTCAAACGCTAATCCGTAACAGAGGTGGATGCGATGTCTGCAGCAAAATAAACCACCGGCTGGGAAGAATTGCTACGGCAGATAACTACCGTTTGCGCCGGCGTCTAAGATCTAACTGGCGGCCACCCATACCCTTTGGCCGGACCTGCTACCAACATGTGCGCTGCAGAAGCATCGGTCTGTGTACTGTACACAAACCCTTGCCGAACTAGGGCGGCCTATGCGATATCTATGGATTATTGTTGAATTTTTACACACAACCTTTTTTTTTTTTCTTCCTCCCCGGAAAAAGGCGTGCACTTGGTGCATTTTTTGGCGGCAAGTCGCCGATTGGGAAAATAGTTGGCGGGGGTGAAGGTTTTAAAAGACGCCCTTATCGATGCAAGGCTCATTCTCAAATTTTCTTGCGAGCTGTCAGTATTTCTCTGCAGTTCGACAGATTTTTTGAAGCCTTATAGTTTTTGTACTTTTTTATTTTGCGCCTGATTGTTTTGTGCCGATAATCAAGGAAACATCGTGTGATACATCAAACAGTTTAGTGAAATGTTTATAGACAGTGTCTACGCAAATTATCGGCAAAAAAATGTGCGACGACATAGTTTTTGATCGCTAAGAGGTGCAGCAGGCAAAACCCCTTGTTGACGTTTTGCGAGCCTGTGTGATTTTTTTGATGCAGTCATCCCGCTGGGCGAGCACTGCATATAAGGCGACATTCTTGGCGTTCATTGACACCCTCTCGGAGGCTGGGCTAATTCGCGAGCTAACACTGATGCTCGATCAGTGTAGTTGCGAAGAAATTGCCCAGTTATACGAAACAGCGTCGAAATATTCGAGAGCGGATGTCATTATCGCCGGTGATATTATTGGTCAGAGAGGCGATGCCAAGGTGTTCCGCGTTAGACCTATAATGGAGGCATTTAATCGATTTGGTAAGTTATACAGTACCGTTCAAAAGTTCTTGAACGCTTGAAGAAATAATTTAAATATTATAAATTACAATATTACAACTTCTAGGTGGGCTAGAGACAAAATAAAAAAAGTATTTTAAAGTAGAGAGAACACACTTTCTTTTTGTATTAATGGCTTATTTTTAAGAATTTTTTTCGAATCCTGCAATCATTTGTAAGACAACGTATATTCAGCATTTTTTCAAGTTTCGTTCAATCACTTGAAAATAATTTTGTAGAAAGCATTCGAAAGCGTGGAACGAGAGCTTTAATTTACATCTTCGATATATTTCTCTACGTTAATTTTTTACGTTTTTATGGCGTTTTTTGTGAAAACTACCTATTTTCGAGAAAATAAATTTACGTCAAAAAATAATGATGTTTCAAAAAAATTTCGTAAGAATAAAAGATGTATGTATATACAGGATGGACCATTTTAATCGCCCCACCCAAATATGTCGGAATGTAAGGGAGATAGAAAAAAACTTTAAAGACAAAAGCTGTAGGGTTAGGAGGGGGACAAATTATGGTGACCTTGACCATGACCTTGAGGTCAAAGGTCAAGGTCATTTGAAGGTCAAACCGATTTTTTCAAATAGGAACCCCTATTTTTGACCTCGGAAATGGAAAGAGCAGAAAATTTTACGTTCAGATATGATTTTTTAAGGTCATGGGTGGAGGTCATTTGAAAATCAAATCGATTTTTCAACTAGGAAACCCCACTTTTGATCTCGGGAATGGAGAGATCGGAGAATTCTACGTTCAGGTACGACCATGGTCAAGGTCATTGATAGGTCGGAGGGTTTTTTAAGCTGGAAACGTTATTTTCGACCCTATTAACCACGAAGATACAAGTTTCGTGAGAAATATGTATGTTACTCCGATATGTTCACGTGGCATACTTATTTCGTGAGAAATAAGCCACGTTCTTAGTTCATCGCGAATCCGCTACGCGGCTATACGAGCAGGAGTATGTGGTAACTGAGTAGCTCGTACACGACCTAGCGGTCCATGGCACATAATAAGGGACTGATATGCCGAGTAAAGTTATACCATGCAGAGGTGCTTATCCTAGCATAAAATTTACTCTTCTCATAAGCTTTGTAGATTCTAATCGATATTTTATTATTAAAATTTTTTAAGTTTTGTTAAACCAGTACAATTAAAAAAAACACCCTTAAAAATGGCTGACTATCAACCGAATGAGATTGTGGATATGATAATGATTTTAGGGGAAAGTCATAATAATTATCGAGCTGCAGCAAGACTTTACACTGCACGCTTTCCTGACAGACGACACCCAGATCATAGAGCAATAAGTCGCTTGACTCAAAGAGCTCGTGAGGGTCATATGGTTCGCCAACGTAGGAACCACGAATATGATGAGAATGATCGAAATGTTATTACTGTTCTTGCTGCCATTTATCTTGATCCTCATACCAGCTCTCGACGCGTTCACAGAGAAATCGGCATAACAAAATCAACTTTTTTGAGAATTCTTAAATCCCTTAAGTATCAGGCTTACCACATTACGTTGGTTCAAGAGCTTCAAGATAATCACTTTCAACAGCGAATTGAGTTTTGCCAATGGGCTTTACGTATGATAGAGAATAATCCAGATTTCTTTAGGTATGTCCTTTTTTCCGATGAGGCTAAATTTCAGAGTGACGGAGAACTCAATAGGCACAATTGTCATTATTGGTCGGATGAGAATCCTCATTGGTATGGTGTGGGATCGTAAACGGTTATTTGATCGGTCCTTATTTTTTCGAGGGCAATGTTGCTGGGAACTCCTATTTACATTTAATAAGAGATCAGTTTCATGAATTGATAGAAGATGTTGATCTAGAAATGCGTCGAAGAATGTGGTTCCAGCACGATGGAGCACCAGCACATTTCGCTGTAATCGTACGAAATTTTTTAAATCAATATTATAATGGTAGATGGATTGGACAAGGAGGTCCAGTTAACTGGCCTGCTTGTTCACCCGACCTCACATCTCCTGACTTTTATTTATGGGGGTATTTAAAAAATGTTGTTTTTAAAGAACGACCCACGACTAGAGCAGACATGCAAGAACGTATTCGTCGAGCATGTGCAGCTATACCAAGACAGATATTGCTCAACACCGTTCGCCATTTCCAGAGGCGTTTGAATTTATGCCTTCAAGCTAATGGACGCCATTTCGAACGTTTAGGGTAATTGACCACCGTGAGAGGCAAGGGGACTCACGTTAATCAAGCACCCCGACCGTGAGAGGCAAGGGACTCACGTTAATCAAGCACCCCGACCGTGAGAGGCAAGGGGACTCACGTTAATCAAGCATAAATAGGGGTTCCCATTTAAAAAATCCTCTGATCTTCAAATGACCTTGACAATTGATTCTTGAAGATCATTCAGCTGACCGCCTTTGTCGTGAACCATTTTTAACATTCACTATTCTAAATATTATTCAATTAACCTCGAAGTTAATGTTCGAAATGGCGTCCATCAGCTTGACCCATGACCTCGACCCATGACCTTGACCCTTGACCCATGACCTTGACCATGGTCGTACCTGAACGTAGAATTCTCCGATCTCTCCATTTCCGAGATCAAAAGTGGGGTTTCCTAGTTGAAAAATCGATTTGACCTTCAAATGACCTCCACCCATGACCTTAAAAAATCATATCTGAACGTAAAATTTTCTGCTCTTTCCATTTCCGAGGTCAAAAATAGGGGTTCTTATTTGAAAAAATCGGTTTGACCTTCTAATGACCTTGACCTTTGACCTCAAGGTCATGGTCAAGGTCACCATTATTTGTCCCCCTCCTAACCCTACAACTTTTGTCTTTAAAGTTTTTTTCTATCTCCCTTACATTCCGACATATTTGGGTGGGGCGATTAAAATGGTCCATCCTGTATATTATATGCATATATATTCGGTATATAGATTACGTATGAATTTTAATATTAGAAACGATGTTATTTTTTAGAAAAATCATTATTGTTTGACGTAAATTTATTTTCTCAAAAATAGGTAGTTTTCACAAAAAAAGCCATAAAAGCGTAAAAAATTAACGTAGAGAAATATGTCGAACATGGAAATTAAAGCTCTCGTTCCACGCTTTCGAATGCTTTCTACAAAATTATTCTACGATAATTTCCCGAAAAACAGCAAGTCAATGAACGAAACTTGAAAAAATGCTGAAAATACGTTGTCTTACAAATAATTGCAGGATTCGAAAAAAAATTCTTAAAAATAAGTTATTAATATAAAAAGAAAGTATGCTCTCTCTACTTTAAAATGCTTTTTTTATTTTGTCTCTAGCCCACTTACAAGCTGTAATATTGTAATTTATAATATTTAAATTATTTTTTCAAGCGTTCAAGAACTTTTGAACGGTACTGTATATTATTTAACACTTTTTCTTCTATTTTTATTTAACTTTTTTTATTTAACTTTTTCTTTGTTTTACTTTTTAGTTTAAATTTTTTATATTATAATTACATTAGATTATTGGTTATTTAATTTTTTTTTGTTTAACAATTTTCAACTTTTACTTAACTTTTATAATTTTACGATTTCTTTCAATTTAAACATTTTCTAGTATAATTACAATGGGTTATTAATTTTTTATTTAAATTTTTGTTTTGTTTAACAACTTTTCTTCTTTTATTTAACTTTTAATATTTTACAATTTTTTCATTTTCAACATTGTTTAAAATTTTGTTTAAAAATTTTTTTGTTTTAAAATTTTTTAACTAACAATTTTTTAGTATAAATCATTTTTCTGATTTAAAAATTAAAAAAATTTTTTTTGTTTAAAAATTTTTGGTTTAAAAATTTTTTTAATTTACAATTTTTCAGTTTAAATCTTTGTCTGTTTTGAAATTTTTAAAAAAATTTTTTGTTCAAAAATTTTTTTTGTTTAAAATTTGTTTAATTAACAATTAGTTTAAATCTCTTTCTGTTTTAAAATTTGTTTTAAAAATTTTTTGTATAAAAATTCTGTCCAACATTTTTTTTTTAAAATTCTATAATTAACATTTTTTTCGTTTAAATCTTTTTCTGTTTAAAATTTTCTTTAACATTTTTTGTATAAGAATTTTTTAGTTAAACCTTTTTCTTAATTTTATTTATGTATTTTTTTATTCTGTTTTAAGAATCTTTTAATTTTATTATATTTTTAGTTTATAAAATATTTTCCTATTTTTTATAATTATATTAATTTATTCTTTTTTTCTAGCTAGGAGCTATTTCCAGCACGATTATTTATCGGAGGATGATTGGTTTAATTATTGCGATTCCCCAGCATTGATCGCAGGATACTACAAAGAATTAGATGACCTCTTCAATAAGTTGGCCTAATCCTGGGATCAACGCACCGACGTAACCACCAGACATCTGTATGAGTACAGTTTTGACGGGCACGATCTAGACTGGATTTTCAACGATAGTGATGGTGTTTGGGAAAATGACTGTGCTGCTGTGAATAATACGCCCGCCGAACAAAGTGAAAATGTTTCAGCAGGGGGGCGTACAAATTCCAGTGCGAAGTGTGACCGCTTTCACCCTTACACGCCGGCTAAAAGAAGTATGAAAAGTCACACGGAAGCAGCGGCAGGACCCTCGTTAGCGGCTGAGGCAGTGGCAGGACCCTCAAATGCCCCGCAATACGACCCCGAGGCCGCCGCAGGTCAACAAACATTGTATTCGCATTGTTACACCTCCCGAAAATTCGAACCCCGTGGCGTGGATGTCCTCCGCAATGCGCAAAATCGTGGAAATTATAAAATGCAGTCACGAAAATGATTACGTCGGTCTAACAATAGATTCGGATAATTTCGCGGCCGGTGTTGCGTGGTTAGGTTTCCGTCCAGTAAGAGAGTTTAATCACGAGTGCTTGTGGGATTTAGTTTTTAAAGTTACGCAAAGTAATAATGATTTTAAAATTGATGATAGTTTTAAAATTGTTATTACTTATATCGAGGGTTTTAAGGGTAAGGGCGGTGTCGGGCAAATTTTAGATAAAAAAGGGGTTTTAAATATTAAAAATAACGATAATCTTTGTTTACCACGCGGGGTTGCTTGCGGCCTTATTTACGTCGAAAAAAAAGCTACCGACGCGTGGAAAAAAAATTGGCGTAATATTAAAATTGATCGCCTTCAAGTAGAGTCAGCTAAAAATATTCTTTTAAATTCGGGCATTACTTTATCCCACGGAGACGGCTGCGGATTAGAAGAAATACGCGCTATATCACAATTTTTAGCTCGCGAAAAACACGTTCGGCTGCGTGTTTATGAGTTTGAAGTGTTCGGTACGGCTGCTCCGCTCTTATTCGACGGAGAGCAAGAGTATCCCGGTGACGACTATAAAACAATTAATATAATGTTTTATAGACGCGCCGAACATTTCAATCTTACTTTAAATTTATTAGCCGTAAAAAGCAGAGCATATTTTTGTGATAGGTGTAATATTTCCTATCGGCAGCCTCTCAAGCACCGTTGCGCAAACGTGTGTGACTGTTGCCATTCAAGTCCTAATTGCGACTCTCTTTCTGTCAACGGAGAGCTAACGTGTAACGTTTGTCGGCGAACATTCAGAAATTCAGAATGTTTTAAAAATCATAAAAAGATCGGAGGATATGCGCGTCGTCAGGGTTCGAAGATCGCGACAAAATCAATTTGCGACTCTGTACAAATTTGTAAAATATGTTATAAATTATATGATCTAAATAAGAAAAAGCATGAATGCGGGATTTCGTATTGTAGTATATGCAAATCCAGGCATTTGATTAATGAATTATGTTATATTAGGCCTATAAAAAATAAGGAGAGTCGGGATCGTAACAGCGAACATCCGGAAACTTGTTTTGTTTTTTACGATATGGAAACACAAATTAAAATTACAGATGGCGTAAGTTTTTGCGTGCCGAATTTGTGTGGCACAGCTTTGCTGTGACGCATGTATTTTAAATAATAATTTATTAAATAATTGTAGTTTTTGTGGTGTGCGACAACACATTTATAAAGGTCGCGATTGTGTAGAAAAATTTCTAAGTTTTATTGTGCGTGGCAAAAAAAAAGACAAACGGTTTTTCATCTTTTGTCTGTATTGCGCACAATGCTAGATCTTTCGATGCACAATTTATTTTAAATACTTTGACGAAAACACGCAAAGATATTAGGCCATCTGTAATTTTAAACGGTCTTAACATTGTTAAATTAAAAGTAGGAATAACAAAATTTATTGATAGTCTCAATTATTTACCGATGAAGTTGGCAAGCTTTGAAAAAACGTTTGATTTGCCTGCGGGGAATAAAAAAGGTTATTTCCCGCATTTATTTAATACACCGGAGAATGAAAATTATATTGGTGAGTATCCGGATGTTCGGTTTTACGAGCCCGACTCAATGAATGCAGTAGATCGTGCAAAATTGTTAGACTGGCATAGCGATATGGTCGCTCAAAATGCAGTCTTTAATTTTGCACAAGAAATTGTTGACTACTGTATTCAAGATGTATCTATTTTACGTCAGGCGTGTTGTAGTTTTAGGAATATTTTTTTAAAAGCAGGCAAAGTCGATCCTTTTGTTGAATCGGTGACGATTGCGAGTGCCTGCTCCGTAGTATTTAGAAAAAATTTTTTGGTTAACAATTCTATAGGTATAATACCCGCCGGAGGTTACACGCATGCGGATAATCAGTCGAAAGTAGCTATACAGGGTGTTCGAAATGTTCCGGACCCCCCACTTATAACATAAAGTAAGCATTTTGGAAAAAAATGTTTAATACAAAAGTTGTTAAGTTTTGAAGGTTGAACTAAATGATGACCTTGGATTTGTTAGTGGTTATCATTTTCAAGGTCATTTAAAGGTCATCTTCAGTTTTTTAAATAGGGACCCCTATTTTTTATTTCAGATTCTGAAGGAGCACAAAATTTTACATCTGGATATGTACCCACGTTATGGCTCAAAATGACCTACAGAGGTCATTTAGTGGTTAAATGATTATTTAGTAGCAGAAAGCCAAGAAAACCCGATTATTAAGAACTTTGAGCGTATCTGACCAATACTAAAGTAATTTGATTTTGCAAGACAAACTTTATGGTGGCGTTAAATTGACATTGCCCTTGATTTTCAAGGTCATTTGAAGGTTAACTTTAGTTTTCCAAATAAAGCCTCCTAGTTGTAATTCTCCATTTTGCACCAGCGCTAAATTCTGCATTAGGATTGTAAAAGGTGTAATTGACACTGGCGTAAAATAAGCCTTAGGCCAGACAACCACATAACTCGGGCGAGAAAATGATAAATAAAAAAATGTCTAATCAAAATAAGCCTTAGGCCCATCAACTACATACCTCGGGGGGGAAAATGATAAATAAAAAAATGTCTAATCAAAATAAGCCTTAGGCCCAACAACTACATACCTCGGGCGAGAAAATGATAAATAAAAAAATGTCTAATCAAAATAAGCCTTAGGCCCAACAACTACATACCTCGGGGGGGAAAATGATAAATAAAAAAATGTATAATCAAAATAAGCCTTAGGCCCAACAACTACATACCGCGGGGGAGAAAATGATAAATAAAAAATGTCTAATCAAAATAAGCCTTAGGCCCAACAACTACATACCTCGGGGGGGAAAATGATAAATAAAAAAATGTCTAATCAAAATAAGCCTTAGGCCCAACAACTACATACCTCGGGGGAGAAAATGATAAATAAAAAAATGTCTAATCAAAATAAGCCTTAGGCCCAACAACTACATACCTCGGGGGGGAAAATGATAAATAAAAAAATGTCTAATCAAAATAAGCCTTAGGCCCAACAACTACATACCTCGGGGGAAAAAATGATAAATAAAAAAATGTCTAATCAAAATGAGCCTTATTGCTTAGGCACGGGAGGTACAACTAATTAAGGTAACATCATGGGTGATCCAGCCAACTAAGGCAAGACCATCGGCGGCCCAGCTAACTAAATCAAGACAGTGGACTATTCGCCCAAACTGAATTTTTTTAAAATGTCGTTGACAGGAAATTTTCACAACAACTGTTCAAATTGTTGCCCATTAACAGTTTGGCAATGTGCTAACCGATTGTAAAAGGCTGCAACAACATTTCGCAAGATTTGCTGAGGTATCAAGTCTATTTCATCAGTGCTTCTTTGGCGTAATTCATCCAAGTCACGTGGTTTTATAACATAAACTTTATCCTTCAAGTATCCCCAAAGGAAGTAATCAAGAGGCGTTAGGTCTGGGGACCGAGGTGGCCATTCAATTGTACCTCTCCGCCCAATCCATCTATCATGAAATGTTGCATCTAAATATCGGCGAACATGAATACCGTAGTGTGCAGGAGCACCATCCTATTGGAAGTAAATTTCGTCCAGATTTCCACCCGTTAAATTCCATATAGCAGTTATAATTTGGTCTCGAAGCATGTTTTCATACATTGCAGCATTTAAATTACCTTCAATAAAGAAAGGGCCAAGTACTCTTCTATTAAATATGCCAGCCCAAACATTTACTTTTTCAGGATGTTGCGTGTGGTCCGCTCTCATCCAATGTGGATTGATGTTACTCCAGTATCGACAATTATGTCTGTTCACTGTTCCGCTTAACTCAAACGTGGCTTCATCAGAGAAAACAATGTTATTGAGGAGCAAAGGATCATCAGATATCATTTGCATCATTACATCACAAAACTCTACCCTTCTATCAAAATCATCTTCAGATAATTCCTGTACCAACTTTAATTTGAAAGGATGCCATTTGTTGAGTTTCAAAATTTTGTGCACAGATGCAGCTCCCATTTCATGCTGTTGTGCACAACGTCTGATGCTGCAATGGGGGTCCTCAATAAATGATTGTAATACGTCTAAGCTCTTTTCATCATTAGACGATGATTTGGATCTACCTGATTTAGGACGATCTTTAATACCACCTGTCTCTTCAAAACGTCTAATTGTACGAATTACGGTACTTTTTGAAATAGGGTTGTTTTCTTCAACTCTGAATGTTTTATTGAATAAACGCTGTACCTGTTTGTAACCTCTCTCTTGATCACCCCACCCTCGCATCATCAACAAAGATATTCTTTCTCGTTCAGTAAGATGTGCCATTTTTCACTACGATTAAAAGTACAATTATTGAAAATTAATACAATTATCTGAATTTCGAAGTAAGAGAACTTCACTTAACTCTTGAAAACAGAAAAGTAAATAGGAATAAACAATTGTTAATTAACAATTATAAATGAACTGATTCCTAAAAAGAATAGTGAGCAAAATCTTCTAAGGTACAAGTAACGATCCTGAAAATGCTATGAATCATGCGTAGAAACTCGTAACCCTTGCAAAAAATTATTGCAATAAAAACTGTTCATGTAAAACGGTTAGATTATTTTGCTTTTGAAATTAATAACCCCCAAGTGTCCTATGTAGATCATTTCGAGCCATGACGTGGATATTGTACATATCTCCAGACCTAAAATTTAATGCTCCTCCAGAATCCGGAATACAAAATGAGTCCCTTTTTAATAAGCTGAAGATAACTTTCAAATGACCTTAAAAATGAAGGCCAATTTTAAAGTGACCATAAAGTTCGTCCTAGAAAATCAAATTATGTACTTTAGTATTAAAGTACGAAATTTTTTTTTTCTTTTCGTCAAATAAACCCAAAGTTCTTAATAATCGGGATTTCTTGGCTTTCTGCTACTAAATAATCATTTAACCACTAAATGACCTCTGTAGGTCATTTTGAGCCATAACGTGGATACATATCCAGATGTAAAATTTTGTGCTCTTTCAGAATCTGAAATAAAAAATAGGGGTCCCTATTTAAAAAACTGAAGATGACCTTTAAATGACATTGAAAATGATAACCAATAACAAATCCAAGGTCATCATTTAGTTCAACCTTCAAAACTTAACAACATTTGTATTTAACCTTTTTTTTCCAAAATGCTTACTTTATGTTATAAGTGGGGGGTCCGGAACATTTCGAACACCCTGTAGAATGGCTGCTTTGGGAGGAAGAGCAAGCGGGTCGGGAGATAATACACGCGGCGCGTGGACGATATTTGCTTATAGAAGGTCCACGTGTAGACGGGTTTTTACCGCCACTGGACAACCGCAAAGGAACCGTCTACCAATTCCACGGCTGTTTTTTTCACGGTTGCCCGCGATGTTTTATTAATAATAGAAATGAAAAGCGCATAAACGGTGTAAGTTTTAATAGCCGTTATGAAAATACAATAGCCTGCAGTCAGCGAATAAAAGGGTACGGGTACACGTTATTCGAAATGTGGGAGTGCGACTTCCCTGTCGCTAAAAATGACGTTATAAAATGACGTTATAATATGACGTCATTAATAACGTTATTGCTGAGGCGACAATTTTGGACCTTTTTTAACGTTATTCAATAACGTTATTTTCCGATTACAGTAGAAAACTCTATTTTAACGTTATTTTTCGCTATGAAATAACGTAATTTTCAGCTTTGTAGGGTATTTGGCTTGAACAATGACGTTATTTCTAGATCTTAAATCCGCACATCAAATGACGTTATTTGTTAATGAAGTGTAGATACGAAGAACGTCATTTTTTCTGTAGAAATGCTGTACGGATTATAACGTAATATACAGCATGCTTAGTAAATAACGTCATTTTTCCTAGTTTTGTAGTGGCCATTAACGTAATTTTCTTTTGGTCCGCTGAAGCAAAAAATTACGTTATTTTTGCAATGCACGTAGGTCCGTTCTAAAAACGTCATTTTCCAAAATTCAAGGAAGTTTGCACAATGACGTCATTTTTGCAAAGTGAATTCCCTTTGCAGAATAACGTCATCGCACAAGACTATTTTCCGCTATAAAATAACGTTATTTTCAGCATTGTGTGGTATTTTGCTTGAACAATGATGTTATTTCTAGAATTTAAATCCGCACATGAAATGATGTTATTCGTTAATGAAGTGTAGATACGAAGAACATCATTTTTTCTGTAGAAATGCTGAACGGATTATAACGTAATATACAGCATGCTTAGTAAATAACGTCATTTTTCCTAGTTTTCCTAATTTTTGGGAATTTGACTAAGTCCATCACCTGAAATATTTCTAAGTCCTTGAAAAAAATTATTTTTGTAGAACCATGTTTTAACGCGTTTTGGACCATTTCCTGTCGATATAAATTGTCGAATTTCGCGAGTGTTTTGTGAGGTACCACATAAACTTACGTAAATTACATTAATGCCCACGCATTTTGCTCTTTTTGATCAGCAATGGCAAAAATAAAAAAAGAAGTTAAATTATGCTCCGTGAGCAACGATTTATACATTTTAGTGGAATTCCTAAATGAAACCGAGCCATCTAATAACAAAACTTTAACCAACACTGAATATTTGAACTAGCTAGTAAAAGGAAAATATTTGAATATTTCATCAGTCGTAGAAGAAGAGAAAATCGTCAATTGAATTTGCCATTCAACTGCGACTTTAGTACAGCTTCCAAAATGAAAACAAAATTATAAAATGCAAAATTTGATCAGCATCCAGCTAAAATAATAGCTGTAGGTGTTAAGTAATATACTGTGGATGTGTACACATGTATATATATGTGTATATATATTTTTATTCTTGACAAGTGATTTTTTTTACAAAATACCAACTGAATACTTTCCTTGTTCATTTTTTTATACGAAGGGTCCATAGGCAACAAATTTTGAACATATAAGTATCTATAGACTATAGAAAGTCACTCAACAAGCTATAAAAGGGAATACAAGAACCAAAGAAAGAAATTGGATTGACCGTTGTAAATATTTTTATCATCTGGACCCTTCGTATAAAGAAATCAAGAAGGATAATCTTAATTATGTATTCCGTACAAAAATTAGCAAATGATAAAAATATTGACACCGGTCAATTTAATTTATTTTTTTTTGAGTCTTGTATTCCCCTTTACATCTTAGCATGTGACTTTCTTTTCTCCAGATATTTATACTTTCAAAAAAGTTCTCTAATGGGCCAATCGGCTAAAAAAATCAATAGGAAAGTCAGTTAGTATTTTGTAAAAAAAAAAATCACTTGACACGCTATAAAAGGGAATACAAGACTCAAAAAAAAGAAATTATATTGACCAGTGTCAATTTTTTTAAGATTTACTAATTTTTTGTACGGAATACATGAGAAAATCATTGTACCTCTAAATATCTTGAGAAAAGAAAGTTAAGAGAAAATATTCTTCTGTGAGTGAATATCTTTATGCGCTTACAATTATTTGTCTTGTACACATTGTATTTTCCCTTCGAGTCTTATGTATTCCCTATTATAACTTGTCAAGTGACTTTCTTTACTCTAGATACTTATATGCTCAAAATTATTCTCCCATGGACCCATCGTATATAGAAATGAACAAGGAAAGCTTACAGTTGGAATTTTGTACAAACAATTACTTGATAAGAGTAAATAAATAAATAAATATATATATATATATATATCCATAATATATTACTTACCATCTACATGTATCATTTTAGCTGGATGATGCTCGAATTTTGTATTTTATAATTTTGTTTTTTTTTTTGGAAGCTGTACTAATGCTGCAGTTGAATGGCCAATTCAAATTGATGATTTTCTCTTCCTCTATGACTGATGAAATATTCAAACCTTTTTCTTCTACTAGCCAATTCAAATATCCAGTGTTGGTTAAAGGTTTGTTAGTAGACGGCTCGTTTTCATTTATCGATTCCACTAAAATGCACGTATCGTTAGTCACAGAGCATAATGCGGCTCATTTTCATATTTTTCATTGCTGACGAAAAAGTCAAAATGCTAGAACACGTATAACGATTAGATGACATTAATGTAGTTTATGTGAATTTATGTGGTACCAACACACGCGTAATTCATGTATGTGCGAGCACGTAGCACGATTAGGTGTGTATAAGGTTAAGAAGATCCTAATACAATTGAGGCGATACTGCGCTTCTTAAATCTCTTGCCTTGTGCACGAACACACATGAATTTGGCAAGCGTTGACATCAGGTAAGCTAACGTAAGCTACATTAATGTCATCTGATCGTGCCACGTCTTCTTGCATTTTGCCTTTTTAGTCAGCAATGGCAAAAATAAACAACGAAGATAAATTATGCTCTGTGACTAACGATACGTGCATTTTAGTGGAATCCATAAATGAAAACGAGCCGTCGAATAACAAACCTTTAACCAACATTGGATATTTGAACTGGCTAGTAGAAGAAAAAGGTTTGAATATTTCATCAGTCATAGAGGAAGAGAAAATCATCAATTTGAATTGGCCATTCATCTGCAGCATTAGTACCGCTTCCAAAAAAAAAAACAAAATTATAAAATACAAAATTCGAGCATCATCCAGCTAAAATGATACGTGTAGATGGTAAGTAATATATTATGGATATATATATATTTATTTATTTATTTACTCTTGTCAAGTAATTGTTTGTACAAAATTCCAACTGTAAGCTTTCCTTGTTCATTTCTATATACGATGGGTCCATGGGAGAATAATTTTGAGCATATAAGTATCTAGAGTAAAGAAAGTCACTTAACAAGTTATAATAGGAATACATAAGACTCGAAGGGAAAATACAATGTGTACAAGACAAATAATTGTAAGCGCATAAAGATATTCACTCACAGAAGAATATTTTCTCTTAACTTTCTTTTCTCAAGATATTTAGAGGTACAATGATTTTCTCCTATTGTCCCATCATATAAAGAAACAAGCAAGAAAGTCTTCAATTAGTATTCTGTAAAAAAATTTAATCGATAAGCTATAAAAGGGAATTCAAGATACAAAAAAAGAAATTAGATTGACCGGTGTAAATATTTTTATTACCTGGACCCTTTGTATAAAGAAATCTGCAAGAATAATCTTAATTTCGTATTCCGTACAAAAAATTAGTAAATCTTAAAAAAATTGACACTGGTCAATATAATTTCTTTTTTTGAGTCTTGTATTCCCTTTTATAGCGTGTCAAGTGATTTTTTTTTACAAAATACTAACTGACTTTCCTGTTGATTTTTTTAGCCGATGGGCCCATTAGAGAACTTTTTTGAAAGTATAAATATCTGGAGAAAAGAAAGTCACATGCTAAGATGTAAAGGGGAATACAAGACTCAAAAAAAAAAAATTATATTGACCGGTGTCAATATTTTTATCATTTGCTAATTTTTATACGGAATACATAATTAAGATTATCCTTCTTGATTTCTTTATACAAAGGGTCCAGATGATAAAAATATTTACAACGGTCAATCCAATTTCTTTCTTTGGTTCTTGTATTCCCTTTTATAGCTTGTTGAGTGACTTTCTATAGTCTATAGATACTTATATGTTCAAAATTTGTTGCCTATGGACCCTTCGTATAAAAAAATGAACAAGGAAAGTATTCAGTTGGTATTTTGTACAAAAAATCACTTGTCAAGAATAAAAATATATATACACATATATATACATGTGTACACATCCACAGTATATTACTTAACACCTACAGCTATTATTTTAGCTGGATGCTGATCAAATTTTGCATTTTATAATTTTGTTTTCATTTTGGAAGCTGTACTAAAGTCGCAGTTGAATGGCAAATTCAATTGACGATTTTCTCTTCTTCTACGACTGATGAAATATTCAAATATTTTCCTTTTACTAGCTAGTTCAAATATTCAGTGTTGGTTAAAGTTTTGTTATTAGATGGCTCGGTTTCATTTAGGAATTCCACTAAAATGTATAAATCGTTGGTCACGGAGCATAATTTAACTTCTTTTTTTATTTTTGCCATTGCTGATCAAAAAGAGCAAAATGCGTGGGCATTAATGTAATTTACGTAAGTTTATGTGGTACCTCACAAAACACTCGCGAAATTCGACAATTTATATCGACAGGAAATGGTCCAAAACGCGTTAAAACATGGTTCTACAAAAATAATTTTTTTCAAGGACTTAGAAATATTTTAGGTGATGGACTTAGTCAAATTCCCAAAAATTAGGAAAACTAGGAAAAATGACGTTATTTACTAAGCATGCTGTATATTACGTTATAATCCGTTCAGCATTTCTACAGAAAAAATGATGTTCTTCGTATCTACACTTCATTAACGAATAACATCATTTCATGTGCGGATTTAAATTCTAAAAATAACATCATTGTTCAAGCAAAATACCCCACAAAGCTAAAAATAACGTTATTTTATAGCGGAAAATAGTCTTGTGCGATGACGTTATTCTGCAAAGGGAATTCACTTTGCAAAAATGACGTCATTGTGCAAACTTCCTTGAATTTTGAAAAATGACGTTTTTAATACGGACCTACGTGCATTGCGAAAATAACGTAATTTTTTGCTTTAGCGGACCAAAAGAAAATTACGTTAATGGCCACTACAAAACTAGGAAAAATGACGTTTTTTACTAAGCATGCTGTATATTGCAGAAATAACGTTATAATCCGTACAACATTTTTTATGGTAAAAATGACGTTCTTCGTATCTACACTTCATTAACGAATAACGTCATTTGATGTGCGGATTTAAGATCTAGAAATAACGTCATTGTTCAAGCCAAATACCCCACAAAGCTGAAAATTACGTTATTTCATAGCGAAAAATAACGTTAAAATAGAGTTTTCTACTGTAATCGGAAAATAACGTTATTCAATAACGTTAAAAAAGGTCCAAAATTGTAGCCTCAGCAATAACGTTATTAATGACGTCATATTATAACGTCATTTTATAACGTCATTTTTAGCGATAGGGTTCATTAAAAATATTAAATCAAAGCCGGAATTTAAACATTTTATTACAAACCACCCTTTAGTAAATAAAGTAACTTTAAATCCCCGCGAAGCTTTCTTCGGAGGTCGAACGGGGAATATTGTCACAAAATATTTTGCTCGCGAGGGGGAAAAAATAAAATATGTAGACGTGTGCTCTTTGTACCCTTTTATTTGCAAAACCGGTAAATTTCCTGTAGGTCACCGGAAAGTTTATGTAGGAGATCAATGTAAACATTTGACGGGGGATAATTTTCAATATTTTACCGAAAATGTTGAAGGCCTCGTCAAATGCCGCATTTTACCCCCTCAAAATTTATTTCACCCTGTATTTCCAGCAAAAATGCATGGCCGATTACTTTTTTCGCTCTGCAGAAGTTGTGCTGAAAAATCAGACAACGACGCAGAGTGTAATCATAGCGTAAACGACCGTGCATTTTCCGGCACTTGGGTTGCTGTTGAAATAAAAAAGGCTCTCGAAGTAGGTTATAAGTTGCTTCAAGTTGACGTTATTTGGCAATACGAAGTGCGTCAGTATAATACCGACATCCGCGAGGGCGGTCTTTTTGCCTCCTATATCGACACTTTTTTAAAAATAAAACAAGAGTCGAGTGGATGGCCTGCGGGTGTCCATACTGACTCAGAAAAGAAAACTTATTTAGATCAGTATTTCCGTAGAGAAGGCATCGCGCTTGAGCAGGAGAAAATTACAAAAAACGCCGGGTTACGATCGGTCGCAAAGTTATGTTTAAATTCTTTTTGGGGGAAATTTGGGCAGCGCGATAATTTATATCAAACGGAAATTATTCATACACGAGAACAACTTTTAAAAATATTAACCAACATTGAAATAGAAACCGAACGTGTTATCGACGTCGACGATTCTACCATGTACGTTATATGGCGTTACAAGGAAGAATCGGTGACGTCGTCTCCTTCAACCAGCGTCGCGATATCGGCATATACAACTGCTCAAGCGCGACTAAAGCTTTACGATTATATTAATAAATTACAGAATCGTGTATTGTATTACGATACAGATTCTGTAATTTATGTTTCTAGAAATACTGACGAGTATGAACCTCCTACGGGGCCTTTTTTAGGAGATTTAACAGACGAGCTTGAGTGTTATGGCGAGGGCTCCTACATAGAAAAATTTGTTTCGGGTGGCCCTAAATTTTACAGTTACCGTGTTCGCGCGCCAGACGGTACCACGCATGATACATGCAAAGTTAAAGGTATCCGTCTAAACTACAAAAATTCGAAAAAAATTAATTTTGATTCAGTCGTAGAATTGGTAGACTGTCACAACGCGAAAGAAGACGCGGAAATAACGGTGAATAATTTAATTTTTAGAAGAACAGACCTTCACGATGTTTACATTCATGAAGAGGAAAAGAAATGTAAAGTAGTTTTAAAAAACGGAAATTTTTAAATTCATTCGAGTCTTATCCTATTGGGTTTAAAAAATTTAAAAAAATTAATTAATTTTTTCTTTTTTGTTTTTTGTTTTTGTAGAGGCCCGGTCAAAATATGGGGAAGATACTAGGTACTATCGTCAGTTCCTTTGCTCACATCCTTCATGCAGCCATTATCCAGAATATAAAACATCAATGACTGCTATCGCAATGTACGAAGTTATTAGAGATTTATTGTGGTTAAAATGTTACAGCGAGCGTAAATTTATAGAAACACTTTATTCAGCATATTTGCAAAGAATAAAGTATGCTTTAAAAAATCGATTTACTGTAAAATTGTATGGGCGTTTTCGTGCGAGCAACGGTACAAAAGAACAACCGGAGCGATGGGTGCATCGCAATAAATATTTATTTAATTTTTTTCCCTCCACTATTATAAATTTAATAGAAGAAAATGGTATTAGACAGATAAGTTTTGGCACGCATAAGGTTTACCCTATACGTAATTGTGAAAAATTTGTAAATATAGAATATATTGAATATTGCCCAATACATCACAAAAAAAATTATCGCAAAGCAACACCAAACATTTTTCGAATGCCTGTGGTTGGGCCGTTTTGCTTGGATAATATTAATGTGCAAGAAGCAATAATTTGCCCGGCTCCTGCAGAACTCGCGGGACCGCTTCATTATTTTGACGTTGATGATGATAGCGATTCCAGCGAAGATTCAGACGCAACTTTTTTTAGTGAGTCGGGCGAGGAATAATTTAAGAAAAAAAATAAAAAAATAATACTATGCAATAGATTTAAAGAATATAGTTTGTACTAGATTTAAGTTTTTTTTTAAAAACAATATAAATTTAACAATTTTGTAATGTATTAAAAAAGAAAAAAATTTTTAATAGATTTTAAAAATGTGTGTAAAATTAATAATAACCATGTAATATATATTTAAGTTGTAATAAAATGTAAAAAAAATAACCTTATTACTGTAATAAAAAGCAATATATGTTTATGTTAATGTAATGTTTTATTTTTTAAAAATCCTAGCCAATACAATAATTATTTATTATTTATATATGCTTATAATTTTAACAAATTATGTAGGAGTATCTACAGGCCAAATCGGATGTAAGAGATTATGGACGTCTGCAAGCGCTGTATCAAAAGCGCAGAGGACTGTATTAATATGTATTTTATATCCTCCTTTGGAAATAGCTGATAGAAAAACGTAATAACTGTTGGGTAAAAGACCTGATTGATTGAAAGAAGCACGTAAAGGACAGTCATCAATTAAATTTTGGACTAATTTACATGTTCTTGTCGTCCATTTTACACCATCGGGAGAACGAGGTATAATCCCACTCATTCCACCTAAGAGAGCTCTTGGAGGAAGACTCAAAAATTGTAGAGGAACTTCATAAATTCCCTTTTTTTCTAACGTTGGAGTAAACTTGCGTGTTGCGCCCGTATCGATGTCTCTGTACTCTCGTGTATCCGTACCTACAATACATCGTATCCATTTTCCGGCAATTTTTACGGCTACATTCGTTTTTGACTAAAAAGAAAAAATTTTTGAAATATTTTAAACTATTAATTTAGAAAAAACAATAATAGATTGCATGCTTACCCGTAGGTGTTGGATTTTTAATTTGTTTATAGCAGGGTTACTTCGCCTTTTTCCAGTTATTTTACAACAGCAAGAAAGCACTGTAACACTATTGTAATATTCTTGCATCTCGATTTCTAAATTATTATACGAGTCGACTTTTTGACAAGTTGCATGTAAAACGAAGAGGGTGTATAGAACGTTGAAATCCTTACGTTTTTTACATTATAAAGCAAATTTGCATTATCGCGGTTTTTTATATCTAACAACGACACAGTCATTTTAGAAAAAAGATGGCTCTCATTCTTGCAAAGAGCGAGAGAAGCGTGAGAGAAGTTTATGTGTTTGGAGGAAGGTTGAAGGGTTACTGGAGACGCAACAGCTAAACACGGAAATTGTTTTTTTTTCCCGTATCCCCCCTCCAATGCAATGTTTTAAACTGCCTTTTTACGTAAGCAGTTTTACAGATATTTTTAGTACTAAACGAGTGGTCGCTATGGACATATCGTGGAAGCACCCGTGGACAAGCATGATTTGAGGGCCTACAGGGTGTGGAAAGACAGTTTTTGTAAAGAGGTTTTTAATAAACATTGAAAAGATGGCAGATGTAACATTTGACAAAATATTATTTTACTATGCCGAGTGGCAGGATGGTTATAAAAGTGAAAATTTCTTAAACAACGGACAACGCGTAGATTTTCGTGAGGGTCTCCCGAGACCCGAAGATTATTCAAACGATCCGCAATTGAAAAAACTTATAATCATCGACGATTTAATGCGTGAATCTTCGAATCATGTAGTTGTCGATTTTTTTACAAAAGGCAGTCATTATAAAAACATAAGTGTTATGTTTATAACACAAAATATTTTTCATAAAGGAACCCACTCGCGCGATATTAGTTTAAATTCGTCTTATATCGTATTGTTTAAAAATCCACGTGATAGAGCTCAGATTCAACATTTAGCTCGTCAAGTATGTCCTGAAGATCCTAGATTTTTGCAAGAGGCGTATCAAGATGCAACGGCAAAAGGACACGGATACTTGCTGATTGACTGCAAATAAACAACTCTCGATGAATTTCGTTACAGAACATGCATATTCCCCGACGACGAATGTCAGTACGTGTACATTCCAAAGTACACTAACAGCGCCCATGTGCATGCTCTATAATAGTATGTATAAAGGAGCACCACAAGCACTATTTTAGTCAGTTATTCGTAAGCTATGGCGGGAGAAGCACGTCAAGCGACTAAACCTAAGGGTATTCCTTTTGAAAAAAAATACGTGAGTTTATTGAACGCTCTTAGACACTCGAGTAAAGAGCAACGACTCGCGCTTCTGAAAACAGCCGATCAAAAGCTAATGAATCATATTTGCGAGCGTGCAATAAATGTGTTAAAAGGAGTTGTTTCACTAAAAAATTGTGAAAAAAATAAGCTAAAAAAACATAAAAATATTTTACGTCAATTAGCTGAAAAAACTAAAAAAAATAAGAACTCGTGGAAAAACAAAAAAGCGTCATTGTACAAAAGGGTGGAGGTTTCTTGTCCTTCTTGCTGCCGCCAATTTTGGATGGACTTTTATAAGTTTTTCTACCCAAGTAGAGAGCGAGATGGATAGAGCTCGAAAAATGGTATTGGTATCAAAAGAGCAGTTTGAGAGATTGCAAAATCAACAGCCAAACGTACCTGCTGTTGCAGCAGGATCATCGACGCTAAATCTCTCAGGCCAAAAAGCGTCTACTACCTTACAATCAGTGCAAACAATCGGAGATAATCTGTCACGTTTAGATAATTCTATGAAAGAAATACTTGACTCGAAAGTTTACCCAAATGAGCACGAAAAATTGAAAGATTATTTACAAGCATCGAGACGATACTTATTTTTTATCGAAGATAAACGAAAACCAGTAAACCACGCCGACACAAAATTATTTGAAGAAGAAGAAGAAAATACACAACTCAACGAATCTATAATTTCGTCTGTACCAAAACTATTTCAAAAGAAAACTCAATTATTATTAAATCATTTAAAGGCTAACAAAAGCAGAATTACGTGGAATGAAAAAGGTCTACTGTATATCGACGGTGAGGAAATAAAAAACTCAAATATTGTTGATTTAATGAACGATATAGCAAGAAATCGTAAAAATATAAAACCTGCTGGTCGCAAAGAATTTGCTAAAATCCTTCGTGATATAGCAGTCCCTCGAGAGTACGTCGTAATCCTGAAATCTGGCAGCTAGCAAATACACCATCGCCATTGAATAAAAAAAAAAGACGATACGACGAAGAAGAACAGGAGGATGAAGATGAAGACGAGCGATATGCGTACAGTTTTGACGACAACGTGACGCTATTAGAAAAGTCAAAAAGCAAAAATAAAAAGACTATAACATCTCCTTTATTTAAAACTTCAACTCACAAAATAAAAAGGCTGCCGGTAAAAAATCTTGGATAACTTTTAGATAAATTTATTTAAATTATGGACAA
Source organism: Sycophila sp. Sp_5 (assembly GCA_018906775.1). NCBI lineage: Eukaryota > Metazoa > Arthropoda > Insecta > Hymenoptera > Eurytomidae > Sycophila > Sycophila sp. Sp_5. Next base: position 424,738 of record JACCID010000107.1, on the reverse strand, counting down.
ATTAGAAGAACTAGTATTTTACACCACAGCATGAGGCAGGATTCTCCGGCGCTCGTAATCTAATTCGGTTAAATAAAAATAAAATTTCTCGTCAAAATATTAACGAGCGGTTATCACAACACGATTCGTATACTCTGCATAAAGCCATTCGTCGCAAGTTTCCAAGACTTTATTACGACGTTGATGCTATCGATCAAGTGTGGGAGGCAGATCTCATTCAATTATCATCTTTAAAAAATTATAACGATGGTAGTGTCGTATATACTGGTGGTGATTGATGTTTTAAGCAAATTTGTGTGGGTAGAGCCTTTGCGAGACAAAACAGCACTTGCTGTTACAACTGCTTTTAAAAAAATTCTTTCAAAAAATAAAAATCGATTTCCCTCGATGCTACAAACAGATCGTGGTAAAGAGTTTGTTGGCAAACCATTTCAGCAGTTTCTCAAAGAAAACGAGATACGTTTTCGCGTTGTGACAAACCCCGATGTCAAGGCGGCCGTTGTCGAACGCTTTAATAGAACTTTGAAAGAACGCATGTATCGGTACTTTTACATTTAAAAATACAAAACGATACATTGACGTTTTACAGCTTTTAGTAGACGGATATAACAAATCGCCGCACTCTACAATTAAGATGTCGCCCGCCTCAGTGACAATATATAATGCACACATTGCACACAAAAATTTAGTAGCTCGAGCGCTGCAAAGGCAACCAGCAGCATATACGACGTCCCAAGTATAAAGTCGGCGATCACGTGCGTATTAGTCGAGAGAAAAATGTTTTTGAAAAAGGAGCCGAAAAAAGTTGGAGCGAAGAAATCTTTAAAATAACCCACGTACTGAGGAGACAAAATTTATTTATTTACAAATTGTGCGACTTGGATGGTGAAAAGATTGAGGGTTTTTTTTACCCTGAAGAAATTACACTAGTTCACGAGAAGCGAGTGCGCGATCAACAACATCAAATCGATAAAATTATTCGATCTCGAGGAAAAGGCAAAAAGAAACAATACTTGGTCAGCTGGGTGGGCTACCCCGATAAATTTAACTTGTGGGTCAGCGCTGGAGACATAACAAATTTATAAAATGCCAGGTCACGATTTTACAATTATTTTATCGAGCAACAGCAGCTTAAATTATTTCCCCTCGAACACTACAACTAATTTTTCGACACGTTTACCGAGGGAAGTCGAATTGCACGGCCGTTGGTTGGTCGGTCTGTCGAAAGTCCACGTTCCTTGCACCACGCTACACATCAGTCGCGAAGAGGCGCTGCTAAAGGAACCTATGAACGATGCCCGATCGAGTTATTTAAACACGGTGTATACAGTTCGATACCTTCACTCATTGACGCTCTAAACGAAGGTGTACACGAATATCATAACGGCGTTTGGGGAGAAAAATTTTTTTACGACAAGGAAGGAGGATTTGTGAATCGCATAGTATACAAGAAAGATGCCGAAGATTACCACGTGCCTTGTATTTTGAGCGAGACTGTAAAGAGAGTGCTCGGTTTTGAAGATACAAATTTTATTTTTACAGATTTTAATACGCCAGACGATTTTACCCGAGTCAAAGTTGTTGGCGACGGTATTTTTGAAGGAAAACAGCCTGCCAGCCTCGCTCGCGCTATTCCCAATCAGCTATTTATTTACTCAAATTTGTGTGAACCAAACATTGTCGGCGACACGCACGCCCCCTTGCTACGAATCGTTAGTCTTGATGCTCGAGAATTTAATTTTGGAAGCACTATTGTCAAAAGGTTTGCTCCTGTAAACTATACACCCTTGTTGAACAATAGATTACAGATAATTGACATTGATATAAGGGATCAGTTTGGCGAGCCTATACCATTCGAGTTTGGAACGTTGACGATTGCACTTCATTTCAAGAAAGAGTATTAAGTGTGTAGCGAGATGAGTTTTCACGACGCTTACTATCACAGCCAGTTTGGCGGAGGAGGTCGTGGTGTGGGTACTGTTTTTATCGGGGCGCCTCGCATGCGTGGCCATGGGCTCGGTTCATGGTTTTCTGGAATATTCCGCAGTGCTCTACCATTTCTTGCCAAAGGAGTGCGTGCAGTTGGTAAAGAAGCTCTGCGCGCGGGAGTTAATATTCTTGACGATGTAACAGAGAATAATATGAACTTTAAGGAGGCTTTTCAAAATCGCGTAAACGAATCTGGACTAAATTTGAAGAGAAAAGCTTCGGATAAAATCCACAAGATGATGGAGGGAAGCGGATATATACATCATACACCGAAGCGATCCCTTCAGTTGCCTTTCTTGCCTGGCACGCGTAAAGTCCGAGCAAAGAGTCGCCGAAAGCAAACTAAGCGCGGAAAATCAGTGAAACGTTTAAAGAACGCCTTTAAAAAGAAGAATAATAAGAAGAAGAGGAATACCAAAAAGAACAGAGGAAGAAAACACTCTAAACTGCAAAATAAAAAGAAACGAGCAAGAAGGTCAAAGAAAAAGACAAAAGTTGTTGACATTTTTGGATAAAAAAAAAATGTCGTTTTTACACAGTCACTCGGAGGCATGCCTCAAGTCGGAGCTTGACATATTTTCACTGCCACCGACACAAACAGCTATAGAGGCGAGCTCATGGGTATCATACAAACCCGTGTCGTCTCTGAACGACGAGAGTCCCATCGAGTTTTGTGTAAATTCTCAAAACGAAGATTATCTGGATCTGGCGCATACAATGTTGAAAGTGAATGTGAAAATTACGCCGTACACGGAGGCAACGGACAAATTTGTTGCACCCGTGAACAATCTACTACACTCTCTGTTCAACCATATAGACATTTATTTCAATCAGAAGCTGGTGTCGCCACCCAACAATGCGTATCCTTACAGGGCTTATCTCGAGACATTGCTGAATTACGGCCCAGCAGCTAAAGCATCCCATTTAACTACAGTGTTGTGGCAAAGCGATATAGCAGGACATATGGATGCCTCCGCCGATAGCGACAATAATGAATCGTTAAAAAATAGACAATCGTTTTTATCAAACGGAAAATCTGTAGATTTGATAGGGCATTTGCACTGCGATGTTTTTAATCAGGATCGCTTTTTGCTCAATGGTGTGGAAGTGCGACTTCGCCTCGTTCGTTCGAAAGATTCTTTTTGTTTAATGAATAATTCGGCAACCAACTATAAAATAAATATTAGCGAGGCTACATTGCTTGTGCGTCGTGTTAAAGTAAGTCCGGCAGTTTTAATTGGCCATGCCAAAGCACTCTCTACAACAACGGCTAAATACCCCATAACTCGCGTCGAAATAAAGACTTTTACTATGCATCGAGGAATCGTTAGCGATTCGCTCGAAAATGTTATTCTAGGGCAGCTACCTAAACGCATTATAATAGGATTCGTTGACAATAAGGCTTTCAACGGTGATAAAAATCTGAACCCGTTCAATTTTCAAAATTATAGAATAAACTTTTTGTCTTTGTACATTGACGGAATGCAAGTGCCGAGCAAACCATTGCAACCCAACTTTTCGGCAGACAATCCTCAATATGTAGAGGCTTATCACACTCTGTATTCTGGCACTGGTATGCATTTTATTAACGAGGGTAACGACATTGACCGTTCGGAATATCCCGACGGGTACTGTCTCTTTGCCTTCGATCTTACGCCCGATCTCTCAGCGCATTTCGCAGGGCATTGGAATCTTGTGAAAAACGGAACTGTTAGAATCGAAGTTCGCTTTGATACCCCACTAACAAAAACTATAAACTGTGTGTTATATGCAGAGTTTGACAACGTTCTCGAAATAGATGCCTCTCGTCAAGTAATGGTAGATTTTAGTGCTTAAGAATTGCTTGCTCTTACCCCTACCACCTCTAAAGGATTCTAGCGGGTGGAGAGAGGGAAACTCTTCCCTTCCAAAAAGAAAAAGAAATACGTAACCGTCAGTTTGCAGCCATCTCTCAAACCGTCTAGCAGCAGTATCAACAGTCCCTTAAACACCGTAAACATGGAAAAAACAGACTACGTTATCGATATACAAGGATTCTACGATAAAGAGGGCACCTTCCTTCCGAAAGAAATCGCCGTGCTAGCTACCGACAGTCATTTTATTTCGCACTGGATGGTGAAGTACGACGAAACAAAATATAAGATTGAAGAGCTGGCTAGAGGACTTTTGGCAGCAAATACGTATTTGACATGTTATCATCACGGCATCGAGTGGTTTGACGGAGAAGCTGATCTGGACTCTGTGTACAGAGCTTTGCGGGAGATTTCTCGTAACGCGCTGCGCATTTACGTTCGCGGGCAACCGAAATACGAGCTGCTTCAAAGCTTACTCGCAAGGCAAATAATTAATTTAGAAGAATATAACTGTCCCAGCTTCAAGAATCTACCTAGACATAATGATCACTGCTGCGCTTATCATGGAGCAAAAAGAGAATATTGCGAGATTGGATAAAAAGATCATTGACATACACGACGGCGGAGGATAAGGATGAAGTAGACAATCGGAAGCACAAGCAACAACCACAGAAGCCGGAAAGAAATAATAAAAAAAAAGAAAATACCAAGATTAATCAAGTTTGTGAAAATTTTAAAAAACTTGAGTGCCAAGACTCCTCCACAGTTCCCAACAAAGAAACCTCCACATCTGCGCCTGCGCCACACCCAAAGAGTGGGGGTAAGGAACCTATATACGAGCCTGTGATTCAAAATGAACTCTCTGCAAGTGCAGCGAGCACTCACTCATGTAGCGGCTCGAACAGTGGGTGTATTTCCAGCCGACCAAATACCCCGATATTGGAAGAGACCTTGTGCACTTGTGGTTAACACAGATGACAGCTCCAAACCAGGGACCCATTGGGTCGCTATATACGTTGCAGCCGATGGACACGCTTCTTATTTCGACAGCTACGGACTCCCTCCAACAGTCGCGGAGCATATCGATAGAATTCGGCGAAACAGCACTAGCTACGAATGGAGTATCCCCCAATTGCAGAGCATCAATTCTTCTGTGTGCGGGCAATTTTGTATTGCTTTTCTGTTTTATATGTCTCATGGTTATACTTTACGCCGGTTTTGTTCTCTTTTTTCTACCGACACCGTCGACAACGATAGATTAAGTTTGACATTGTATAATCATATAACTAAATGTAAGAAAATTCATAAAAATAAGAATATTGTGTGTACTAGATGTAAGCAAGCTTGTAAACCTAAACATTGCGAAGTTTTTTAAGATTTCACTGTAAAAGATGCGAGTTTGTAAGAAATATGTAATCATGTATACGTAATTTTCAATATTCTTTATGTTTGTCTAATAAATTAAAATATGTGTGACTATACACATGCCGACTTGTTATTTCTCGACCTTTTCAACCTCCAATCCTTTTTCTCGGGTCAAAAATAACGCTCAAGTATAAATTTCCTTGCAACTAAAAAATTGAGTCATTATTCTTCGAAAACTCATAGAGTAAACATGGGTCAAAATGCTAGCTGTAACGGTTATTCAGACCGCAACCAGCTGCTACCCAACGACAAAAAGACAGACGAAAATAGATGTAAACCAAATGTTTGGAAAAAAAGATGCCATAGATAAACAATATGAACCCGGGACCCTTATCCTAAGGGAAGAGCACTTTTCCTTGCTACCGGGCGCGTCCACAGGTTGCGGATAGTGGAAAGGCCAGGAAGAGTAGTGGGAAAGGGGAACCAATCCCAGTCTTCCTGGTTAGTCGCTAATAAAATACGCGACCGCGGACAAAGGAACACTTTTTGAAAGGATGAAAACCATGGCTGATAGCAAAGGTAAAAATTTTACCCCAGGTGGTAACCATAAAGGAAATTCACCCGCTTCCTCGGGAGCGGCCGAGCCCCATTCGGATTCTGGGGGGGGCTCACCAATGCTGGAGGTTAGGGCTCCTGTGATGGATCACTTGGTCACAGGAACAAAGCTCGCAACGACAAGTGGAAGCAGAGAACCCCTGCCCTCGGAAGGCAAAGTCGGTCGGGTGAGTATATCCGAGCAGATGGAGGATATGCGGATAGACAAAGCGACTGACGACGATTCTTCGTCCGTCGGGAGTAAAGTTGATTCCGCAGACTCTGAAGTCGAACGGATGCTCCTCGAGGAAAACGACACGGCCGGAAGAGAGTCAGGGGGGAAAAAGAAAAAGAAAAAGATCTTTGACCGAGCACACAAGGCCAAGAGAGCCTATAAGTGTGCGGTCAAATATCTTAAAAGAATGGAACAGCGAAAAGCGGAGGAACTCACCGAAAAGGATCGGGAGTTCATCCGCAAGAACAGGAAGACGGTGGAGAGGTACGAGAGAGAAAATCCCTCAACCTCGAAGCCGTTAGATACTATACAGGAGGAAAAGGCAGTAAACGAAACTGCAAATCCCCCTGTAAGTATCCCAAAAAGAAAGCTACAGAGGGCCGAAGCGGTGGAGTCCTCTCCCAAACCCGGCGCATCCAAAGGTCCCCCGACAGAGGGGAAAGCGACCAAAAGGATGCGATCTGGCGAGGGGGAGGAAAACATCGCGAAAAAGCCTAAACCCTCCACTAGCTTTCAATCGCCTGAAGAATTCCAGATTGCCATCGTAGATCGGTCAGATCCAGACGGCAGGATGAGCTCAGACAGGTGGTTGAAGGTTGAGGAGAGGATCCTGCTGGCTATCGCGGAGGGGCCGGAGGAGGGCGGGGAAGAGGAGGTTAGCTTCGACGGAGCTGGCTGGCAGAAGGGAGTCAAGGTTGTTGGTTGCAGCAACAAGAAGTCGCAGGACTTCTTAAAGCGTGTAATCAGCGGCTGTGACGACCTCTGGCAGGGGGCAAAACTTGAGGCAATACCGAGATCGAAACTGCCCCTCAGACAGATTATATCTGTCTGGGTACCAACTCCGACGCCCGATAACGGAGTCGTGATGAAAATCATGGCTAGACAAAACAAGGGACTTGACACTCAAAGCTGGAGAGTTATATCCTCAGCAGAGAGTAAAAGCAAAAACGGCAAAGACTATGTCATAGCCGTGGATGCAGAGTCCCTTGTTAAGTTAAGGAAAGCAGAGGGAAGCATCAAGTTCGGTCTAGGCACACTGAAAGCGAGGCTTCCCAATGCCAAAAAGCAGCAGAAGGAAGACGAGGCTGCAAGTGGTGCAAATTAATTTGCATCACTGCGAGGCAGCCTCGGAGGACCTGATGCTATGCATGAAGGAGGAGGAGGTGGACATCGCCCTAATCCAAGAACCATGGCTTCTCGGAGACAAAGTTCGAGGACTAAGGGCGAAAGGCTATGAACTCTTCTACTCCCAAACGACAGGTAAGAAAAGAGCATGTATAGTAGCAAAAATAGAGCTTAAGCTTATGCTACTCTCACAATACAGCACTAATGATATGACGGTAGTATCGTACGAGCAAAAGGGAAAGCCTGCACTAATCCTGGCATCGACCTACATGCCGTACGACGAACCAGAGCCACCACCGAAAGCGTTCCAACTCCTGGTGGAAAAGATCAGGAAGAAAGGAAATCAAATGGTGATGGGATGCGACGCCAACGGTCATCACGTCCAATGGGGAAGCAAAGACATAAACGAAAGAGGTGAGTCAATATTAGATTTTATACTCTCAACAAATCTTATAATATGTAATAGAGGCAACACGCCAACATTCATAAATAGGATAAGGGAAGAGGTAATAGATCTAACGTTAACCACAGATGGGGAGGGTATAGAGATAGAGGACTGGAAGGTTTCCCCTAAAAATTCTTTTTCGGACCATAGGAGAATCTTCTTTTCAATAAATCGCGAGACCCCAAAAGATAGAGTTTTCAGAAACCCTAAAAAGACAAACTGGACCAGCTTTTCCGAACTGGTTGAGGAAAAAATGAGACAGGGTGTAAACACTCAGATCTCAGACACCCCCAATCAGGAAGAGGTAGAAAGACAGGTCAAATTGTTAGGCGGGGTGCTGGAGAAAGCTTTCCTCGAAACCTGCCCAGAGAAACGCAGTCGCAATAACACCAAAGCTTGGTGGAATAAAGAACTGAGAAATCTAAGGGCACAAGCGAGGAAACTCCTAGGCACGGCTAAAAAAGAAAATACATTAGAGAGCTGGCAAATATACAAAGCTAGTTTTAACGAATACAAAGACAAGATTAGGAAAGCAAAATGGGAATCCATAAAGAGTTTCAGTGAGTCTCTCAGAGACATAAATGAGGCGTCTAGATTTAGGAAGATACTCAAAAAGGAGCCTACGGTCCTTAAGAGTATTAGGAAAACAGACGGCTCATGGACTGAGACGGGAACGGAGACCCTAGAGGCACTAGTGGACACACACTTCCCAGGATGTCTGGCGAACAATCAAGCCACGGGCACAACGAAAGGGAAGATACTCGACCCGATCAACTGGGAAACAGTGAGAAGCATAGTGACAAAAGATAAAGTAGAATGGGCAGTAAACACATTTGAACCGTACAAGTCTGCGGGACCAGATGGCATTATGCCTATTATGCTACAAAACTCCTTGAAATCAATAGTAAATTTACTAGTGAAAATCTTCTCAGAATGTCTAGCTCTAAGCTACATACCAGAGAAGTGGAGAGAGGTAAGAGTGGTCTATATACCCAAAGCGGGTAAAACAAGCCACACAACCCCAAAGGATTTCAGACCCATCAGCCTCTCGTCGTTCTTACTGAAAACGCTAGAGAGACTGGTGGATAGACACATCAAAGAATCCACAGGAATAGAAGAACAATGCACCGCACAACATGCCTACTTGAAGGGCAAATCTGTGGAAAGTGCATTGCACGAGGTAGTGAGAACAATAGAGAAATCCCTGCATGAAAAGGAATACACACTAGGTGCTTTCCTGGACATAGAAGGGGCTTTCAACAACGTTCACACTGCTTCCATTAAAGAAGCCCTAAAGGAGATTGAAGCAGACCAAATTACTATGAACTGGACGATGGAAATGCTGAGAAGCAGAATCATCCACTCAGAAATAGGAGGGAGCTCAATCAAAAGGAAAACCACTAGAGGCACCCCACAGGGAGGGGTAATATCCCCCTTACTGTGGCTGATAGTAATTAACAAAATACTAAAAACCCTAGAAGGAAAAAGAATAAAAGTAATAGCGTACGCCGATGATGTGGTAATACTAATCACAGGCAAAGACCTAACGACGATTAGAGACATCATGGAGTCGGCCTTAAAAGAAATCGCCAAATGGGCAGGACAAAACGGCTTAGGGGTTAATCCAACCAAAACCGAACTAGTCCTGTTCACTAGGAAGTACAAGATCCCCAGGTTCATGCCGCTTAAACTTGGAGGGCAGGAAATCAAGCTGGCCAAGGAAGCAAGATACTTGGGACTAACACTAGACTCCAAACTTACTTGGAAAAGAAATGTGGAGGAAAGAATGAAAAAAGGCATCAATGCATACTACACATGCAAAAAGATGTTTGGAAGGAGATGGGGGCTACAGCCGTTCATCATACATTGGATGTTCACAGCCATCGTGAGACCTGTCATCACCTACGGAGCCGTAATATGGTGGAAAGCCATGGAAAAAGAGACGAATAGGAAAATGCTTAGCAAAGTGCAAAGACTCGCAGCGTTGGGTATAACCGGGGCAATGAAAAGCACACCGCAAGCAGCATTAGAGGCAATGTTAAATTTGCAACCTATAGAATTGTTCATCAAAGGACTAGCCGCAAAAGGAGCTCTTAGATTAAAAGGATCCCACCTGTGGAAAGAGTACGAATATGGACATACAATGATATTAAAACAGATGGGAAAATTGAGCGTGAATCTAAAGTCGAAACTATCACAGCAAACAGACTACATGATCACACAACTTAGCTTCAACAAGGACATACAGATAGAGATACCATCGAAAGAAAACTGGGAAGAGGAATCCAAAGTAAAAAAGGACGACATCTCGGTCTTCACAGACGGGTCAAAATCTGATAAAGGAACAGGAGCCGGGATCTACTCAGAACAACTGAAGCATCAGGAGTCATTTAGGCTTAAAGATGACTGCAGTATTCTACAAGCAGAAATACTGGCAATAGAAAAAGCAGCAAAACTGATACAGATGGGTAGTAATAGAGATAACATCACTACTATCTACACTGACAGTCAAGCTGCACTTAAGACATTGGCATCCAGGACAACCAGATCAAAGGCCGTGATGAGCTGCCGTGAAGCACTGTCATGGATCCGAAATAGCAAAGTCAGACTCTGCTGGGTTCCCGGACACTCAGGTGTCGAAGGGAACGGAAAGGCAGATGAGCTGGCAAAGCTAGGAGCGGAGAAGGATAGGGCACAAGCGGACGCGAAGACACAGCCACCGATCAACGGGATAAGGATAGCCATAGAAGGATACATTGAAGAGGTACATAAGAGAAGATGGGAAACAACAAATGGTTGTAAGACATCAAGAATCTTATGGCCAGACATAGACAGAGAAAGAACAAAAGAACTACTGAAGTACAAAAAGACTACAGTAAACAGACTCACAGGAGCAATCACAGGCCACTGCCCGATCGGAGTAAACCTCAAAAGATGGGGTAAGACCAAAGATGACTTCTGCAGAAACTGCGAGGCAGAAGAGGAGACCATCGAACACCTGCTATGCCGATGCCTAGCTCTATCAGACAAGAGACTAACTCTGCTAGGTCAAAGTTTTATAGAGCACATGGAGGAAGTATCGAAGGCGGAGTTGGAAAGGATAGCTAGTTTCACAAAGAGCTGGAAATGTTTTTCAGAAAAGATATAGGTTAGAATCCGGATCAAAAATCAAATAGGGTACAGCAATGGGCCAAAGGCCACAAGCTAGTGAGACCGAAGGTCTCAGAAGCCCTCATAACCTAACCTAACCTAAACAATATGAACCGAGTGTTTGGAAAGAATATTCGGAAAAATATTCAACAAATACATTTTCAGCGCCTGCCAACAATGGTTACGAAAGGTTTAAATAATTAAACGCTGGGACATAACATATACGGCCCTTTTCAGGGCCACCCAAAAACTTTTCAAATTTTACCGCCTAGCGCATGGCGACCCGCCAGACATGAGGTGACTCATGCGCGGACCGGGATGCGCGCTTGCGGGGACGCGGCGACGCTGGCTCGTTCGCGGATCCGGGGGTTTGCGCCGGCGGTGGCGGGGATGCGTGGACCCCGGATTACGCGGCGGCACGGCCCAAATGCACGAGTCCGCATACGCAGTGGTGGTGGGGTGGTGGGGGGTGGTGGTGGGAGGTGGGTGGTGGGAGGTAGCGACTCCGTCACCCATTCGTACTATATCGATAATACAAAAGATTATTAGAAAATTTATTTAAAAAATTGTTTATAAATTGTTGTTAACAATACCACCCACCACCCACCACCCACCACCCACCTCCCACCTCCCACCTCCCACCACCCACCGCCTGCTCGAAAAAAACGGCCCGCCGCGGGCCCGCCAGACTAGCAGCTATCTCTCTCACACTGGCGCCTACCTCCCCCACTTTAGGCCACGCCCCTGTCTGGAAAAAACGTCCCCCTTCTACTGATGAGCCTTGATAAGCAGGGTTGAGCAGGAACAGCAAAAATCGATGAGTATGAATAAAATGCGATGAGCAGGAAAAAAGTTGGATCGAGCGGGCTTGTGATGTCATCGGTGCGGCGTTCGGTCGAGAAGAGAGTCAGAGGTGAGGTTAGTGCCGACGTAAGCGCTGCGGCAAGCGCTCATCGGCAGGGCCCAGCGCCCGGAAGGTGCTGCCTCCTGGCGGCCCTCGTAATGAGTTGAGCGGAGCGCGCGTGTTTAAATTACAAATCGCGAACAGAAAATAAAATCAATTATATCGCTAAAGCAAATGGGTAAATGAAGTTTTGTATCGTATATACAGGTAAAGAAAAAATGAAATATTATTTTCTAGAAATCGACTCAAAAATAAATAAATTCAATGATATCGGTAAAAAATTGAAAAATGACTCAAAAAGTACACAGATTTAATTGTATCGCTAAAGCAAAGGTGTATAAACAAAGAGGGAAAAATAAAAAATAGGAGGTTTGAATAACATAATAATAAAAATTATAAAGAAATTTCAAATGCTGTAGAAAAATGTTTAATTGATTTATCTGATTATAATGAAATATTTGGAGCGAAAGATGTTCTTGCGTTAAGAGATTTTCGACATATGTTACTAATTGTTGAAAAAATAGGTATACTGTGACAAATTTTAAATGTATGTCGAATTGAATTAAAATGATGTCGAATTTAAGTTTTGGCTTTGTAGGCAATGGCAGTTTTTTACAGAAATATGATCGAGAAAGTAAAATAACAAAAACCCCAAAAACAATTATATTAAACGAAAATATTATAGATGAAATTTTTGGATCTTTAAACATATGAAAAATCGACATTTTTATGAAAGTGTAATTTTAGCTGTAAAATAATAAGGAACATTTAGTAAATATAATTCCAACAGAATTTTTAAACTCGTTAACTTCGAGGTTACAACTTTTACGATTTTGCGAGTCTTAAAAGAAATGCATGCAGATACATCACCGAAGATGAAAGTAGTGTAGAGGTCTTAGAGGTTCATGTCAATTCTTATTATTTTTTTTTTTTTTGTACGATCGGAAAGGTAATATTTTATTATTTATGTAACTTGAAATTTATAATTTTGAATGAAATGAAGAAAAAATGATCAGTAATAATGAAACGGTTTCAATGCTTGCCCTTCCTTATTAACTTATCGCCGAAAATCAAGAGAAAACACAACTTGGAGGAAAAATTAAGGCGACTGGCGAAGGACATCGAGTTGATGGAAAATAATCGTTACATTTACATTTACGATCAAGTATTTTATCACGATTTTCTTTTCTAATCATTCATTTTCGCTTACACCTTTATAGTATTTTGTAAACTATTGCATTAAAAATGTAGTAAAATATTTCATTCAACAAAAAAAAAAACAATAATTCACTGCGAAAAATTACTATACACTAGGTATAAATGCAACAATTCTAATTTTCGTATGCATTCTTTTTGAAATATTTTTAATTCTCAAATTTGATCAACTATAGTAAAAAAGGGTTTTATCTGCAGTGTTCACCAGAAAACAGTTTTTCTGACGATAATAAAAAAATAACTCTAAGTAAAAGTGAAGAAAAAATTTATGATATTAGTTTTTTTTTTAATTCTACTGCAGGGAGTTGAAACTGAGAATAACAGCAAAATAATATCTTAGTTACTTCTTAGGTTTATTTTAAACGTATTTTTTTCCATTTTCTTTTTTACAATTCGTTTCCTATTTCCCTCTAGCCTCCACTGTTTTCCTTTTTGTATATTCTACATGACGTGCTAAAACATGACTTTTACCAACCCCATGTCGTAAATTTGAGTTTTTTTATTCTCTTCTTTCAAAATATTTACATAGTCTCGGCTCTAAGCCTGTACGAATTTCGAGAATTTGCTCAATTTATAATTTTATTTTAAGAAAAATCGAGAGAAAAAATTAATTATTTACAATGATTTTTATTCAAACTTTTCCATTTCAAGCAAATCAATTAGTTTATTCTCAACGAACGCTCAGTAATGAATTCCCTTATGCTCCACGAATTTTTCCCTTTTTTATACATATATCAGTGATGGGCAAAATAAAGAAAAAAATCATGTGTCCCACGACAGTCTGCTCTAATTATTGCAATGCGACTATTATTTTACGGTATACAACGTTGAAAAATCTCGACTGGTCATTTGCAGTGTGTATGGATATTTAAGAAAAAGAAGGCTCAGGAAAATTTTTAGATTAAAATTCAGGAACAAATCAGTGGAAGTATTAAGTAGAAATTATTTTAAAAATGTCTAATTTAAAAAGTTGTGTCTGTATTTACTCTATATTATAGACGGAGAAAAAAATTAGTTGGATCAATGACTGTGAGGTCAATAATTAGCAACAACTGTTCTTTTTCTGTTGAATGGCCAGGTGGCAATTCTTTATGTGCGCTAATGTATTTTGATATGTACTCTCTGGCTCTTTGCTCGTGAGTGGTCAGAGAACAGATCGGTTAGTATACAAGACTGATGGCATTTTACTTTCCGTAACATTTCAATGTGCGCGATCGACCTTACCTCTGATGTTCTCTACACGGTGATGAAAAAACACTCGGGAAAATAGTATAGTCGTGCAGGGAGTTAATTTCTAAGGACTTTTGGCCTTTTGGCATTGTGCCCAATTTTGGATAATTATCTATATAATATAAGTTATTGTTAATTAAAAAGTAAGACCATTATCCAATGAACGCTCGAGCTAGTGCTGGTAAGCGGGATGCGTGGGCATCATCGTGAGCTCAAACACTGATTGGATAATTATCTTAATTTTCAAACATGATTTTAAACTTCTTTTTTTTATATATTGTTAATTATATTTTACTATTTTATTAATATTTGGTTTACGTAGTTATTTAAAGAATTTACATATATGCTTTTATTTTTTTACGAAAATACACGCATACACGCACGCACACTTACACAAAGTTGAATTATACAAGTTTTCTGAATTTCGTGAATAATAATCGCAATACTTATATTATCAGATAATTCAGCGAAAAAACAGATAAAACTAATAGAGCCTTCAATGATTTCTGCTTTAGCCTAAACAGTGGCTATACTGGAGACTCAGTTTCTATCGATATAATCGTGCATTATTAAAGTCTCCGAGGGAGCTCAGGGAGCATATAACTAAATATTTTTGACTAGAGGAGATTTTATTTCAGTACATTTAACTTAAGCATTTTTGAGTGCAATTACAAATAATAACTAAATAAATAACTAAATAAATAAATAAATAAATAAATAAATAAATAAATAAATAAATAAATAAATAAATAAATAAATAAATAAATAAATAAATAAATAAATAAATAAATAACATAAATAAATAAATACATAAATAATAAATAAATAAATAAATAAATAAATAAATGTTTAATGACAGTACAGCTTTTTCGAAACAAAAATGTATAATAAATATACGTAAAATCACAGCTCCATTTCAGATACTTTTTTTTCATTATTTCAGTAGCAAGATAAAGTTGTCGATTTATCTCGTGTAACATAATTGTCATCGTATGATTAGCAAGAGTAACAGTAGCTAATTTTCGCCATTTAATAATTCAGTGTTGCTCCTTAGTACAAGGGAAAGTGCTAATAATGTTTGGTGAAAATAAAGAGAACTTGGCAGATATTACCTGCTTTCGAATGAGAGGTGCGAAACGAATGAGCTGAGCTATGTTTTTCAATGTTACAATGAATGGAACTTTTGGCTGTGTACTATCTTTTGCTAGTGAATTTCTTCAAACGATCTTTCAGTCCGCTTTCTTTTCTTTTCATCACTTCTTGCTTTCCCTTGCATTTGTCTTTCGTTTCTTCAGCTCTTTTCAGTCGCTCCTTTTTCCATATGTCCTGTGGGCAGTGCAATTACTTGCTTAATTCAATTGAAAATAGTATATAATAAGAAATCTCTCGGATCACATGTATAATTGTTGACCAAGGCGAAGCCGATTGCACGGAGACAAATTTACACAAACGCGCTTTTTCTAGCTGCGATTCATTTCTAGCGTCTTTTATCGCAATAATCTTAAAATGTGTACAAGCGACGATCAGCAGTAAAAATGAGTTTTCCCGATATTCGATAATACCACACTGAGAGACTCACCTGGGTAAAATTTAAAAAGTGGTTGGTAAAAATTATTACCAACCTACGTGGGTAATCTTGTCACAGACTGCCCACATTGCAATTTTTACAAACTAGGTTGGTAACTTTTATTCACTCAACTTTTAATTGTTTCGAGAATTTACTTGTAATTTTTACTATATAAGATTATAAAATTTACCTAAGCAAGTTTGTAAATTTTATGAAAGAATAAGTATTTTTAAAAATAAATAATTTAAACATTTTTTTAGAAAGCACTCGATTTATCTTTTTTTCGCTTGAAGAATCATTCCTTTAACACATCGCATCGCATTCGCACAGATCATCGCATTCCATTTATTTATACTCTTTATAATTTTATCGCAGTCTAACGCAACCTAACCTAACCTTACTAAACATATGCATAGAGTTTTTTCAACCACAGGTAAAATCCAGCGCGCGAAGCACGCTCAATGATCTTTTTACGCTGTTTTTTTCTAACCAGTTCTAAATAATACACTCTGATTTTTTAGTTAAAATAATATCATAGCAATATTTAATTTTTCAACAAATTTAATTAATCAAAGTTACAGTTAAAAATGTTTAATACAATACTTATTTCATTAAAGTGTTTAATGGAAAACTCAAATCTTTAAGAATTGAACTTTGGCGTCAAAAGAAAATTCGTTCCTAAATTTTTCGACCAATTTCATTCATGAATTACTTAAATGCTTCAAAACAAAAACCATTACTTTTTTAAGATACAAAATTGAGTGCGCTCAAGTTCCTTTCTTTACTGTTTATTCCGGGCTCATTTTTGAGGTTAGAAATTTTGAATTTCAGCGTCATTCCGCCATATACGTACGAACCAATCAAGTTCACGTTTTCGAGGCTTCACAACATCCGGCCATCACTTTTTTCAGAGAAGATCTTATATACAAACCTAACCACTTGCGAGTATGTACGATAGTCGTGACACCATCTAGTGGATATTTATAAATTAATTTAAAACAACAAAACAGTCGGTACGCGCGGTCGCGAGAGATCGTGAGTGCTGCTCTGTTTCGCGGCTGCGCAAATGCGTCTACGCATACCCTTGCGATAAATTACAAGCTAGTTAGTAAAAACTACAAGTACAATTGTACACAATACAATTAATTTAATAATTATTGAAAGAAAATATATTTAAGTTTACAAGTTTTCAATTATTACTAACGTGGTTGGTATTTTTATCGAAGTTTACTTTGTATTAATTACTACGAAAATAGTAAATATTATTAACTAAAATGATAATTAGCTTTATTTTGGCAGTCTGTGATCAGTTTGCCCAGGAAGTCGTTAATTTTTATAACCCATTTTTTAAATTTTACATAGGTGAGTCTCTCAGTACACACACTGATAGAAAAGATTCTTTAACCCAAAGTCTTCGCGGCTTTAAAAAATAATTTTGTCATGGTATTTGAAACAAAGAAGTATGCATTAGCATTGAAGAAATATTTCTTAATAGTTAATGCGCGATCGTCTTTACCGACAAAAATCCTGTGGATGGCTTAATAGTTAATGCACCGTTTCTTTACATCTAATACCTACGCCTTTGGACTATATTAAATGCATACGGCTTTATATTAAAGACACTGGCTTGGGATCAAAGGATCTTTTCTATCAGTGCATAAAGTAAAACGTCGAGTATTAAAAAATTAATTATCAACTAAACGAAAAAATGTAATATTTCGTTTAAAATAGGAATATGATCGCGATATAGTAAAAATTAATATGTATCATAAAATTTGATATGCAGTATACCAATTTTTAAACATATAAATTTTTACAATACAGTAGACTCAAATGTAGTAAAATACCAGTTTGTCTCCATGATACTAAACAGGATTTAGTAATTTTGTCTAAAAATAGTAATTTTTACATATAAATTTCTCTCCGTGTAGAAACTTTCATCAAACATTCAACATCGGAGGGCCAATTATATAAAGTTTGGGCAACAATTCTACAAGCCACTGCTCAATAAATCCACTTAATTCGTCACACTTGTCACATTATCAATGGCCAGTGAATGTTGAAAAATTGAAAATCTTGAAAAATATTAGATCACTAAAAACTGCTTAAACAGACTGTTTGAGGTGAACCATTATGCTATTTTATTATAAGAATAAGTTAGAATAGGTAAAAAATTATGCATAATTTTTCTCGTAAATAAATAATTATACGTACAATTGTTTGAAAAATACGTATGCAGTATGTGTTGTTATATCGTAACCTGACATTTATAAAAGAGAGCAATTGATGGCGAGCGTTAGTGAACTGTTGCCCAATTGCCATCGTATTTACTGGCCAAACTCATTGACATTTAAGTAAATTTCCTCATAGAAATAAAAATGTTAAGTTTTTACTAAAAATAAGTAAACATACGATAACGTAGGGAAATATGCGGCAACACATAAAACTTTGTAGTAATATACAGAAAATTACAAAAATAGTACATGCCAGAAAAAATTATTTTATATAAGTGAATTATATCTAGATAATTATTAATTCTAGCTTTTTTATTTTAATATTATTTACATAATCGTATATAGAACTCATCCTGTAATATCCATTTAAAAATAAATTATTTTAAGTCAAATAGATGGAGCGCAATAGCAAATAACTAATTTTCTAATTTTTAAAAGACGCGCGCAAATACTATAGCCCTGCAAGTGAGAGAGACGGCCAACACTACAATGTTACTCGCGCTAATTTTTTGAACGATTGAATGGTCATTTTAAAAAATTTATAACTCATTGTTTATTCATATTTCAAATAATGTTATTATAAAATTTTAAGAGGCATACTTGCGTTTTAAGATAAAAAAAAATATTTTATAAGTTTATATGCTTACAAAAAATTAAAATACCTTAAAATCATGACAAAAGGGCAGCCACAGTTGAAAAAAATCTTTGGGATCGGCTGTATCTAATGTGACGCTTTTGGGTACGTAGTGGTAAAATTTCATAACTTCTTTAAATTTAACTTTTACATCTTGTAAACTACTACGTTCATTGGTTAATTCTTGATGTGCTCTTGCCAGAAAAACATCCATTTTCAATTTAAATGGACCCGCATGCTCAGGATTAGCCTCTATCACAGTTTGATACTTTTTGCTACAATCTGTAAGAAAACACGATGGAATGAGTGCCTATAGGAAGCGCAATCTAAAATAATCATTTCTTTGTCCCAAATGAATAAGTGATTTGAAATAGTATATTATGTATATAGTCCTGTATAATAAGAAACTGTCTCAGATCACATGGTAAGTAGACAAACATTTGATCTGAGGCTGTCTTATTATACAGGGCTAGGTACGTATATTATTTTTCTGCTCGATGATCCCAAAATATTACAACTTCCTTTCGCACAGCGGCCCGAAAGTTGCGCTTTCGGGGTCGGAGGGCAGTTAAAACATGATTTCTGAAAAGATACGTGATTTATCTTTATGTAATTTGAAATGATTAAAAACAACATAATTATCAGAAATTACGTGATTTAATCACGTGATTCTTTTAGACCGAGACTAGAGCCTAAAGCAGACATTGGTAGGGTAATGCTAGTTTGAATAGAGGGACATATTAGACATAAACTAGAAATTAGACAGGGATATATCCCTGTCGATTTTTGTATGTAAATTCTTTATACATTCGAGAAGTCCCTTAAGGGGAATTTTACCACCACTCTAGGATTTTCAAAAAATTTCAAAAAAAAAAAACTATACTTTAGGGTCCTAAGAAAAATATACAGTTGGTTATGTATAGATATATAAAATTTGCAACGCTGGATCACAACTTATCGACAGATGATCGACCGATTTGAGCAGTGATGACTTACGCGTTGCTTAGGCGGTTTCACGCAAAACTCAAAAGAAAGTTACAATGCGACAGTTTGGTTTATCGCTCCAAAAACTTTTTCCAGTGGTAAAAACGTACTAGATAACGCAGTATACAATGCTACACGTATATATAGAGATGGCTTCGCAAATATTTCGAAGCTCATGAAGTATATGGGCCTAACAATAGGACCGAACTGCTCTAATTTCTGCGTGGAGGCGGATGCGCGTCGTGTTAAGTTTCCCGAGACATCGCTCACCGACGGTGTTAGAGATGTCCTGATGTGCTTAAAATTGAGCAAATAGGAATAAGAGGAGGCAGACATGCTGAGAGATGGCTAAATTTATGGTGCAGGTATCGCAGATTAGAGGTAATAGAGGTAAACCAAAATTTCTATGAATTATTTGCTTCTTAAACTTGAAACGCGTTTATCTCGAAACTGTTTTTTTTTTTTAACTTAGGGAACATTTTTACTTTTTTTTACATTACTATTGCATGGATCGCCTTAAAATTTTTACTGTAGCTCTCTAATAACCTCTTTCAGTAAATTATGTAGCCGTTTTCGACCCGCGTAAAAAAAAAAGTTTGGCAAAAGTTTTTTTAAAGTTTAGTTTGGCAAAAGTTTGGGCTAAACTTTAGCAATGAGACGATGCCAAACTTGGATTTTAGGTTTAATATCCCAATGTAAATTTGGCTTAACTTCTAAAAACTTTTTTAAGATCATATTTTAAGTTTACTTTTATCTCTTGATTATGCCCGCATAAAAAAAAATTAAAAAAAAAATTTTTACTTCTATCTGGATTCGAACCCACGAACTTCTGCTTTCTAGGCTAACGTTTAGCCAACTGAGCTATTTCATTGTTTTTGTTATATAATTAGATTAAGGTTAAAACATTAGAATTATTAGACCTAACCTTCCAAATTTCGTTATATTTGGAATTTAATCATTTAATAAAAACATTGAAATAGCTCAGTTGGCTAAACGTTAGCCTAAAAAGCAGAAGTTCGTGGGTTCGAATCCAGATAGAAGTAAAAATTTTTTTTTTAATTTTTTTTTATGCGGGCATAATCAAGAGATAAAAGTAAACTTAAAATATGATCTTAAAAAAGTTTTTAGAAGTTAAGCCAAACTTACATTGGGATATTAAACCTAAAATCCAAGTTTGGCATCGTCTCATTGCTAAAGTTTAGCCCAAACTTTTGCCAAACTAAACTTTAAAAAACTTTTGCCAAACTTTTTTTTTTACGCGGGAATATATTAACCTTTAGAGGGCCGGAATACGCCTCTAGGCATAAGGGGTCTGACTCACCAACATCTTAATTTAATTTGGCTCTAACTCAGGGACCTTAGACCACATTCCTATAGAAAAATGCGATTTTCAAATTTTTCAAAACCCCGGCTCTCTAAAGGTTAAGAATTGCCTTTATTATAATCAATTGACTACTCATTTTATCGTCAAAAATGCATACAATTTATTTGGAAGTGCAAAACTTCTTCAAAAATTGATAAAAAAATAAGATCCTACGTACTTCACTAAGTATTTGTATATTGATTAAGAAAACATTATTTTTTTGTTTCAGCTCTTATGGTGTTTCCGGAAAACGTTCGCCAATGAAGCCTGTTAAAAAAATCGTCGATCGGCCATAAGGCCGCCATTTTGTATAATATTTATTACAATAAAAATTTATTTCATAGCTCGATATGTCCTTAAGTAACCCCTAAATACATCTATACTTTTCCTCTCCCCTAATTCCCAAGATAAATGATTAAAATTATGATTTTTGGGGGGATCTAGAGTGGTGTTACCCCTTAAATCATATCATTGTACCTTCTAATCGCCTGGTCATATTTTCGAGCTCTTTACTTAAATCATCAAAGTTTGTGCAAGCCGCGGCTTGAACATAGGCCGGTTCTGGTACTGGTAATGGTAGAGCATCCTTCAAATCACATTCAGGATATTGGCTTATTTGACTTCTAACAATATAATGGAGCAACGTCAATCCGGGCTCCTTTGACTTAACATCCTTCAATTTGGCCAGTATCTCGAGTCCGAAGCCGTCAGCCTGGCCTCTTGTGCGATTACCACCGTTCATGTAATTTCCAAGGGTCAATATAAGCGACATAACCTTTTTTAAAGAGTTCGAATTGAGCATAAATTCGCAGACTGAGCGCAGATTTGTCAACTTGGACGAGATGGCGCTTATTGTATCATTGAAATCATTTTGGAACACCAAGCACACTATTCTTTCCGAGAAGAATTGAATTCCCGACAGTTTTTTTAGAAACAATTCTGGACGGTCCAAAGGGACGTCTGGATATTTTGTTTCGTGAGCTGCTATCTCTTCGATCTCTTTTGTCGTCGGTCTCTGCAACAAATCAAAGGATAATCGTATAAATAACATAACTAATACTAACTCAGATGTAAATATCATGTGTATAGATATATATTCTTATGGATTCTGCATGAACCCACATGGATTGTATATGGACTCCGCATGGATCGAAATGGATCGACGTAGATTGACATGGAGATTTTCTATTGGGAATGTATACTGAGAAAAATCACGCGGTAAACTTAATTAAATGTATCTGAAAATTTACAAAAAAAGTTGGATAACCTCGTCAGCAGGTGGCAATTTGAAACTTTTTACTAGATCCGTGTGAATTTGCAAGTGATAGTGTATATGGCGGTGTATATACCAGTAATAGGAATAGATATTAGGAATAACAGCCATATTCCTAACATCTGTTCCTCTGCCTGGTATACATAGATATACTGACCAAAGTTAATCTTATACTTGTTCTTATTCCTTTTTTACTCTGGGAAGATCAGAAAAAAGGTTTTCCGGAAAAATCCATAGTGTGGGTTGTCCACATGTGGCTGCCTCTTCTACATAAGGATTTCCTATAACGAGTCCAGTTCAACCTGATGAGTTGGGGAGGGGACCCAGTAAAAAATGTCCATGTTGATCCACGTGGAATCCATATCTATCCAAGTGGTATTTATGACTAGGGGGTAAAGGGAAAGTCAAAATGGGTTGGCTGACCGCTGGATAGAGATGATCAATCCCTAGAGGGGAATCAAACAATCTCATGCACAGGCTGAGTGAACATCCGTTAAGACCCGCCAATGTAAATGGTTGGCGAATGAGAAAAAATAAGTATACTAAAATAAATATCAAATGTGAATTTTGTTTTATACTTTTACTTAACATTTACCACAGTTTATAGAAAAAATTACATAATGTTTAGTAAAGTTAGTTATTGAAGACCAATATAATTCACACAAATTTTATTTTGAAATTCTGGTAGGATCGGTATGAAATTCAATCCGAAATGGTCATCAAAACGTGAATTTAACGTGAATTTCGAATATTTAAATGTAGATTTCCACGTAGATAAAAAGATTTTCAGTAGGATTACTTTTCTTACACGCATACGCTCATCTAATTTGTAAAAATTTACCACTCTTTGTTAGTAACAATTAGTAAATAAGCCGTTATTTTTGTACTTTCAATATCTACGATTATTTAGTTTTACTGTGAGTACTGAACGTTAGCGACTACTTTTAATACCCGATTCCAATAAGATAATCCTATTGGAATATCCAGCAGAATAATATGTCTTACAATCCGTAATATTTGCTTGTAAAATCGTCTTGCAAGAAAATCGGGTCAAAATCGTTTCTACAGGAATAAATATCTAAGACGTTCGATAAGAGTCTGTAGATATTTTGATAAGTAACTAGTTTCATACAATAATTTTTCTATTAAATTGCTTGATTTTTAAACTAAAATGTGAAAAATATAGTAGTCTTGCAGTTACAAGGAAAAATATTGAGAAATCCAAAGATATATACAGATCAGATTAGTAACGTTACTAAAAAAATTGAAACATAGATTGTTTATTTCTTAGCGAAATTTTATGATAAGAAAAAAGATTTTTTTTAATTTAAATTTTTTTTCTTTAAAAGTTAAATTTTTCATTTTTTTTCAAAATATTTCAACATTTAATTGCTAAATTATAAAATTAATAAAAGAACTGTAGTGTATAACAGAAAAGTAACATAAAAGCAATGCTTAAAAAAGAAAAAGGAGGAGAAAGATAATGAAGGATAATAATAAATTATCCCTTGTGCTGAAAAGCTTATTCCAGTTGAAAATACCCATAAGGATTTTTACATAGCTTTCACGTGAGTTCCACAATACAGATTCGTAAAATTCATGAAACTAGTATATAACGTGAGATCCATATGGGGTTTATATGGGATCCACGTCGGATATACAAGGATTTTAAGTAGGGGGCAGTGTATGCACTTCAGCGGAGCGACAACTGCCTCAAAATGTGAGACAGTTTTTGTCTTACTACTGTTTTTTTTTCTGTGTATGGCTTATAAACTTGTTTACCAAAATTTAAGTTCGTGTGATGCTACTGGAATGACTGATAAAATCGACTTACTATGTCATAAATCTGCTGCAGTGTTTCTAAACCAATGTTACTGGTATCCAAATTATACACCGCATTTTCCACTTCGATGAAATCCACGTGTAAACTTTTTTCTAGTATTCCAACAGTTTTCGATCTTTGAAAATCGAGTATTTTGGCAGGTTCCAGCTTCGATGGTTTAGTTGCTACATTTGTTTTTACCACTGATTTTCTTTCAGTCACTTGACGAGAAAATAATTCGGCAAATTCTTGGAAATTTACATTTTTTTCTTCTTCGATTTCTAGCCAAAGAGTTTCCTGAAATGAATTATACATAATCATTGAATCTTTTGGAATATTATCGTTAAAATTTCTTCTATATGTAAGTGCATTACAAGGAGGGGAGAATTTTTTAATAAAATTTACGCAAAACCTATCACAGACGGGCCATAGTTGTGCAAGTATATGCACTTTTAGGCATAATAGTTTTTAAATAGTCAGGTTTTGCCTAAATGCCGCTCGATTTAGGGGGCTTATTTTCTATAAGTTTAATTATATTTTAAGAAAATTTGCCTCATTTTGTGTGTGATTTAAAAATTTCTAATTTTAATTAAAAAACATGCTAATTTCGAACTTTCTGCAATATCGCAAATTTAATTTACAATAACAAATATACCACTGATACAATTTTATAAGTATTTTAATTACGAATAATTTTGCTGTCATTTCGATCACGTTTGCCAACTTTTTGGTAATTGGCAATACCATTTCAAGTAAATTTCCTAAAAAAATTGCTGATATCAAGAAAAATCCAGTTTAGCCTATAGTACTCTACTGATTGGGCTATTAGCATTAGCATTAGGTTAAATTTTTGAGATTAGTCTCAAACTTCAGTCCCGATATTTAATATTATCTATACATATTACAGAAAATTAAAAAAAAAAACAATTATTTTATCAATGAATAATACACGTATATATTGCAACATACTACAATATCATAAAGTTTTGAATTTTATTATTTTATCAAATAAACTCTTTTATTAAAAAGCTTTACAACATCCTGTCATTTTAAAGATACATCGAGGAAAGATTGTTGTGTGCTTTTGCAATTTGTCGCCAACGACCAATTTGCATTGCTGTTAATATGCGAGTGACTTGAAGATTATCAAATACTTGAATGGGAGCTCATTTGTAAATGTGTTACGTCGTACCCTAATTTTCCCGATTTTAGCGCCGCATTTCTAGTTTGAGAAATTCTCCCAAACTAATATTTTTTTATGCTTGTTGGGAAGGAATTGACCCAGAGGATAAGAACATCTCGAGGCATCACTTACCCACAGAATAGAAAAAAATAGGCCCGCTCGGTCACCCTGCAATTCAGGGTTGGCCCTCGCTTTGTTTTTTCTTTTACAGTACGTTGCCAGCGCTGTCAGTGTAATGTGACAGGCATCCTAAACCGCTCTGGGAAATCCACTTTAACCGTCATAAAAAAAAGTCGTAAAATCACCGCTTCTTACTAAACTAATCCTAAACAGGCGCGAGTTATTTTTTTTCCTTCTTTCTAGAAAGTCGGCACCGCAAACGTGTACCGCAGCCGGCCATGCACGCATTTATGTTAGAACAATATTTTATTCTTCTACTCTTATATTTAAACTAACTATTATAATTCAATTAAAAGCAATCTAAATCTTTTGCTTCGAAACTATGTCTATTTCTCGAATGAAAGAAATCGGATAATATTTCGATAGTGTAAGATAAAATTCCATAACTAAATAAAAAAATAAAACGAAAATTTTTTCTATTAAACTTTTAATAAAAATAAATAAAACTTTTAATAAAAATAAGTTAAGATAAAATTTGTAGCGGACCAGTGTCTAAGAGGCACGGCTGTAAATACAACGTATAAATGTGTGTATATGTAAGGAATGTTGGGTGAGGCCCGTGTCTGGCGAAGGCACGCGAGAGCGTCAGAACAACGAGTGGTGGCCTGCCGAGAGGAGGTTGATCCAGGAGCTGCTGCGCAAGAGAGGCCCGACGTCGAGCGGGGTAAGCCCGGCAACCCCTTTCAGAGACCCGGTGGTGCAACAGTCCGGTGTATATACTCGTCGTCTTCTTCCAGCCTCTTCTATTCACTAAATAAACGGAGTCTTCCGTCGTCGTCCGACCAGAGAGGCCCCTCCTGCTGGGAAGTTGGTGCAGGACACGGCGGATCAGCGCAACGCAGCTCGACAAGAAAGACTCAGCGTCGTTCCACGTCGCCAGACCGAGCTCGTGGTGTATTGTATGCCTTTGCTTTATTTTAATTTGTCAAATGCGAACGCGGAAATTGTATTTAATTTGTTACTTAATCGAGAGAGCGGTGCGATAAAATTTATATATTTGTTTCTGAGCATAAAAATAAAAAGAAAAAAAGTCAGTTGTTAAGTTAACCCGCAAATCGACTAAAATTCAGTTTATTATTCAAAATTTTCTACAAATTTAATGTTATCTTTAAGATTTCGCACAATAAAATAACGAACATTTTTCTTCTAAGAAACATTAGTTAGTAAAAATTTAGTTTTAACGATAATTTAATAAAAATTATGTAAATATAAAAGAACAAATTGGATACTGCTGTGCATAGAAAGGGGAACATTGAATTGTTTAAATTATCCTTTTGTTGTTTCTTTTTCCCAAATTAAAAGCTATTTTCATGAAAATTATAGCTATCGCTTCGTTCTTTTTTTTCATATCTATTTATTTACATAATAAACTTTAAAATAACGAAGATTACAATTAAAAATTATTAATAATATTAGTTATTAAGGAACTAAATAATAAATATAAATTTACTGTAATGGGGATGTTGTTCTCCCTATTTCTGGACACTCTCTCTCTCTCTCTGCCAAGGCCCACCCCCGTAAGGACCGCCTCTGTCCTATGCCTAAGAATTGGAAGGCTGACCCACTGACCCCAAGGAAAACTCCGAAATATTTTCCTCCAATTAGGAAAATTTCAGATTTTCGTCACCCTCTCCACTCTCTCAGACAATCGGCCAATTAGGCAACATCTCCATAAGACGCTTGCTTTAGCTTTTTGTATAAAAAGCCCTGTAATTGCTCCAAACATCACTACTTCTTCGACCATCTCCAAGAATTTTCTTCCAATTCATCCACCTTCTTCGAGATGAACGCTTCTGCCCACTGCTGCTGCCGACGCCGACGCTGCCCGCTGCTGCTCCTGCGTGTAGAAAAAGGCAGGGATTTGTCAGGTATCAGGGAAATAGTACACGGAGAAAAATACTTGCTTAAATATTAGTATAAAATTGTACAAAAATTACTATAATATTTAATAGTGCAAGGACAGACTCGTACTCAGAGTATTTTCGTTACTTTTATTACTAATTCTATTATGTTTATACCAATTTTTATAATGTGTCATATTTTAAAAAATTTAAAACTAAAATGTAATATTTGTTATGTGCATTACGAAAAGCATACTACATAAATTTTGATAATGTTTTTAATAATTATTATTAACTTAAACCTAATATTTTGCTATAATACATAACAAAAGTTTTATCTTATATACTGAAAATTGATTATGTACGTAACAATAATTATTTTCAATAATTAATAATTATTTTATTACGAATAATTGTTTAATATAATAAGGTTGTTTCTTACATCTCGTAACAAAATTTGTTATGTTACGTACTGAAAAGCAGTATTTGATATATTAAGTGTTCGGACATTTTTTAATGCAACGCTACATTGTTTTGTTTACGCTGTGAGCTCGCGGCAAGTCGCATTCTTCGTACACAGACCATCAGCATAAGTCCATTTGGCTTGACATTCGATGTCCAAATTTTCGTGAATATTAAAGCATTAGATCTGTTAATTATTTAAATAACACAATTAAAAAAATACTATAATTGTCATATTTTGTATCGACGGTCCTCAGTTTCACAGAGTGTACAAGATATTTTTAGAAAAATCGAAACATATATTTATCACTCATAAATTATTAGAATGCTTCTTAAATTATCATTTGCAAGGTTATAAAATTTATGATATTAACAATTTTGAGTGGAATAAGCTTAGCGAAAAAGATATAACAAATGTAAGTTCTTTGACAACAAATTTAATCGAATCATCTGACGGATTTCATTATGTATCCAAAAAATGGATATAATCATTTTGTATTAAAAATATTTTGTAATTTATTATCTAATGTGATAAAAAACTTATGAAATATTTATGATTTTTGTTTATTTATTCAGAATTTATGTCTTATATCAATTCTTTTATATACCATTTGTATTGGTAGATGGCGTATTAATTCTAATACTAACTCGCAAGAGGCTAGAGTTTACCAACGTTAGTATATAAGAAAAATAAAAAGCAACATCATCAACATCAACTGTGCGATATCCGATTATTTCTGTATGCGATCGATAAAGTAGATTTCTGTATTAATAGGTAGCCTTAGTACTAAGATTTGAGCGTTAATTGAATTCTAATATGTAACTATAAGTTTAGTTTAATTAGTAACATTAAACGTTGACATGACGAATATCTTAACAGTCAAAAACATAACCTCAAGATATGTTTTAATTTTATTTGAATTGATATAATATTTGTTATGTGGCATTTTAAAAAATCTAGGCCAAGAGTTTACGGAAAGTATAACGAAAATTATTACCTTTTATATTAAAAATTGTTATGTTGAACATCACATAATTGCATGAGAAGGGTTCAACGCTAATATAACAAAAATTGTTATTTTTTTTCAGAATTTTGTAATGTCTAATTTTTACTATAATTTATCGTAATTTTTAGTATTTTACGAGTCTGTCCTCTCACTAAAATAAATTATAGTAAATTTTGTTCAAATTTGTAGCAATATTTGAGAGAGTATTTTTCTCCGTGTAGGGAAAACTTGCTGGATCTAGGTCGCATTTTGTCCGCTGCTTATATATGTGCCTTATGGAACAAATCAGGGAAATGTTGGGTCAGTAGGGAATCCTAGTCCGAATCGTGGAAAATTTTTTTATCCAATTTCTACTCGGACAGTAGCACCCACGCTACACCTGGAGAAACGGATACGTATCTCATCGAGATTTATTATCGTCGTAAATTTGATAACTATATCCCGTGATAACAACAAACTCATAATATAGCTGATTAATAAGCAAAACTTAAGTATTAATCTATTATTTATTTAGATCTTTAAGATTAAAACAAATTTATAAGAATGAACTGAAAAATAAGAAAATTAATTTTTTTAATATACGGAGAGAAATCTTCACGTAAAAATTACTATAATTTTGAGTAATGGAGACTCAAACTTAGCTTTCGAAGCAAATTTAATATATTTATAGTAATATTTACTATATACTCATTACATTATGCTATGCAGTGCATTAAAAATTGCCATATAGTATAGCAAAAATTGAATACCTATTTTTTAGTCTACGGTATAACACTTTTTAGTGTGCGGTATAGTAAAAATACGCAGCTAAGATAGTAAATACTATAGAAACAACGGAACTTGCCGTAAAGGGACAACCGGGCGCGTCAAATGACCGTCTTAATTAGTTACTACTTCGTACTCCGATAGGTGGAGGAAGACTTATATAATTCACTCGCAAGTGATCAGCTCACTCTACGATTACTATATAAGAAAATTTTATATCTTCACAACCACACAATTGCGATTGCGATAATGCGTTATTAGGCTGCGATACATGTAAATAGCGTGCGATATATGTAATGTAAACTTAAATCATACTTTAGAATTATACATGTAAGAATTAAATTTAATTTCAACCAAAAGAAAAGTTTCTGCGACACCTTGCAGCAAAGTAACATGAATTCAATAATTACAAACCGGTATTAAAAATACAATTTTGAAAATGAAAAAAAATAATATTAATAAATTTTGATATACAGTAGGAGTAAAAATTAGAATGCAGTATAACAATTTGCTAGACAATATTGTTAAAATTTGGTATGTCAGTATAACAAAATTTAGTAATATTAATTTTTACTGCACAGTATAGTAAAATATAATATAATGCGAGTTTGTGTCCACGTTACTCAAAAGTATACTAATTTTTGTCAAAAATTGTTGTAATATTTACATAAAAATTTCTTTCCCTGTATGAAATAAAAAAATAACCCAATATGAAAATGTCAAGATAAAATAGATTGTCGCTATTACAAAAATGAGAAATAAAAAGTTATTAAAATTTATACTAATAGTCTTACATTGAATATACGTATATAGAATATATTAAAGACTAACAATAAAAATTTAACCGAGCGATCGTCAGCGAGCGCTAAGTCGCTAGTTAATTATTAATATTAATATAAAATTGTAATTATATATAAATTCCTAAATATCCCTCAGTGTTCTAAGTGCTTAGGCTACTAGAACACAACGCCGCCCAAGTGGACTCAATTTCGAATACCCGTCGATGCAATTTAAAAAACCCCGTTTTTTTTATAAAAAAGTAAGTTTGGTTTAGTTTTGATTAATGAAAAAACATATGACGCCTACAGACATCATCCCGGTCCTTTAAAGGTTAAGTACCGAGGACACCATGGCCTGCGACACACGACCGACCACCTCTTTAAGAAAAATAGTAAAAAAAAAAACTGCGAAGATCTGAATTCAAAACAAAAACAGGTGTTTTTATCTCGCTTTTTATATTTATTATAAATCGATTAAAAATTACTAAGTGAAAAATTTCTTAGTAAAATTTATGAAAATAAAATTTACTAAGTGACATAGCAATTTTTCAATAAAATCAAGTATAGGTCCCGATTGCAAAGTTACTTAGTAATTTTTATTAGAAATATTATGATTTTTATTATATTATGTCTCTCAGAGTAGCAATCGTGAAAATACGTTGCGTTTGTCGGAGGCTTTAAAGGGTGAAGCACGCGGTTAAAACTCTTTTCGCCACAGGGAATAGTTGCGATGAAATGATGAACACGCTTGAAATGCGATTCGGTAATTCGCGAGTCATTTTACAAAATATAAGAAATACGAGAATTAGCTGTGATGGGTGAGAGAAAATCAAATTTATAAAATTTATAAAATTTGTAACAAAATTGAGAAGTGCCGTGGCAAGAATTAAGTCACTTAATTTTCATGGTTATTTGCATAGTTCCGAGTTGATTGAAAATCTATTATGAAAGCTGCCAAGTGAATTAGTTGATAATTACGTCAGGTACGTTGTACTAGAAGAAAATAACGATCCTGATTTAGAGAGAATTGCAATTTTTTTACGAAGCAGTTAATATATTAATAAACCTGGCGTAATAGGATTGCCTTTGAACATGGTAGAACATAAAGCACCGGTACATGTCGGGCAAAATCCTCGTGCGATACAAAAGACTGTTCTATTGACTAGTACTTTCGATAATTCCGAGAATTGTAAAAGCATGCATGAAAGTCAATTTATTTTATGCGCTTGCTGTAAACGCAAAAATTATAAAATAGACGCACGTAACAAATTTCGGAAAAATACACTTACTTAACGTTGGAAACTAGTACAGAAGGAAAAATTATGTATGTCTTTGCCGAGGTCATTGCGTTGCAGTGTGTAAAAAAGATACTTACATAAACTACGGGCATTCAGGGGGCCATTACGAACTTTTACACCGCAACTATTTCACGCAACCTAATCGTAAGAATGAATACACCTCGAGTAAAATCCTAAGTGCAAATGTTTCAAGACCAACGGCAAAAACAGATTGACTAGAGGCAAGTACCTATTTAAAGGCACTACCCATTGTCATAATCAAAGTGTGTCAAAAGAAATATTTGCACTTCTAGATGAGGGTTCGAGTGTGACTGTAATTAATGCAGGCATAGTAAAAGAAGTCGGAATTATTAGTTCAAAAGCTCAGGTATTTTTAAAAAAACATTGGGTCACGATAAAGAAAATATTACAGCCAACGAAAAAATAGAGTTTAGTAGTGAACAATCTTGCCTTACCGTTACAGAAAAGTTGATTCCAAAGTTAGAGATTTATATTAGAAGAAAACTGGCGTAAACGTTAAACCTTTTAATGGTTCTTCAGATTTACTAATTGGCCAAGATTATGAGGATTTTATTATAAGAAGGAGTTTTCGTGAAATCCAGTTAAATGCGACTTTGGTATAGCGTTCTTTGCTCGGATGGACAATTCATGGAATTTCATCGAGTAAATGCATTAACGTCTACGTCAAAAGAAAAGTCCATAAGTGCAGACCAAAACGATAATAATTTAGATAAAATAATTAAAATTTATATTGACAGTGAAGCGTTAGGAGCGAATGGCTCTCCGAGAATTAAAAATTCAAATAAGCACGCTTTAGAAATTTTAGAAAAAACTAGCCAACATAAGAATAACACGTGCAACATAAGTAGAACTTCATCGCCTTGAACTTTTAGAAAAACGCTTAGAAAAATTTAGAGGATGTAAAAACGATCTTAAAAGATTTGTCGTGAATTTCTTTTTAAGATCTTTTTAACATCTTTTTTCCTTTTTTTTGCGACTTATTTTTTTAGGTTTTTAAAGATCTTGTTAAGATCATTTTAATATTTTGATTAAAAGCTTTGATTTTAAAGATATGTTTAAAATTCTTTTTAAGATGGCGTTTAAATAATATCGTAAAAATATTTAATTTTTCAACAAATTTAGTTAATAAAGACTACAGTTAAAAAAGTCTAATACAATACTTATTTCATTAAATTCCCGCGTAAAAATTTAGATAATGTTAAAAAGATCTTAAAAAGATTTGTCTTAATAATGATTGATTTTAAGATGAATTAAGACGATTTTAAGATTTTCACGTTTCAATTCGTGAAAATCTTTTTAACATCTTTTTAAAATCTTTTTTTCCTTTCCCGCGTAAAAATTATTCCTATGGGAAATATATTGGCAATATATTGGTATGTTCTAGTACCAACACGATTGAAAATTAAAATTAAAAGGTTATTGTGGACACTTTTTGTCCATATTCGTGCAAAATATTAGTAATTACCTAATATTTTGGACAAAAAGTTTCCACAATAACCTTTTATGTAATTTTTGTCAGAAAAGTGATCCGATACATCTGTAGTGCAGGTAATGAAGAGTATCTTAAACCTGGTCCGCTGACATATAAGTTACTTTATTGAGAGAAAAGCTATGGCAAGTGGACAAATAAATAAAAATTTTAAATGTTTTTGATGGAACAATACTAGAGGTAAAGAACACTGTTTGGGTCTTAATAATGAATAAATAGCTTAAGTTGTGCGAGTAGTTAAAGTGTAAAAAGTTCCAGTAATCAAAAGTGATGAATACAATTGTTATACCTATTAATCTGGAAAGTGTATTTTTTTCAATTTAACCCAGGCTGGCCCCCTTAATGGAAAACTCAAATCTTTAAGAATTGAACTTCGGCCTCAAAAGAAAATGCGTTCCTAAATTATTCGACCAATTTCATTCATGAATTACTTAAATGCTTCAAAACAAAATCTATTACTTTTTTAAGATACAGAATTTAGTCCGCTCAAGTTCCTTTCTTTACTGTTTATTCCGGGCTCATTTTTGAGGTTAGACATTTTGAATTTTAGCGCCATTCCGCCATATGCGTACGAACCAATCAAGTTCACGTTTTCGAGGCTTCACAACATCCGGTCATCACTTTTTTAAGAGAAGACAATATGGGGAGATATATACTGACTGGCTCTGACGTACAACTTGTATTAAGTACAACAAATAAATTTTTAAATAAAATATTTCAGTATTACAGAAATGAATCAAGTCAGTGTTTAATTGCAATAAATGCAGATATAATTTATAAACGATTTAAAGAAATTGGAAAGTAATGCAGGTGTTATAGTATATTTTAGTAATAACAATATGTTTTAAGAGAGACCGTGTCATTTTTGTAAAATGTGCACAACAACCCTGCCGAAAAATTAACCATCATTTTAATCTCTGTTAATAATTAACGTCTGCCTAGATTTTTCGACTACCAACTATTTTGATAGACTGGCATATTATGTTAAAATTATGTTCAGCATCGAATTAAACGCAAAAGAGCCAGATGCGCGTGCAACTGTTTGCACGCACCTTCTCTCTCCCTCTTATGTTTGCTTACAGCTCCTAAACGGTTATGTGACTATACTGAATCGTAGGTTATATTTCGATATTTTGGAGTAGCGTTCAAACATACTGTTTATTTTGTTATTTTATACACACTGAGAAAAAAAGGTAGTTGATTTAACGACAGATTGTAGTTAAATTCAATCAACCAAAATCTGCTGTAAAAACAACGGCAACTTGGAATAGAAAGAATGTCAGGACTAATTTCATTTTAATGTAATTATGAGATCAAATCGACCTTAACTATAATTGATTCAATCACATCAAAAATATTTTAAAGAAAAATGTTATTTCCTGTATCTTTCGCAGTTCATGCTTTTATTCTACACTTAACGTTACTGATCCGTACATTTAGAGGTTTTGTAAAGCTGTAGATTTATAGAATGTTTATTTATTGATTACAAATTCGTTAGAACTTATTAATATTTCGCATTCGCTGTATTGATAAGTTACGTTTACAATGTAGACCCTATATTACATATTTAAACGCATATCGATAGGTATATTTTCGCTTCGCTCGCATTTCATGCATGGCAGACATGCTTGTTTAGCTTCTTATATAGTAATCAGCGAAAAAGCCGTGCACTTGCGCGAAAACTTCAAGCAGCAGGATCCCTCTAGCGGCTATTACGGATCAGCTTCGACTCCTACTCGGTCTGGTTCAAAGCCGAAGCTGCCCAACAAACAAAATGACGGCATGTGACGGCACGATGCGGACACGCGTGCCGACTCCTATGTTTAAAGCATAGGACTTGGTCGGTAAACGGCACGTTGTGTTTGTTGGATAGAGGCTTACCCAACAAACACAACGTGCCGTTTACCGATCGAGTCCTATGCTTTAAACATAGGAGTCGGCACGCGTGTCTGCATCGTGCCGACACATGCCGTCATTTTGTTTGTTGGGCAACAAACACAACGTGCCGTTTACCGACCAAGTCCTATGCTTTAAACATAGGAGTCGGCGCGAGTTACCGCATCGCGCCGTCACATGCCATCATTTTGTTTGTTGGGAAACATAGGAGTCGACACGCGTGTCCGCATCGTGCCGTCACATGCCGCCATTTTATTTGTTGGGTTAAGTACTTTTAAACTTGTCGTAATATATTGAAAAGACAGGTTACATATAAAATCTTTCTTCGCTCTGCGACTAATTAGCTGATATGCTATGCATGCACTGACTCGCACTCCCGTAAAAAAAATCGAGGCTGCGCGGCGTGGTAAGGGGGAGCACAACGCCGCGACGACTTTCACGGTGCTATGTTATCATATCGACGCACACAAACATTGTTTGAACGGCAGCGATCACTCCTTTGAACGCATCCACGTTGAATCAACGCTAATAGCGTTAACTTAACTACAATTTGAGGTCGCTGCTATTTAACTACAAATCTGTGGTAAAAGTAACAACAGCGCCGTTGAATTGACTATGCCATTCAAATGACGATAATTTTGTCAAAGCAACGGTTTGGCGGTTGAACTGATTGCATGGTAGTTAAATTAATTGCGAGGGTGTTTGAGTTGACGATGGATTTTTCTCAGTATGTTTGAAATATGTTAAATAATCTGCGCACTGAACAGAAGATTTAACATTTTCTGCCTAAAAGCTCCTTAATTTTCCGGCAGGGAAGTGGACGGATTTTTATTCTTATAATATATACACACCGTTAACGGACTGAGACTTCATGATACTTTTTCAGAAGGAACTCATTTACTTCACCAAGAGAATCTTGCGATTACTGTCAGTCAATGAAAAAGTTCACTGGCGTAAGTCATGAATGTGCTTTTCAAGAATCGAAATATTTTCATTCAACTTTAAATTTTGTTTCTGATCCGATTTGTGATATTTTAGAAGGAATAGGTCATTTTGAATTGAAGCTCGTTTTACAACATTTTGTCAGTAATGCAAAATATTTCAATTTAGAATCATTTAATAACTTTATATATTTATTGAAATAGGGAGAAGTTGAAATAAAAAACAAGCCATCTGCAAATTTTGATTTGCCATTATTAAATATTTTAAAGGACCATACTATCAAATACCAGCGTGGTGTTTATTAATAGCTTTTCCATTTTTAGTAGCAGACAAAGTACCTGAAAATGATAATTATCTAGAGTTAACATTGCTACTAAATAGAATAAATCAAATTGTATTTGCTCCAAAATTAAGCATACATGTATTACCTTATTTAGAGCAATTAATTATAGACCATGAATATTTGTTAAAGCATTTATTTCCAACAATAAATCCTATAAAGAAACATGTTCATCTACGGCATTACCCACAATGCTTGATAAAATTGGACCCTCTTAGACCTTTATGATGCATGCGTTTTCAGGCCAAGCATCATAAGTTTACAAAGTATGAAGCCGTAAATGCTTATTACAAAAATTTTCCTTTTCGTATGACTCAGCTATGAGTCAAACTTTCTGAAGTGGGCCACCAAAAATCGAGTAGCTGAATTTTATATATTTGTTTACAGATTCTTAAAGGTTTATATATTAAAATTAACTCATACAACTCCGTGCGTAAAGCAGGGTGTAAAGCACTTTTAAGAACAGTTCCGTATTCTTTTACTTCATAAATCAGATCTTTACGCTCTCGTTGCATAAAATATTGTTCGACATTTGTGCCATAAGTGATTTCTGGACTCGTGTGAATAATCACCCTCGCTTTGCTCGGGCACTAACTTCTTACTTGTCCGAGAATCACTCCTGACGCACTAGTATCGAAAATTACTATTATAATAACGCCAAAACTAACAAAATTATCACCCGCAAAATGGGTGCATTCGGTAAGAGCGAGCCCATGAGCGCGGAGGTAATGGATGGAATAGTCCATGCCCTATTCCCCACTCATCCCATACAATGGGACGAGCCCCTGGCTCCTGAGGGCTCCGATGCATCGCCTATTAGACGGGCGGGGGAGGGGAGAGATAGATAGATAGATAGATAGATAACCTTTTATTCGCCTATTTGGCAAAATTTTACATCATATAAAGTAACGAAAACATTACATAAAATAACTTTTAAATATAAATAATTTGTACAGATTGCATCACTTCAATAGATAAGATATCACAGTCAGAAATTATAGTCAGATATCACAGATAAGATATCACAGTCAAAACATGATACTACTCACTTACTTAGAAATTAAGTCATTAGATATAAAATATCACAGTCAGGTACAAATAAATAAATAAATAAGTATATATACATAAACAAATAAATAAATAAGTACATATACATAAATAAATAAATAAATAAGTACATGTACATAAATAAATAAATAAATAAATAAATAAATAAATAAATAAATAAATAAATAAATAAATAAGTACATATACACGAATTAATAAATAAATAAATAAGTAAGTAGTCCACTGTGATAATTTGTTTTAAAATACCGGTGCCATGAAGCCCGACCAGCAATGGAGGTCAAGGGTCAAGCCCGAATAAATATTGGCGAACCACCCTCTTAAACGCAAAAAATGATGGCAGGTGGCGGATCTGGGTGGGAAGTGAGTTCCACAGACTGTGCTCCTTGGACTTGGAATGTCCTGGCTCCAGTTTCCGTGCTCACTCTGGGTATATTAAGTTCCTGCGGCTCACCTCTAGCAGAAGATCTGGGGACATGCGCAGAGAATAGACTCGCGAGATAGCTTGGCTCTCGCATCCGAATGATTTTATAAAGAAGCAGTGCTGTAAAGTACAGTCTGCGAGAGTCGACTCTGAGCCACCCCAGGCGTCTTCTGTAGGGTGAGATGTGATCATCCCTCCTAACTCCGTAAACATATCTCACACATGAATTGCTTAACCTCTGAAGTCGGATTCTTTGCTCATCGGCTGCGTCAGAGTACAAAACTGCACAGTAGTCCAGATGTGGTTGGACAAGTGACTCAACTAATCTCTTACGGAGTTCCTCGTTGGTGCAATCCCTAATAAACCGCAAACTATATAGGGCTTTGTTGATCTTTTTGGTAACGGAATCAATTTGCGGTTTCCACGTTAATTTGCTGTCCAGTACAACACCAAGACTAGTAACTTCGCTACTGAATGGGATAAACACTCCTTCTCTTAGCTCAACTCCTGGCAAGGATCTACTCTCTAGGTCGTTTACGTTCCTCTTGGAACCAAAGAAGATAGCCTTAGTTTTGCCAGTGTTGAGCTTTAATCCACAGCGCAATGCCCATTCAGCCACCTTCTGTGCCGCAAGAGATAGTAGAGCCACACCTTCAGCTAGTCTGTCTTTGGTAGTGTGAAGATAGATTTGAAGGTCGTCTGCATAGAAAATGTAACTAACAGTGAGTCCGTCAAGTTCGTAACGCAGGTCATTGAC
This sequence comes from Sycophila sp. Sp_5, assembly GCA_018906775.1. Taxonomy (NCBI): domain Eukaryota; kingdom Metazoa; phylum Arthropoda; class Insecta; order Hymenoptera; family Eurytomidae; genus Sycophila; species Sycophila sp. Sp_5. The sequence continues at coordinate 386,307 of JACCID010000107.1, read as the reverse complement.
ATAGAGGCTAAATAATAGGGGTCCCAGGACAGATCCCTGTGGAACTCCCAGATTGGTTTCTATAAATTCTGAGTTTCCATATTTATTGGAAAGAACCATCTGGGAGCGGCCTTCTAAATATGATTTAATCCACAGTAGAGCTGCCCTGGAAAAACCCATATCCTTCAGCTTGCAAAGCAGCTTAGGATGCGAGATGGTATCAAAAGCCTTACTAAAGTCAAACAACAGAAGAAAGGTGACGTTCTTTCTGTCGATGGCCATGCGCACGTCATCCGTTAACTTTACCAGTGCTGTTTGGGTGCTATGATGTTTACGAAAGCCGGTCTGGAAGGGGTCCATTAAATTATTTTGATTAAGGTACTCCGTGATCTGGTCATGAGCGATCTTTTCCAGAACCTTAGAGAGGAAGCAGAGCAGTGCAATCGGACGAAAATCGGAGGGTGACTCCGGAGCTGCGCCCTTTTGCAACGCTATAACCCGCGCCCTCTTCCAAGCCTCCGGAAAAACTCCCAGGGCAAAGGACGAATTGAATATTCCCACTAAAAGCTCTCCTATGGTGGGAAGAGCCTTCACAATAACAGATTGGGGGATCTCATCCTCTCCCCTTGCTTGCGATGAGAAATGAGAGATCGCAATGATCACGTCATTCAGGTTAATAGGTTTAAAAATGAAACCCTCTTCGCTTGCTGAATTTAGGAAGTTCAGCGCTGTATGTGCGCTCTCAAGGGGGGAATAAGACACCCCAGAAAAGAACTCATTCAGGCTGTTAGGATTAAAATTGTGGGTTCCACCCATCGCTCGCCCCGGGAGGAGGCCAAGGCTACGCAACTCCCTCCAGATGTTCTTATTCTCATCTAGAGATGCAGTAAGATGTTTTTGCATATAGGAGCTACGATCTGCAATAAGGCGTGCCTTAACCACCTCGCTCAGCTGTAGGTACTCCTCAAGGAGTGGTACTTGAGATGTTCTCTTGTATCTCCTTAGAGTGGCGTCTCGCTTGTTTACAAGTCGCCTCAGCTCAGGACCAAACCAAGGAGCACTCCTTTTCTTAGGCAAGACCCTCTTGAGGGGCGCCAAACTATTAATAGTGCAGCTAAGGTTGTGGTTCAGTGCCACTAACGCCTCTTCCAGACCAACCTCCGGAGAAGTTACGGCCGACCAATCACAACGAGAGAGCATCTCATTCAAAGAAATTGCATTTATGCTATTGAAATCCCTGTAAGTAAAGGATTCCCTTACAGGATCTGGCGAAAATATGTCAATAGCGACATATAATAAATGATGTCTCCCGAAGTGTGGCAGCCATTCGTTCCCAAAGTCCAGTACTGTATCGTTGTCATCCGTCAATATTAAGTCTATCCAAGTGTGAGACGAAGATGTTCTATGAGTCGGCCCATGCGGGACTATTCGCATGGAGAGTTCATTGGCCAGACACTTGATGGTGGTTGTGTCATCAGAAGCCGACAGGAGGTCTGCATTGAGGTCGCCCATAATAATCTTATGGCTAAAATCCGATATCAGGGACCGCAAGACAGGAAAGAGATTTGAATCTCGTTGCATGGGAATTTTTGGAGGTCTGTAAATGACCCCCACGAGAATGGGTGGAGCATCGTCCTTTTGCACGGAACAAAAAAGGTACTCAGGGATTCCTGGTTTCCCAGGTCCCTCAGTATGCGATTTTTCGAGAACCTTAACAGCATAATCAGAACGTACATAAAGGAGGACACCCCCCCCCCCACTCACGTTACGGTCTTGTCTGAAAAGCGAGAATCCCGGGACCTCTATGAGACTATCGTCGACCACCGGACCAAGCCATGACTCCGCGATCGCAAAAATTTGGAAGGTGGGATGATCCGCAAGGAAAAGACGGAGCTCCCCAATGTGCGCTCTTAAAGAGTTCACATTTAAGAATCCCGCCTTAAGGAAACTATTCCCACCCTTCCCCGACACCGGCCGGGAGAGATCAAAGAGTTGCCGCTGATCCGCCTGACGTCGTTACCTCCGTTTCTGCACTTAGTGCAGGGGATGCGTTGTTATTTGAAGGAAGTGTATTCCTGGAGGAACTTCGGCACGCCGATTGAATGGCCTGGAGATCAGCAGCTGAAGCAAAGACGTGCGCCCGCTCTCCACCCTTACGTCTGGCCAGGAATCTGCCACCAGAATGCCAAACGTACTTAAAACCGAGGTCATGAGCAATCGGCTTCATGCTCCTGAAAAGTTGGAATTTTTCTTGCGGTAGCATCTCATTAATAAAGATTTTACGGCCCGACAAACTGGCAGCAGCGTCCAAAGGCAAGGAAGGCGACTTAAGGTCATTAGTTGTCAGATAGTTATTTGATAGCGAGCGCTTGGCTCGCATCACATCTCCGACCAGGCCCGGCCTGGAAAGCCTAACAATAAAAGAGGGCGGCAGGCCTTGAGGTGACCCCAAACTCTCCACCCCATTCCCGTTGACCCCCCCAACTGGTTTCCGACGGCGCATGATGCGAGTACCAGCAATATCCTCTCTTTGCAGGGAGGGAAGGACGGTGCTGAGGACCGCATGAGCAACGCCATTTAATGTGGCCTTGGGGACCTCAATTCCACTCTTAAAGGCACCATTCACAATAATCTCGCAGCACTCAGCTGCCGTCTCGCTAGTACTCGCACCAGGTCCTACGGAACTCAGCCGAGGAGCGGGAAGGCAGGATCCAGTGCAGGCTTCATTGGGTCCGGGTCGCAATCTGCTGTTAGTTACTTCTTCTATTTGTTTGTTGTCCTGAGCACCAGTGGAGCCCTCAAGCACAGCGTGGACTTGTTTAACGTCATCATTGAGATTTTTGGTACCCTCGAGCAGCTGCTTTGTATCAGTGGTTAAATCATTTAACGCACTGGATTGTTTTAACAATAAATCCTCAAGAGCCGAGACCCTGGCTGTTAATTTTGCTAAATCATCCGCAGCTCGCTCCTCCGAACTCGAAGTAGGGACGGCGGATGATACAGAGCCCCCCCTCTGGAGTGATTTAATGTCATCTAGCTGCTTTTCGAGCATATCAAAACGCTGGAAGAAAAGCTCCATGGTGCTTACTGGCATTAAGACGTGGGAAAGACCCACAAGGCTACTATCACCTAGCGGAGGATCGACTTCGCTGGTTTCCGTTGGCAGGAGAGGTGATATTCCCTCCTTTGTCAAAAAATCATCAGCTTTAGTTGAGAAGTTCAATTGCGCCTGATTTACTGCTTCCAGTCCATGTTTCTTCAAGGGCGCCTGGAGTTGCGCAACCCGACCGACTCCAGGGGATGTTGGAGAGATCGCCTGGAGTTGTGCAACCCTACCTACCCCAGGTGATAATTGGGTGGGCGCCTGTGGGGTTGATGACCCGCCATTCGCCTTTGTTTTCAGCACAGTCGGTGTTGGTGCGCTGGGCTTGAGCTTCTGGCGGGGGACGGCAGGGGATGCCAAATCGTCCGAGACTCGCGATGTTGACGACGAGTCGCCGGATGTTTTCGGCGCGCGGCGACAGTTGTCACATGGCGCATTCGTCTTTTTGGACGCACACTTCAAGTGACACGGCTGTTTACAAACTGAGCACTTGTTCACTGGACGAACACAGGCTCTACCGCAGACGGTACAAGATACTGATGAAGGCGTACCTGTCGACATGATGTACAGATGTCGTGGATGGCAACGAAGATTTTTGCTGATGCCTTCCTAACCTCTCTCCTTCTCCAAAATTAATATTTTTAATATTGTCTCCCTGGCTCATGGAGGTGGAGCCTTGCAGATGTGCTCCGATGGCGTGGAGCCTGCGGGAGACCGGTTTAATTTTTCCTGAAATAATACTCGCACATACGTATGAGTATTAAGGAAATGATCGATAAAGTGAGAGCGCCTAAGGAGGCGTAATTAATTTTTAAAAGAATAAACTTTAATATATCGCGTCTTGCGCTTGACGATTTTATAACATTGCAATTCCACTTAAAGTTTTAATCATTAAAATCTAGAACCTTCGAAATTATGTGAATCATGTCGCAGTACGACTTCAGGAGAGGGAGATCTACCATCAGCGCCTCCTGGTGACACTTGATGTCAAAAACGCCTTCAATGCGGTTAGGTGAACAAACGTATTGGGGGCGCTGGAGATAGACTTCAATGTTCCTATGTATCTAATCCGGATCATCAGGGACTATCAGAAGGATCGATTCATAATATACAACATGATGGAGGGTTCTACGCGGAAAGAGTTTACGTCTGGTGCGGCCCAAGGCTCCGTATTAGGATCCGATCTATGGAACGTTTCGCGGCGGCTATTATTATTGCTCGCAATATGACGCTGGCGCAGACACGACTCGATCAGATTATGCGTCGAATTCGCTAATAGATGAGCGATTAAATGAAGGAGACTTTCAGACAAGCCGAAGCAAAGGAGCGGGCTATGAAGCAATCCCTGACCTGCTGGCAGGATCGATGTTGACAGTCATGGGTACTTCCGCGCGTACCTGCATAGGATGGGCAAAGTCGCGGACCCTGGTTGCATATACTGTGGGTTCGCAAAAGACGATGTCCATCACACGTTCTTTGTGTGTGGGCGGTGGATCTCCGAGAAGACCGTACTGGGGCGTGAAACCGTAGGGATCACACCGGAAGGCATCGTCCCCCTGATGCTCTTTTCTGAGGAAAACTTGGGGAGAGTTGCCAACTTCGCGAACGACATCCTTCGGCGGAAGAAGGCGGTCCTCCCCTAGTGGGTAGTAGATACCTGTCGTATAGAGTGCCTCGTGGCAAACAACCTGGTACCCTCCTCGAAAGAATGCCTAACGACGGTTTCCGCGGCGGCGGTTTCTAAACCAAGAAGGAGGTCTCCTCGACACACACCTGCCTGCTCCGACCTGTAGTTAACTGCGGGAAGCAGCAGACGGGCATGCGTCACGGGAGGCCAGGTTTGAGTGGATAGGCCAGCACCTTCTGTGCTGGAGAGTCCCACACACTAGGAGACCGGACCCCTGAGGTCTCATTCGAGAGACTTCCTCCCTTGTTAAAAAAAAAAAAATATATTACGCATTATTAATTCGCACGCCCTATCGCACTAGTTTAAACTTCATGTACCACCGTCAGTAATATCGCATGCATTATTGAACTTTTAAAAGTCAATTAATAATCGTCCTTATATATTAGCTGAACAGGTTTCTGAACACTTGCGAATGGGAGATTACGAGACGCCACCTACTGTTTTTAATGAATAAAGCTATCTAAGATTGCAGTGTGTCTCCAATCTGGGCTTCGCTTCGGTCGACAATTGCATTTGATCTGAGACAATTTCTTATTATACAGGGTTAGGTACGTAATATACTATTGGGTTGAGTTGATATTTTGGCATGATAAGTCACCTCATATGTCACCTGACTTCTCATCTGAGAAATCACCTGACATTTTTCAATAGGGAATACATTTAGTATTAATCCAAAACTATACATATAATGAAATAAGTACCTTGAATAAAAATAACGTAACATACACTATTTAAAAATTATTTTGCAATCATAAATAAGTACTTACAGCTGAGTAATAAATTAATTTTCGGATAACGAAAAAATTAATTTTTCGAATTTTGTATTTAAAAACTTCATTTTCAATTAAAAAAAAATAGTTATCTCGGAACTGTGGTAGCAATTTTTTTCATGCATTGTATGATCCATAGAACAAGAAAAAAAAAATTGACCACAGCTTTGCCCCGATTTTTATTATTTTTCCAGGTCAACCGTCTCAGGTGTTTTTATTTGTACATTTCTTTAATCATATATCTCCTTATATTATATAGATATAAGGCCAAAATGGAGGCCCAAGCCTCTCCTCTTTCCTCCTCATTAATTTTTTAAATTTTACGGTGTATTCATTATTTTAATCGCGTTTTTTAACTCTTTAAAAATTCAGCCTCTCCTCAGTAACCTCCTCATTATTGAACCCCTGCTTAGTCCTTTCTCAATTTTTATTTAAGTGTAATTTTAGCTCCAAAAAATGATGATAGTAAAATTAACAATGAATTTCTTAATTGTATACCGGTACCATCTACGGAATAATTAATCATTGACATAGCAGAAAACGATAACAATGAAAATTTAGCAAATATAACTCCAACAGAATTTTTAAACTCATTAACTCCTAACGGATTCCCTGCCGGAAAATTAAGGAGCTTTTAGGCAGAAAATGTTAAATCTTCTGTTCAGCGGGCAGATTATTTAACATATTTCGAACATATTTGGAGGCTGTGGTGTGACGCTAGCTGGTTAAAATCTGTTCTAAATTCTATTATTCAATTAAAGGTAATAACGGTATAGGATCCGCGCGTTTATATACTTTATATTTTTTAATTTGTAACGTTTCCTTCTAGAGAACGAACCATTTTATTTTTATATATCTAAAATAACAAATTAAACAGTATGTTTCAACGCTACTCTAAAATATCGAAATATAACCTACGATTCAGTATAGTCACATAACCGTTTAGGAGCTGTAAGCAGACATAAGAGGGAGAGAGAAAGAGCGTGCAAACAGCTGCGCATCTGGCTCGTCTGCGTTTAATTCGCTGCTAAACATAATTTTAACATAACATGCCAGTCTATCAAAATAGTTGGTAGTCGAAAAATCTGGGCAGACGTTAATTACAACAACATAAATGATGGTTAATTTTCCAGCAGGGTTACTTCAACATAAATTAAAATTAAAAAAAGGGGCAATTATCGTGTTGCTAAAAAAAATTAAATTTAAATAAGGGTTTTAAAAATTATTTTCTGGAAATTGACTGAAAAAATAAATATATTTAATTATAACGTTAAAGTGAATGGGTACATGAAATTTCGAGGAGGGGAGGAGAGGTGTTTGGGCCTCCATTTTGGCCTTATATATAATATAGGGGTATATATAGGAATCTTTATAAGGATCCTTATATATAAACTTGTTAGATTCTTATACCTTACTTCGCCTATTCCAAGCACTCAATAATTAATTTTTGTTAATACTAAAAATTTGGTTAAAAGATCAGATTACACGTGAACCGCACATAAAGAGACATACACAAACGCGACGTCATAATAAATTTCTTCTTCCCTTGTAATAAATTTCAAACAAAACTCATTCAATTAATTTGGAAATCTATATATTCAGTTACAATAATTACGAATTATTATTTTGAATATTATTTATTTTTTTACAGTTTTTACATTTTCGATTCAACACCTTCATTTTAGAAAAAGAGAGCCCTAAAAATAATATAAAAACATAAGAAAATTCAATATATGGGGTCCCAGTGGTCGAGTTCCAGCAAATCCTCCTTTGATTATATAGGTAGGACACTTGCATAAACTACTGAGTGGTGTACATACCCTTATTCGAGCACTGAACCACAACCAGTGCCCGAATTCACAAATTCTGGGCCTGGAAGCCCTGCACCTGGTGCGAAAGGACCCCTATTGAAAGGGTCTTATAAAACTCCATAAAATGGTGCAAAAAACGCATAAAACCTGATAAATAATTTATCGGATTTTATAAAATTTGTACATTTTTATAGTATTTTATAAGATAGTTTCCACGGGGACTCCTAGGTGATCCTTCGCGGCACCTGAAACAAATAGAAGAAACCACGAAATACCTTTGCTTGGTTCTAAGGACTTAACCTTATATCCACACATACATATTCATTTTCCTTGAACACTATTGTTCCTTAGATAAAAATATACTTATCTAAAGCATTCACTCCATCCCAGAATTCCATGAAGTACAAATCTGTCGTCATTTTATCCAATTTATAACAAATAAATATCTAACCTGGTTGCAAAGCAAGCTAGGCAGATATTTGCTGTAGAATTCCCAGTGTCTAGCAGACGGCGTATACTCCCACGCCTTAGGCTGCGCCTGTGCCTAGTTGTAGGGACTCCATTTGTAAGTGTAGGTAAATTAAGAATTCACTTCCAATTGCACTTTTAATTAAAAATCTTTTTATTTCTTCCAAATTACCCTTTAAAATCTGTGCGCAATTACCAAGAGCCATTCTGCACAAGAGTAGGCCCGTACGGAACATGCACCTCGTCGCGGATTTCACTGCGAAAACTTTGTCTCGTAATAAATTATATATTACGCGTTACTAACTATATGCATGCGCATGTACGCTGAGATACTCACCTGGGTAAAATTTAAAAAGTGGTTGGTAAAAAATTACCAACCTACGTGGGTAAACTTGTCACAGACTGCCCACATTATAATTTTTACAAACTAGGTTGGTAAAAATCCTCACTAGCAAATTGTACTAACCTACTTTGTAATTTTTACAAACTAGATTGGTAAATTTTATTCGCTTAACTTTTAATTGTTTCGTGAATGTACTTGTATTATAATTTCTATGTAATTAGAAGAATAAGTATTTTTAAAAATAAATAATTTAAGCATTTTTTTTAAAATCACTCGATTAGTCTTTTTTTTCGCTCGAAGGACTATCCCCCCTTTAAGGCATGACGTTTTTCAAACTTTACACTATCGCTATATAAATATCATCGCATCGCATTTATTTATACTATTTACAATTTTATAGCAGTCTAACGTAACCTAACCTAACGCATATTGCAACTTACTAAACATATGCCCAGAGTTTTTTCAGTCAACTTATATACAAACCGAGAACAAACCTAACCATTTGCGACTATTTTCGGTAGTCGTGACACCATCTAGTGGATATTTATAAATTAATTTAAAACAACAAAACAGTCGGCATACACGGCCGCAAACAATCGTGAGTGCCGCTCTGTTCCGCGGCTGCGCATTCCCTTGTGATAAATTACAAGCTGGTTGGTAAAAACTACAAGTACAGTTGTAAACAATACAATTAATTTAATAATTATTGAAAGAAAATATATTTAAGTTTACAAGTTTTCAATATTTACCAACGTGGTTGGTAATTTTATCGAAGTTTAGTTTGTATTAATCACTACGAAAATAGTAAATACTATTAACGAAAATGATAATTAATTTTCTTTTGACAGTCTGTGATCAGTTTGCCCAGGAAGTTGTTAATTTTTAAAACCTCTCTCAGTATAGTTCCGTGCATTGCACGTAATAATCACAATTCTTAGATAGAAATATCGCACTATACTTTAATACTTATTCCACTTCTCCCGGATTGTATTTATTTAGAGAGAAATCTTCACTTTCTTAACGTGAGAATTAGAGTAATTTTAGTGCCAACACTTCGTTCCCAGAAGAGTGAAGGGTCCACTCGATGATAGTGGGACAGTTCACTCTAAGCCTCGTGATGCCGTTCCGACTCTTTTTAGGAGTGATAATTAGATCTGTTGCAGTGATTCTCACTCTTAAAATTTAAGAGAGTACATAAAGCGAAAGTCTCTTAATATATCTATATAAAGGAATTTTATTGTTGTCTACCTTTTTAAGAACATCTGATGTCAATTCTATTTTGGCTGCAATTTCTCCTACTGTTCCACTTGGCGATACCAACAATCTTGTCCAATACAAAGGCTTCATCGGAAGTTCTGGGTTGACAGGCTGTTTTCTCATGGCTGTAAAATATTTAAAAACATAAATAAAAAGCCGCTAACAATTGATTGGCACTTCGCTTCATCAAACATGATTAAAAACTTCTCTTTTTATTATATTAATAATTATTATATATTTTACTTTTTTATTAATATTTGATTTACGTAATTATTCAAAGAATTTATATATATATGCTTATTTATATGCATAGTTTACATTTATCCTTTTATTTTTTTTCATAAATTGTATGTATTTTTTTAATTTAAACCATATTTACTCAAAACATCATTGAACGTAAAAAAAACATTTTTTATTTTTTATTTAATTTTTTTCTCGAAATAGAAATCAAATATGAAAATTGTAAATAAACATATTTACATTCTTTATTATCATGAATTTTTTTCTAAGATTTCAAAGATTAATTTAGAAGAAATGAAATATAAAAAAATGCATATAAAATGTAAAGTTAAAAATGTTTGAAACTGTTAAGATTCATAAAGCGCCTAGCGAACTCATCCAATGTACATACAAAATCTACAATTTCTGAACATTTCAAGTGAATTAAAGCATTTTTGTGCAAGCTATCGTTGGACATAAAAAAAACTTTTAATTTTTTAATAATTTTTTCAAAAACTAGTGATTAAAATTCATTGAATGTTACATATAATCGAGATATTGGTATTCTTCATCTGTATGAGTTTTTTCGAGTCATTTACTAATACTTTGAACGTATATGTCTACAATAACTTTTTTTCTTATTTTTTTTTTTCAGAAAATTGATCCGTTACATCTGATGTGCAAGTTAGCAAGAGTAATTTGATCCGGGTCTGATGATATATAAGTCATCGTACTGGAAAAAAGTTATGGTAAGTGGATAAATACATAAAAATTTAAGATATTTTTGATAGAACAATAGTTGAGATAAAAAGTACTGTTCCTAATAGTCCTAGGTCCTAATAGTGTACAAATAGCTTAAATTATGTTAGTACTTAAAGAGTAAAATATTCCAGTAATCGAATGTGATGAATAAAATTTTGATAGCTACTATGCTGGAAAGTGTATTTTTTTCAATTTAACCTAGGCTGGCCCCTTTAAATCAATTTAACAGTTAAATTAACTTTAAATCAGAAATTGAAATGTACTTATAGTTTACAGTGGACTGTATAAACACAAATACTATCCAATTTTAGGTACTAACTCAGAGCACGACTTTTGAGCCCCAATCGCTATACAGAGTGCCTTATATTTTGAGTACAGGTTTGTAGGTAAGATCTCATTTTCTTTGACGAATATCAGTCTTACACTGAGAATATGAATATAATGAAAAATAAAATTTCTGAGAATTTCCACGAAAAATTACAAAAAAGTAATGCAACGAAACGAACCTACTCAATTTTTAGTAAAAATTGCAAATTGCTTTAATTAAAATTAAAAAATTGCTTTTATCAAATCTTGTTAAATATTCTATGAATATATGCTATTTCATATTCAAATTTTTACTAAAACGATTAGTAAATTTTGTATGCAAAGAAGTAATATTTAAATTCATTTGAATTAAAATTTAAAAGAAACATTTATCTTTAACTTCTTTTTTCTTTGGGGACGCTGTCACAGCTATTTTAACTTTTACTTGTCAACTCACGGTTTAGCTTATTATTATAATCATCATCGCTTTTACTATTAAATAATGGCGCTCACAGCCTGTGTTCACGTCACGGGTAAATTTTCAACCTCTACGTCCATGCCGTGGCCGCTGGGCAACGTCTACTGTCACATCAATGCTCTTAAAAGCAGCGCTAAAATAGAGGCGGCTGACGGAGGCTCTGGGTGGCGGGATAAACCTTTCTCGTCGGGCGGTGGCGCCAGCAAAACGGTACCCTTATCGCTTGTCCGTTCCTTTTCGACAAAAACTTATTATTTTTAGGATGGATTGTATTTAAAACAAGAGATACGAGCGAGAAGTAGAGGTAAGTAGCCTGGAGAGCAGGACTTTAATGGTCCCGGCAATGCGCAAAGATCTTTGACTCCATTAAAAAACGTTTCAAGGAGATACTGGAGTCAATGAAAAAGCAAAAGAACGTAAATAATATGATAAAGAACGAGCTACCCGTCCTATATACAGGGACATTTTGAAGAACTGTTGGGAAGGAGAAAGCTTACGGTACGTCCACTGCTAATACCGAAAGTGCGAAATGCCTATGAGCCCCAAAAGAGGCATCCCTCCACATAGCTAACTGATACGGCTGAAGGGAGGCAAATCAAGAGAGCGAAAGCTGTTGGGGATGCCAAAAATAAGGCAGAGATTTAGCGGGCAGACACGCAGTCTGCTGGAGATTGGACAATAGTCCCCACGTGACAGGAGAAGAAGGAGGAAAAGAAAAAGAAAAAAGAGACAAAAAAGACAGCAAAGAAACTACCGCCAAAAAAAGGCAAGAATACCAGATCGAAGGCAATTGTTCTCTAGCCGGCTGAAGGGAAGACCTCGGCGGATATCCTCGTAGGGATCCGCTGCCAAGTCGATCTCTCTCAACATTGTTTAGGAATCAAGGACATCTGCTGCTCACAGAGCGGGGAAGTTCTAATTGAACAGCAGAAGGATTTGTCAAAGAGCCAAGAGGGCTTCGCGAATGCTCTGACCGCTAGCCGTCGGACGGGGCGCGGACTTCTACACTCCGACGCCTAAGATAACCTTGGAAGTCAGGGACGTCGATGGTTGCACTGCGGTCGATAAGATCAAAGAAGTCATTCTTGGAGCATCACAGGGCTACGCCGGTCCTCTAGACGTGCGGCTCACGAGAGCAAAAAAGGTCGAAAAAAGACCGGCTCTCGTGACTCTTACTGAAGAGGCCGGTAGCAGGCTGTTGGAGGTTGGTAGAATCCCGATCGGATGGATCTACTGCCGCCTCAGGCACAGGATCCAAGTTGAGCAGTGCTTCAGGTTCTCGGCTATGGGCACTGCGGGCGGGGCTGTGGGGCCCCCGGTCGGTGCAATGACTGCTTCCAGTGGGGCTTGCGGGTCATTTCGAGCGAGGTCTCGCCAAAATGGCTAAGGTCCTGCCAGCGAACCTGAATAGAAGTAGGACGACGCACGATCTGCTCACGCAGATCTGCCTTGAAAAAGACGCTGATATTGTTCTTGTCAGTAAACTGTATCGAGATAGTGACGCAGGGGTGTGGTACCGAGATTAACTCGGTACCGCGGCTATGTGGGTTTTCATCCCACGTCGCTTTCGAGTTACGTGTCACGGCGCTGGCCGCGGATATGTTTCCGTTGGGTGTTACGGCGTTACTTAGGTAAGCTGCTACCTCACTCCGAATAAGGCCATAGCGGGCTTCCAATCTAAACTGAATGCCCTCTAGGTTGCGATCGTAGATGTGGAAGGTGAGCTGTTAGTAACCGGAGATTTTAACCGCAAAACTCTTGAATGAAGTGAACCCTCGCTAGACTCCAGGGGGCGGCAGCTAATGGACTTGGCGTCTAGGCTGGGGCTGGTGGTTTCAAACATTGGCTCCATGTCGATCTTCAGGAGATCTTGTTATAGGGAAACCATCTCCGATGTATCCTTTGCAACGGAACGTCTGGCCGCCCGCAAGCGGGATTAGCGGGTGTTTGAGGACTGTGCAGCCAGCGATCATCAGTATATCATGTTCCGCGTTCGTGATGTCGTGCCGGTCAGGGTGGCGGCCGAACGCCTCCCAGCCATATGCGTCGATGCGAAGATGGATCGCGAGAAGTTCTTCCAGGCGCTTGAACGCGGTCAGCAATCCCTGGTTGTAACACCTAGAAACGGGTCGCTCTCCAAGCGAGCGGAAGCAGTGACTGATGTCATAATGGGTCTAATCCGCCAAACTTGTAAGAAAGCTATACCAAGGTAATCTTTCAGAAGTGTGCGTCTTCCTGCTTATTGGTGGACGGACGAGATCGCGGAGCTGCGGCGGAGATACCTGCAGCTGCACCGCGTGGCCCAGCGAGCCAAGAGGCGCGACCACGAAGCTGCTCTCAAGATCGCTGAGCATCTGATGACGAAGAGAGCTGTGAAGCGAACCATTAAAACGAGTAAGAGATATTACTGAAAGAAGCTAGGGGAGGATTTGAATAACGATCCGTGAAGATTAGGGTATAAAATTATCTACATAAACTTTCTTTGATGAATGTCTATTAGCTAGAATATCTGTTCGTAGCGTTGTTGATTCTCTAAATGATAACTGCTGTGGAGGCAACCGAACCTAAAGAGGTTAGACTTTCAAAATCTTCCTGACAGAGCTTTCGAAGTTAAAAGAAATGACGTGCATACAGTGGCTAAAAATGCTCCTTCTTCTAGCGTAAACAAAAGACGAAACCTCGTACTTTCGTCCCAGGGATAGAGAAAAATGTGTACTCATTATAAATTCGCTCGCCCTATCGCACTAGTTTATACTTTATGTACTACCGTCGGTAATATGGGATATATTATTGAACTTTTGAAAGTCAATTAGTTTTGAAAGTCAGATTCTGAACATTTGCGAATGGGAGATTACGAGACGCCACCTAGTGTTTTGAATGATTTAAAGCTATCTAAAATTGCAGTGCGTCTCCAACAACTGACTATTATTGTATAAGTTTACTACCGATACGTATTTTACATGCCGATTTATAAAACTTACTCATGTTTTTTCTAATATATACTGAGTAAATTTCAATTTCTATTAAATCCTTTGTAATTTTACTAAATAATATATTAAAATCTCTGCAAAATTTAAGTTATTTTTACAAATATTAAGTTTTCTCAAAATTGTATGTATATTACACTAAATTTTTTAGCCTAGTTTGAAACGGCATTATGATGGAAATTTTATAACTTCCAATTTTTACTAAGCTAATTAGTAAAATTTTACGAAGGTTTTTTAATATTTTCAAACGATATAACAAAATTTAAAATATTATATTAATTTTTCTTAAAACTAAAAAAAGTTCGAGTAGGCTTCTCTTTTTATTGGGAAAATTGTAATTTTTGCTAAAACTTTTTTCTCAGTGTAGATTTTAAACGACTGATTTGAAAAGTTAACCATTTCGAATGAAAACCAAATTTTTTTTATTGATCTTAAGCCGGTTAATTTTAGTTTAAAGTTCATGGATGCGTTATTTAACACTATTAAGTCCCTAAAAAAATGCATAAGCAAAAAAAATTGACTTAAAAAAATTAAAAAAAAAATACAGTTTTTTTTAAATATCAATTCTCAAAAAAAAAACTCATTTTAGGGATTTCTAACATTCACGATTCAAAAGAGCGACCCTTAAAACGTGGGGTACAGTTGTTTCTAAATTTTTTTTTATCAAATTCATGGTTTCGTCCGAGAATCACTCCTGACGCATTAGTTTAGAAAACTAATATTATATGAAAGTATGCTTGTTTAAAAAATCCTGTGTAGCTACATTAATGAATCAATTTTGATGGTACTGAGCTTAAACAGTCCATAACTTATATTATCCTGCCCTAAAGAGTCGTAGGGTTTGAAATTATTTAAGTAGATGAATACATTTAAAAAACTACCTAATTTTGATCCTTTTCAACTTTTTTTCCAACATTTTATGATTCCCAATTTGAGTGTCGTAATTGTTAATTTTCAACGTTCATAAAAAGGTTTTCCTAATATTCGTTATAAACGTTTGAAAATCAACGTTTACGTCAAAAATTAGGAAAAATCTTTTTTTTTATCAACGTTAAAAATTAGCGTTTACGACGATTAAATTGGGAAATATAAAACGACGAAAAAAATGGTTGAAAATCAGGCAAAAACAGCGTTTTTTCAACGCTCCAAAATGTTCAAAATCAACTTTGAATTAACGTTCACTTTTAACGTTGATTTCAACATTTCTATTTTCAACTGGGTACTGTTAAAAAGGGTAAAAAAAGTACGGTTAATGTGTATAAACTACTTTTATTAAATCATTATTTTATTAAAGATGAATATTAAGCTCATTAATCTTATTTTAAAATAATGATTCAAGTTGAGAAAAATATATTCGAAGCTTTGTTGAACAACTGTGTAAAGCATATTATACTGAATCTAAGTGGTACAGAGCATGCGCGCGCAGCGTTCAACAGGGCGCTAGCTCAACGCGTCGGCTGCACCTAAACAACGGGTATAGAGTATAACCTCTACTACTCTCGTACGACGTTTGTTGGAAAACGGATAATAAAACGCCGAATTATAATATAAGAAAGACCCGTGGAAAATGCAAAGGTCAAATTGTAAAGAAGAGTTACATAGGAGAGAAAATATTGTAAAAGCCAGGTTGAAAATTTGGTAATAAATCTTTGTTTACATTGTTATTTTTATATCCTATTATTACAGAATAAAGATTTGTTAGTATTATTATCAACAACATTCAAATCAGTACTTTTTCGCATTTAAATTTACGTGACCACATCGTACACGCGGTCGTTCTAGCCTACGTATTTTTAGTACCGAATCCTTACAACTTCTTCATTAAATATTTCTTTTATTTGTAGGGCTACCTGTTATTTTATGGCTTTAAATTATAAAGGAGATTTTCGCATTCACCTATTTCACCTGTTTATTCACCTGTTACATTATAGATTATTCACCGGCGAAAGCTCGACTATATATGTATAACACAGCCACACAAAAAAAAAAAAATTTCTGACCTGAAGAGGAGACCTTCACATCCTATAGTATTTTGACCCGCTGAATCCGAATCCGGCTTCTGTTTGACCCCATCACGTCAGGGTCAAGGTCATTTAAAGGTCAAATTGACAAAAAACCGCCCAAGCGAAAAAAAATTCTCTATCTATATGTTTTCGGGGTCGCTGAATTCGAATCCGATGTTTGTTTGACCCCATCATGTCAGGGTCAAGGTCATTTCAAGGTCAAATTGACAAAAAAGCAAAGAAAAAAAAAAAAAAACAAAGAAACAGGTAAGATACCTATTACGATGCAGGGATTGGAAACTGACTGTGGGCCCGCTTTCTCACCCTGAACAGTACATTGTCTGTATCCGCTCCCAGGGTACCTCCACGCGGTGACGGCGGGCAACGGAATTGTTTGTTTCCTTTTTTTTCTTCCGGCAGATTCCCTGGGTGAAGGCATTCATGCCGTCATGGCGGGTACAGACAATGTATACTTTACTATGCAGCAGGGTTTCGGATGCCCAGTAGCATCGGCGGCTGGTCAGGGCGAGAAAGCGGGCCCGTGGTCGGTTTCCAATCCCTGCATCGTAATAGGTATCTTACCTGTTTCTTTGTTTTTTTTTTATTTTCTTTGCTTTTTTGTCAATTTGACCTTGAAATGACCTTGACCCTGACATGATGGGGTCAAACAAACATCGGATTCGAATTCAGCGACCCCGAAAACAAAACACCCCCAACAGCGGGTCAAAATACTATAGGATATGAAGGTCTCCTCTTCAGGTCAGAAAATTTTTTTTTTTTGTGTGGCTGTGTAATGAATAAAAGAATATTTTTCGCCATCGAAATTAGTGGCGAAAGTGCGTACTTTCGACCAGGGGATAAAGAAATAGTACATTTTTATACAGGTGCGGAAGTGAATATTTGCGTCGAGGAGACGTTTTTAGGCCGAGCGAAGCGAGGCCGAAAAGTCTCCCGAGGCAAAGATTCACTTACGCACCAGTGTGAAACCGTATTTTTCTCCACGAGAGCCGCAAATCGCATGCAAAAATGCGTATTTGAGGTTGGAGTGGAGAAAATTAGTTTAATAATTATTGAAAGAAATTATATTTAAGTACAAGTTTTCAATATTTACCAATGTGGTTGATATTTTTATCAATGTTTATTTTGTATTGATCTAAAATGATATTTAGTTTTCTTTTGGCAGTCTGTGTTCAGTTTGTCTAGGATGTAGTTAATTTTTACAAGCCATTTCTTAAATTTTATCTGGGTGGTCTCTCAGTGTATGTATGCAAATAATTTTTCTCCACTCTAAATACGCATATTTGCATGCGTTTTGCGCTTCTCGGGAAGAAAAATACGGTTTCACACTGGTGCGTAAGTGAATATTTGCCTCGGGAATCTTTTCAGCCTCGCTTCGCTTGGCCAAACAATCCACTTCCGTACCGTTACTGTTCATTTTCATTACGCACAGTTAACCTGTAAACAGTACATGTCGGTTCATTCATTTCTTATTTAAATGATATATTGCTTCTTAAGCGCACAAGTACCGCGTATTTTTTTAATGTTTAATTTCATCATAATCCAATATACTTATATTTGCCTCTGATTTATCTGTTAATTCAGCATTTGTATTAGTATTTGTTAAATATGTTATAATTGCACAATTATTACTTCTATAGCAGTATTTAAACAAGTACTTTACATAAAATACCTTTAAGCACACTTAAAGGTATTTTATGTAAATTCAATGACTATTAAATTTTATTAATAAGTTTTTTTTTCTACATGCACACATGGTGAATTTATATTCCACAAGGGTCGCGAATCATAAATTTTGTAACTAACTCATATAATTGAGGATACTGTAATTATCAGGAATTTATCTTCTTTATTTAAAAAAGTTTGTATACACGCGGCAATTCTTTATTTTGAAATTTAATAACATAAGTGTATGCTAAATATTTTCAAAATTTTTTTTCAATCTCTGCTTTTTATTCTTTTAGTTTTTCATAAAATTCTCTTACAGTATCTGGTTGATTTATAACTTCTTAAATTTTACGTATATTTTCAGATATTTCTTTCCACTTTAGATTGCATGTCATTGCAATAAAAAAAAATTATTTTCCATCTGTTTATACTGAAACCATGACATCTACCATTTTCCCAATTTTAATTTCATTTTCGTCACTTCCTTCTTTTTGAGTAAACAGTCCACTACTCCTGTATTCATTTCTGTTTTTGTTTTGCTTGATCTCATTTTTAATAAAAAATATCTTAAACTTTCTACTTTTACAAATGCGTCTACTATATACTATATGCGGATTTAAAATATTTCGATTGATCATTTTATAAAAATAAAATTGCAACGTTGTTAAATTATTAGAATATTCTTTACTTTTCATATTTGTCATCTATCCGAATCCTCCTGCAGGATAAATCAATGCATGTCCCAGGATTATTATATTTCAGACATAATTTTATTTAAAAAGAAAAATTATTATTCACATGTTTTGAACCGAATGATACCGCGATATATCGTTATTGTTTTGTCGCCCTAGCGATGCCGCAAAACGATGTTTTCGGCTGCAATATCGATGCCGGAAATACGCACTTTCGATTGAGGGATAAAGAAATAGTACATTTTTATACGGGTGCGGAAGTGAATTATTTGCGTCGCTTCGCTTCGCTCGGCCTAAAAACGTCTCCCGAGGCAAAGATTCACTTACGCACCAGTGTGAAACCGTATTTTTCTCCACGAGAGCCGCAAATCGCATGCAAAAATGCGTATTTGAGGTTGGAATGGAGAAAAATATTTTCCATTTTTTTTCTTTGTACTTCTCCTTATATTTTAATAGAATAAAAAAATGATACATATTGCATTTCAAATATTTAACACATTAACATTACCAAATATTTTGAATGTAAATAAACATAATTATTTTTTGAACCTTACTTATGCACATTAGTATATGAACTAACTCTAAAGATTTCTAATCAAAAGATTCCAACTATTCTTTCAAAATAGTTTTATAAAGATGTCGAATCAGCTAATCGACCGTCAACGAGGCAAACAAAATTGCTAGTCATGAATATTATTGTTACATATGTAGTGGACTACATATGTAGATCACTTATTTACTAATTATTGCTTGTATGATTTTAGTGAGCGTCGCGATGACCTGTAAAGTACTAAATTAATTAAATTAATAATTTTGAGTAAAATGATAAGTTTGTGGCAATATTTAATCGAAAATGAACGTGGATATGCTCATTGAACTATAAATTATGGAAAAACTCGTGAATTACTTTACCTTACCTAAGTGATTCGTCGCTTCTACTTTATCTATTTAAATTTTGTTTTCTTTAGACTTTATTTTTAATTTAGACGGGCTTGGATCTACATTTACCTGAATTTTTCATCTAAACATTAGCCGGCGAAATTAACGTACAGATACAGAACTGACTAAATTCAATCCATCAATTTCATACCAGGGTATATATAAAGAAAATAATATCTACTCACTGTTTATTTTCTACTGTTTTATATTATTATACCTGTAACAGAAAGAAACATTGTTCACTAAGAATTAGCTCAGTTATTATACTATGTAGATAGACATGCGGATTCACATGGATCCACACGGACTCCACATGGATTTCATGTGGACTGGATGGAGTATACTTATCTGATATACTCTGACAGTGGCAAACTGCATCGCTAACTCGTTAAATTTTGGTATTGCAGTTTAACCCATTAACGCGCAAAATGGGAAATTGGGACGCAAAACTTCAAGCCCTACGCTGTTAGAAAAAAATATCTGTTTTTGTTCAAACTCCTTTATAAGGGGTTTTTGGTGATGCTCTTTCAGAATCTGGCACTTATTTTGTAAAAAAAAGTCAAAATCATAATTATTTTTGCATTTAAAAAAAAAAGTCATGAATTTTTAACGTTTTTTTTTTTAAATCGATTTTGACTAACGTTGCTGTATTCAAATAAGCAAAGTACTGCCAAAAATCGAGTCCTCGAACTCCAAAGTTTTCAAAACACTGGTAGGGAACCTTTTTTTTTCTTTTAGTTTTTCCCAAATGGCGGTTTTTGTGAAACAGCATAATGTTAAATTTCATGATTTTTTTTCTTGACAAGTTTGAACCTTACGAAAAAAAGTTATATAACAAAAATGTTTAAAATCATTCAATAAATATGTATGAATTTTTTTAAAAATTTTGGAGCCATTTTAGAATTTTTCAAAAATAGTGAATTTTGAAAATTTTGAAATTTACCCGAATACTTCTGGAAAAATTCATGCGTATTCTTTTAATGATTTTATGCACTTTTTGTTTAATAATTTTTTTTTATAAGGCTCATATTTTTCGAGAAATAAATTGTCAAAGTATTTTTATTGGTTTGAAAAAATTATTAAACAAAAAGTGCATAAAATCATTAAAAGAATACGCATGAATTTTTCCAGAAGTATTCGGGTAAATTTGAAAATTTTCAAAATTCACTATTTTTGAAAAATTCTAAAATGGCTCCAAAATTTTTAAAAAAATTCATACATGTTTATTGAATGATTTTAAACATTTTTTGTTATATAACTTTTTTTCGTAAGGTTCAAACTTGTCAAGAAAAAAAATCATGAAATTTAACATTATGCTGTTTCACAAAAACCGCCATTTTGGAAAAACTAAAAGAAAAAAAAAGGTTCCCTACCAGTGTTTTGAAAACTTTGGAGTTCGAGGACTCGATTTTTGGCAGTACTTTGCTTATTTGAATACAGCAACGTTAGTCAAAATCGATTTAAAAAAAAACGTTAAAAATTCATGACTTTTTTTTTTTAAATGCAAAAATAATTATGATTTTAACTTTTTTTTACAAAATAAGTGCCAGATTCTGAAAGAGCATCACCAAAAACCCCTTATAAAGGAGTTTGAACAAAAACAGATATTTTTTTCTAACAGCGTAGTGGGCTTGAAGTTTTGCGTCCCAATTTCCCATTTTGCGCGTTAATGGGTTAACCTCAAAGTCGCAGAACACACGTAATTAAGTAATCGCATCTCATTAACTGTCAGCTATTCTGCTGTCACAGATTGCGAAAAACCGCCGTCGGCAGCGATATCGATAATTTGAATATTTAAAATACGTATAGCTTACATCCAAGGTTCAGAGGAAGACAGGCACTAAATTTGATCAATTTAGTAACCTGGTCATTCTTGTTGGATTCAAAAATGTTGGTTGTTTATTTTTGAAGGCGGAACAACGAAAATACTACGAGAGTGTCGATGTTTATTTTGATGAGAAACATATTTTTAGAAACTTCTATAACAAATCAAACGTCACGGATTAGTTAAACACGCTTGAGCAAAATAATATAAATAAGTGGTTCATTTTATTTGAAGGAAAACTAAAGAGGAAAATATGAAAAAATAAAATCTTTAGATAATTAGGAAACACCTGCATTTCAGACACATGCCAACAAAAAGTTAACCTGAGTGTCAGTGAGAGTTGATCGACCTTGCATTTTAGAAAGAAAATAACCTAATATAATTGATTTTAAATAGGTTTTATAAAGAAAACATTATTTTGATGTAAAAACCAAATTCATAACGAAATTAGTCATCAAGGGCACTGCAATAGAAAAAATTGAAATACTAACTCGTAAATTATTGAAAGATTTAGTAGATGTATAAAGTATATATCTGTATGCTATAAAACGTTTAGGCACAATTGCGAGAAGTTGTTGTATGTGTAAAGAATTTTTATTAGATTTAGATTTCTGTAAAATATAGTACGATTCCACATATTTTCTTAACTGTTATATACAGTGTTTTTGTCTATGTTTGCATATGTTAGCCCGGTTGAAAATAGAAACGTTGAAAAGGTTTCTAATCAACATTTCCGAAAGGTTGAAAATCAACGTTTCAAAACCTTGAAAAAACGTTGATTTACCTTGATTTTCAACCTTTTTGTCAACGTTTCCTAAGTGAACGATGTAAGCTTTGATTTTCAACGTTTCTTAGATGAGCGATATGTACGTATCATTCAATGATAAGGGTAATATAAATTGCAAAAATTTTCAAAAAAAAAAGGTTAAAAATCAACGTTTATATAGCTCATCCAGGAAACGTTGAAAAAAAGGTTGAAAATCAAGGTAAATCAACGTTTTTTCAAGGTTTGAAACGTTGATAATCAACCTTCCGGAAACGTTGATAAGAAACCTTCTTTTCAACGTTTCTATTTTCAACCGAGAGCGTATATTAGGTACGAATTTTTTTTATAAATTAAAGCAAATTTTTATTAAATGTACTTTCTTATAGCTTTTCATATATTCCTATATATTTATACATGCTTTGCAAAAATTTATCCATAATACTGCAAAAATTGTCTAAATTCGAATAAAATCTTATGTACGCGTTCGGAAATGTATGAATATGAATCATAACATACTTCAATGTATATAAAACGTGAATTAAAACATCTCGTGCGGGATCTATATAGGAAGAAAATATCCGCAAAAAATTATTTGCAACTTTTTACAGGCGAAAACCTTTTGCAAATATTTTTCCTACTGGATATGCATCAGTTTGACGCACGCAGTTGATTAGATTAGATATTATCTAACTGTAATAAATAAATTCAATCTAGAATAAAGATAAGTGGACTGAAAACATCATTGCTGAATGACCAAATAGACAAGGAAATTTACATGGGCCCAACTGGAAACCGTACGTAGATGTTACGTAAAATGGTATAGTCCCCACGTATATTTGCCATGGTGTCACCGCTGCGAGGATGTAATGGCGTCGCGTAGTGGCCCGATGAGGGCTATTCCAAAAGCGCAAGTTTGTCCAAAAATAAAAAATTCGCAAAAAAATTAAAAATTAAAAAAAAAATCTTGTGCTTAACGATTATTTGAGTAAAAATGCTTTAATTGGTGTGAAATTTTCAGAAAACGTAGATTTTTTGTGAACCTTGGATGAGATCGTTTGAAGTTTACGAAACCTAGTAGGTTCAAAAATACTGTGCTGAACATACGTACGTTTATATTCATGTAAAACAAATATAACAACCTTTAAAAAAAATATTATTAATAAATTAAAAAAGGGCGTCTAAAATTATGTTTGAGGAAACTAAGTGTCAATCTTTTAGCAGCTGTTTTTTAGGTGAGTATTGAAGACCAATTTAAAAGCATCAAACCCTGTTAAATAATCTCACTTATTAATGATTTGTTTGCGCTTACAAAAGCTTACACTAAATCACCTTATTTTTTGTTTATAATTTTAACTTTTGTTAACAAAAAAGAAAATTCTAGGATTAAGAAAAAAATTCCCTAATTTTGTTACAATCTCCAGGTTTCCCAAAACCGATAGAGATCCTATGCAACTAAAATTTTGTTAGTAAATAAAATGTTAGTAAATAAATTAAAATATTTAAACGTACATGTTCTTGAAGGTGGATTCCATCCACCAACTGGTGGGAGTGGTAACGAGGACGGGCTGCCAGATATGTAATTACTAGATTTTAATACAGACTGTGATCCTGGTGAATTAAGCATTGACTGTGGCACAGTTGATGTGGTTAAGCCTTTAAACAGTGCAGGTATGGGTACAGCAGGTTGTCGTGCTCCAGGCATTCCCAACAAAGGCGGAGGAGGCGGTGGCGCTCCCGCCATTCCAGGTATAGGCGGAGGAGACAATGGTATTCCACCAATTCCCGGCATAGATAATAGAAGCGGTGGTAATTCACCCATTCCAGGCATAGGTGGAGGAGGCGGTGGTAATCCCGTCATTCCAGGCATGGGTAATGAAGATAATGACACTCTACCCATTCCAGACATAGATGGTGGAGGTGGAGGTGGAGGTACTCCACTCATTCCACATGTAGGTGGTGGGATAGGTGATATTCCACTCGTTCCAGGCGTAGGTGGAGGTGGCGGTGGTATTCCACCCATACCAGGCATAGGTGGAGGAGGCGGTGGTAATCCCGTCATTCCAGGCATGGCTGATGGAGATAGCGACACTCTACCCATTCCAGACATAGGTGGTGGAGGTGGAGGTTGAGGTACTCCACTCATTCCATGTGTAGGTGGTGAGATAGACGATATTCCACTCATTCCAGGTATAGGTGGTGGAGGTAGTGATACACCGTCTATTCCATGTGTAGATGGAGAAGGTGATGGTAATCCATCTACGAAATGCAGAGGTGGCGGAGGTGGTGGTGGTATTCCACTTATTTCAGAGGTAGGCCATGGATGTAACGCTATTCCACTTGTTCCAGGCATAGCAGGTGAAGATAGTTGTACTCCATTCGGCTCAGGCATAGATTGTGGAGGCGGTGAAACTCTACTTTTTTCAGGCATACATGTAGTAGTCGATGGTATTTGATTCCTGCTGAAAACAAGTGTAAGGTGCGACGTTTCTGCAGCCACGTCAGGTATAGGTAGCGTAGGTGTTGTTGTCTTGATTGTACACAATTTTAGAGGAAGAGAAGGTACTTTTTCGGATATGCCAAGGAATGGAGTAGGTGGTAGAGGAGGAGGAGGAGGAGGAGGAGGAGGAGGAGGAGGAGGAGGAGGAGGAGGAGGGGGAGGAGGAGGAGGAGGAGGAGGAGGAGGAGGAGGTGGATGTGTTTCAGATATCACATTAAACGTAGTTATTGGGTGATGTCCATTTGCTTCAATATTTAGTGGTTTAATCATGCCACACTTTGAACACACAGAAAGTGGAGCGGCTGCTTCTTGCGTTTTAGTGTCATCGGAAGTTTCGGTTACCAGTAAGGATTCTTTTATCACATCTGGCTTCATTAAATTTATCGAAATTGAAAGTGATGGTTCTTTTTCTGATTTGGACATCTGAGTAGAAGAAGATATGTCCATTGGCTCCTCTGTAATATCATCATTATTATTTGGTTTCAACAACTCACACTTGGTATTATTGTCTTTTTGAAAATCACAATGTCCAATAGTGGAAAATAAGTTATTTTCTAGATGTTTCTTAATACCTTTTAATGATACGTTTTTAGATGCATCAAAATGAGTAAATGAGCGAATTTTATAAGAATGTATTGGAGAGATATCTAACATGCTTGCTGTAAATCTACCACTACTATCAGAACTGCGTTCTTCAATGTGGTCATCAATTTCATTGTGCTTTATTGGCTTTGGTGAACTGGCATCAGTAAAATTGGTAAATATTTCTCTTTCAGGCGTCGTTTGTGTCCATCTAGATTCTTTTGTTTCTGCCGATTGTCTTAACTGTTGTCGTACTCTTATTAATTCCTGATAAAGTCTTGCATTTTCTTCTTCTAATACTCTCATTTTCTCGTGCAAATCAGCAGGTTCTGTCATAGTTTTATGAGGTAAAATTTTTGAAATTTCTTTAGGCGTCCAATAATACATTTTGTCCATCTGTAAATAAAAATAAAATTCAGAAATAAATAAAGTCTTCACTACACTAAAAATGCAATGATTTAACTAATTTAAAAAAAAAAATTATCCTTTCTTGAGTCTATTCTTGATTCATTTTTGCAAATATTGCAATTTTAAATATTTTATAAATTGTATATACAATTCTGTGCGTAAAACTTAATTTGTGATTTATATATTTAGAGTATCGAACATTAAGCACAGAAATAACGTTTAAGGAGATTCTTGCATGGAAAATTATCAACTTAGTTATATATTTTTTAGTTTAAGATGTGCTAAATGTAATGGTTATCTTGTTTTATACGCTTAACGGGTAAAATTTGACTTAATTCCAGCTTGAAATTTCGATATTTTACGTGGGCTCTTATGGGAATACAAAATAACATCGGGATTTGAGAAATCAGATCAATTTGTTCAACGGCGTGAAATATATGAATAAAAAAAACTTTCCTGTTTCACGTGATATTTCGCAAGTTATTCGTAGCCGGACGATATTGAAAGATATTTTTAATTGAAGTAAATAATCCACCGTTGCGGCAGATACTGAAGGGAAGCTATGTTTACTGTAACGGAGAACCGCGCAAAAACACGCATATTTCATATTTAATACTTATATTTTATAAAAAATTATTAATAAATATTATTTAAATGATTCAAAAATAATTAATTTATACACATTTTTTATACATTGCATTTAAAAAAATATATAACTAAGGTAAAGTACCCAAAATCCGGATACCTTCTAGAACGGGACCGAAAGATGGACAACAAAAAATAAGTATAATAAAAGATTATAACGGTAAAAAAATTTCTTTGTTAGCATTATTTATACTATTAGCTGTACGGTCACGAGACTTCTGTCAGAAGCACTTTCGATCCAAAATTTTGTGCTCTTTCTGAATCCGGTGTCAAAAATAGGGGTTTCCATTTGAAAAAACAAAGTTGATCTTGAAGTGGCATTCAAGGTTATGGTCAAGGTCATGGTCATTATTACCGAAGGAGAAAAAATTCTGTCACACCAACTCAAAAATAGCGTAAATTTAACGCTACCGCTTTAGTAATCGACTACCGCATTAACCGAACCTTACGCGCTCGAGTAATCTTAACGCTAGCGTCGAGTAAGAGAAGTGGCGTAGAATCTACTCGAGTCTCTGAGTTATGTTTACTCAATCCCTACCGTCTCGAAACTCGGCACCCAAATAAGATCGTGAATCAATTTCTCGGCCCATAAACAATTTATACGTATTATTATAACGCATATAAACATTTTAACAAATAATCATATAAAATATATGTACAAATAATATTTTTTAATAATAATAAGTGGGAAAGGGAACGAAAATTTTTTTTTTACTTTGAAATTTGGTTAGTAGTATTTCACTACCTTTTCCAACTGGACTCCGAAATGACCTCTTTTTCTATCTCTTTTATAAAATAAAAGAAAAGTACCTATTTGCTTTTCAAAGTCTGATTAGGAAAATTTTGTAACCCGAACAATAAATAAATATTAATTAATTCAATAAATGGTATCGCTAATTGCTTGGAAAATTTTTAGTGTAATCATTAATTTATCATTTATTTTGCCGATTTATGTAAAAAGTAATTTATTTGCATACTCTTTTATATTAAATAAATAACTTTTAAGAATTATGTAAACGGTTCCTAAAGTTGGACGCTATGCCGAGCTGGGACGGAAAGGCAAGATTGTACCATGATCTAGCCACTTCAGGCAAGATCGTGCAATGATCCAGCCAGTAAAAGCAAGATATAAGTACGTCGACAGACCGATAAGTCAACAGATCGATCACGGCAAAGCCGAGACGCAGCAAGAGATCGCGAGACATACTAAGGCCGACAACGCGGACGTGTGGATTACCGACAGCGGCGCCTCGAAGCATCGACATACCGACAAAACTGGTTTCATGTTTTTTCGCCATGCAGTTCACTCTCGACGACGACGACGGGACGTGCAGACTCGAAGGTCTAGACACTATTCTGATAGAAAAATTTGTTGACGGAAAGTGGACGACTGGACTAATTGAAAACGTATTATGCATCCCGAGTTTCTTTTGAAGGACGGCTTATGAGGCAGAGCAACGATATATATCGTCTGCTGTTTAAAGTGTAGTAAAGCCAAAGTAACTATAACGAGACTTTAGCAACGGCATGATTGGGCATAGCTTGTCAGTGGAAGAATTCTAAAATCCATAATTCAACACGATGATGTAAAGGGAATAGGAGCGAGCGATCCGTCGGAAACACAACTCTCGAGCGAACCCTGCAGGTTAGAAAAATCCAATCCTCTCCCTTTCATTCATTTTTTCTCTCATTGGCAGCCTGGCGAACTTTTTCATACGGATCTGTGCGGACCTATGAGCGTAAATTCCATTGGCGGCTTAAGTTATTTTTAACCTTTATCAACGATGCGTCAAATTACAGAATCGTATACTTCCTTAAGCATAAGTCTGATGACTATGACAGTTTTAAAATATTTGAGCGTTTAATTAATAATAAATTTAATTGTCCTATGAAGGCTCTCATGTGCGATAACGGCAGGGAGTACTGCAACAGCGCTATGAAAAACTGTATGGAGAGTAAAGGCATTAGACTCGAGACAATGGCTCCCTACACACCTCAGCAGAATGGGAAATCAGCAGCGAAACAACAGAACTATTGTGGAGAGCGCTGGCACCATGTTGCTAAGGGCAAACGCACCGTAGTTCCAGTGGATTAAGGCGGTGACCACTGCCGCATACGTGCTTAACCTAACCCTTACTTTAAAGAACACGCCTTTTACCATAAAAATCATTAGATCCCCAGCTTTTATTCACGTACCAAAACAATTTCGCACTAAATTAGACAAGAAATCAGTAAAAGTTCTGTTTGTAGGATACCAGAGAGATTCAATAAATTACAGTTTTTACGACATTGCAATGAGAAAGGTAACGGAGCCCCGTGATGGAATTTTTATGGAAGACAAAGTGGGAGAAACTTTGAAGGACCTACATGAGTAAACCGACCACGACAAAATCAAGCTACCCTGTCAGCTCGGTAAGGAACTGGAGAATAACACAGCGGAGCAAAAAGCTGAGGAATTTCATCTGACAGCACCAACTTTGCTGCCGGAAGCAGGAGTTTTCTGCACGGGACAGTCATCTCTACAAACAAAATTTTGAGGCCACTGGCACATGCACCGCCAGGAAAACACGAGGATGAGCTCCCAGAAATATCGCATCGTATACGTCAGACCTGATTTCACGGTGGATCGATGCAGGAGAGACAGCTACTGAGGCACCGTTACTACCATTGGGGGCAGAGGAGAAAAACCAGGGTGCTCGCCAAATTCGAGACCAAGGTACCCTGCGAAGATGATGAAGGTACGAGACTAATATGATCAAACTAAGTGATCCCTGGTCGTATCAGGAAACTATTTCAGGACTTAACTCCTAATGCTGGTAAGCGGCGATCAGAGAGGAGCTTTGTACTCATGAGAAAAATGGCACGTGGGTGATAGTTTAAAAACCTGTTGACCGCATTGCAATTGACTACAAATGGGTCTTAGCGACAAGAGGCTAAGTGTGGAAAGCAGGCAAAATACAATGCTCGTCTCTGTGCCAAGGACTTTCGCCAACAAGCTGGTATTGACTATCAAGAAACTTTCTCCCCGGTGGACAGATACGAGATGCTCCAATTAGACGTGAAAACTACTTTTTTACAAGGAGTGCTTGAGGAGGGTCTCGATGTAAATAGTATAAGAAAGAACTGTGTATGTAAATTAAAAAATGCGCTGTATGTCCTTATTTAAGCAGGCGTCTAGGACGTGGAATATCTCTTTCAAGAACTTTAAACTTGTATTTTTAATATGTTAGGTACTAAATCAGTTTTCATACCCACCAAAAAGAGAGCAGATTTGTCTGTGATGAACCAATGTGATTCAGGGAAAGAAAAATTACCTTACAGAAAGCTCGTAAGATCACTCATGTTTTTATGTACTTTTACACGTTTCGATTTGTCATATGTAGCGAAACCAATGAGTAGATTTTTAGACAATTATAATAATGTAAATTATTGCAAAGCTGCGAAGCTTATATTAAGATATTTAAAGGGAACAATAAATTTTGGAATCATGTATAAAAGCAGCAGCATATATCACCATGCTTGAATTTTATAAACGAAGTTTTTATCGACCTTATACAGTATAAAATATATATAATTACTTTTTCACTTATTGAAAAGTGAAAATGTAGTAAAAATTTTACTTACATTAATTTAGAGAAATGGAAATAAAAAATGTTCTCAATGATAGTGTTATTTAACTGGAAATGTATCTTTTAAACAATCAAATCGCTTTTAAAAATGCTTCCCATCATCCTACCATCGTTTTTCATAAGAGGATTGTCTACTAAAATTCATCACATGAAATCCATATTAAATTGTAAAATGCCGCTTCAACATGTGGATTCTACATGAATTTATTTCAAATCGATTGCAGATACATTTCCGTATACATGGATGATCAACATAGAATCTATCAAGTGTTTTTCAAAGGAATCGAATAGTTTTTTTTTTACAATCTACCGTTAAATAATAGTATATTATGACAATGGTGCGGACTATGATTATTAAAAACGTGTGATGCTTGCGCCTGAGTGAAGCGCAGGTGAAAAGTTTCATATGATATTTTATAGTACGAGA
This sequence comes from Sycophila sp. Sp_5, assembly GCA_018906775.1. Lineage (NCBI taxonomy): Eukaryota > Metazoa > Arthropoda > Insecta > Hymenoptera > Eurytomidae > Sycophila > Sycophila sp. Sp_5. Next base: position 356,038 of record JACCID010000107.1, on the reverse strand, counting down.
GCTAAAAATTGACATTAAAGTTGCAATTTTGAGGTTAGAGTGCTATAAAATGGTATTTTTTATGTCAGATCGTATAGAAAAAATTATAGAATATTTTAAAAGGGTCCAAAATTTAATTAAAACTTCAAATTTCACGCTACAATATAGCCGATGAAAAAACAATTAATTTGCTTATATACAACAGAGTATAAATGAAATAAAAAAAAAACAAAGAGATGTTTACCCTCCAAATTCATACATATAATAATAGATTTTCTCATTAAAGTTGTTATATGAACTTGGAATTTTATAAAATGACATATAGACGTTATTTATAACAAAAGGTAAGCATCTCTTGGTTTTTCGATATTTCATTTGCATATTTCGTTTCAAACAAATTATGGCGCAAATTTTGAACTTTTCATTAATTCAAATTTACTCATACCAATGCTAAAAAAGAAATCTTTTATTAGCGTTATTCTTTGTTGTTTATCTTTTGGACCCATTTTGTGTAATTCTCATGTATAGCCGTATTCGTCTATACAATGTGAACAATAGCAAAATATTCTATTACTAAATTTAAAAATAATCGGAAGCTAAAGCTTTAGCAGATTTTAGAAGATAAATTACAATTTACCTTCTAAAATCTGCTTACAATAAATATATACGAATTTAATATTTATTAAAATAAATAATAACCTTAAATGACGTTTCTTTCGTCGGCGATTCCGCATTTTTATTTGAGAAGCTCCTTAAAATTCCTGCAGAAACAAGATGGCAACAAAATGCAGTTCCAATTGCTTTTAAGTCAGATTCTGACATTTGCGACTTTAAGTGCTTCGATATACCAGAAGTTGCCCAATTCACTAAATATTGTCCTGTAAAAAACACGCACATAGACATTTAAATAAAAAGAATAGAATCATTTGATAATCGTGTTATAATAAGCTGCCATTTCAGCTGGATAATCCTTTTTCTTTTTTTAAGACTTTCACCAATTTTTATTACTTTTTATTACTGCATGATTTTCACATGTATACTATTTTCTTAAGACAAATTTTTAAAACGGTTATGATGTAGTACAATACGGTTATGATTTCATATTTATTGAATAATTATGTGATAGTTACATATAATAACCATTTGATTTTTTTTCAGCAGAGTTATTAAAAAAAATATATATGAATGTGAAAAAATTAAGTTAGGATAAAGGTTGCACAAAATTCATATTTCGATGAAGCCTGAAAAATTAATGTCGCAAATGAGACTTTTAAGTAAATATGAACTACTGATAAAGTAAAAATTTGAAAATTGTTATTCTATAAAACCTTCATTTATAATTTATATTGGATTGGTCAGAGCTTTTTGCAACTACTTTTCATGAAATTTTTTACATAAACTGAATAAAATTCTTTAAAGGAGTTGTGGACCTATAAATAATAATAATCTATAGATTTTTTCTTGTAATTACCCAAAAAATAAAAAGCATAGTGTTAAATGAATTATATTAATATTATTTAAATATAATGAATTATTTACAAAATGGAGGAAGTCTTTAGGTCATTTTATGCTCCGCTAAGATTGTTTAAAAAAAAAACTTGTAGCAAAACCTACAGGTCCCATCGATGCATGAATTTTAATAGGACAGGGTTTCAATTGTTCATAATTTATGTTATTCTAAACTGAAGAGTTTTACAGTACCGGTCAATTTTGTTTTTGCCCACTTGAACACAATTCTACCCGTTACAAAAAGTTTCGTAACTTCAATAGAAATGAAGATACAAAATGCTGCAGCAAGTGCTCATTTTAAAATTTGATCTGAGACTTTCCAAATCATGTTTCGAAAAAATTTTATTTTCTATTTTTCACTTTTGGAAATATCAAAATCAAAATGTATAAATTATGAATTTTTCTTTTCTTATTTAGAATAAAACGGCTTCTAAACGGAAATTTTGACAGTTATTTTCGAAATAGAATTGAAAAGCTTGATCCAAGAGTTACCAAAAACATTTTTTTTTAATTTTTTAAAGCCTTTTTTCTGCTTCTACTAGCGATTTAAAGAAAAAGCTTTTTCTTAAAAATTTAAATTCTACGGATCAGATTACATCAAAAACAATAGTTTTTATGCTTTTTTTTTCAATAAAATTTAGACCATTGCAGGTATTCAAAATTTGTAAGAGTGCATAAAAGCCATAGCCATTGACACTGCAATGAATTGATACGTTGCAATGCGTTGAATTGCAGTGTGTATATGTGCATACATGCACCGAGAAAAAAATTTAGTTGGAACAATGACCGCGAGGACAATAAATAGCAACAACTATATTTTTTTTTATTTTAACATACTAGAGGCAGTTAATTCAACTGACTGCAATATTGTTGAAACAACAGATATAAGAAGTTCATTCAATGAACTAAAGGTAGTTAACTGAATAGACTAAAACGTTGTTGAAACAACAGAAATACGATGTTAATTTAATGACCTAAAGGCTATTGATGAAAATAAATAAAAAAAGAATCTCGATTTCATATTTTTGGTTATTTGTAATATCGTTATCGCAGAATGGCCTGGAAACTTTCGAAGAATCTGAAATACACTGAAGTTATGTGGAAGTAGAGGATTACATTTTTATTTTATCAGATACCTTATACATATAATTAAATCTTTCGTAAGCCATAGAACTAAAGCTAATATCGCACGCATGTTTTATTACATAGTACCTATCATTAAACCCATCGCTCGCATACAATGTTAGAACCCTTACGACTTGTCCTTATATACTAACCGGAACGTTTCTCAGCCACTTGCGAGAAAAGCCTAACTCTAGTGGTCAATTTTGAAACGATATTTAAAAATGAAATATAAGTTTATCGTTTATCGGTAACACGAAATTTGAGAACGCCGGTCACCAACGTCGTCGGCTCTTTCGCCTACCGCTCCCCCTTTCCTCTCCTTATATCATGTAGTATATTTTACCTTATATAGACATTTTAACAATTTTACGGATACGTTACCATTTACTTCCCTAATTTTATGTGATTATTATCAATAAAAAATGAACTTATTCATTATCACATCGATTGTTAATATTTCCTTGATTTGCAAAAAAAGAACAATATTTGTTGATTTAATACAACAATTCTTGTTACAATTAAGCGATAGTTTCTTTTAATAGAATTATTGTTCATTGAAAGAAACTTATTTATTAAGTGAATAGATTTTTTTATTTACTTTAATATATTATGTAATATTCACTTAATAAAAATATTCATTAAATTAACCTCTGTATTATTGTTTTAGTAAAAAATATTTTTATTTTAATATAAATATTGAAGTGGACTTGGCCAATGGACGTCGCAGAGAGCACGTGCATTGGCATTGTGCAGAGGTAATAATTGAGTTTACTGAGAGAATTAAGACATATGGACTTAATTGGGAGGGAGAGAAAGTGAAAGGAGTACAAGATATAATAGGTGAAGTGAAGGTAGAGATTTGTATTAAGTGAAAAAGAAACTATAGCGAAAAAGAAAAGTGGTGACCGTGAGAGGTTAGGATCGGAAGAGCCGGCAACGTGTTGGAGAAGGAGGAGGGTGATAGAAGGTGCTGGACAAAAGCGGGAATCACTTTTCTTAGCACTTGTGCTTGTAGCACAAAAAAAGCCCAGGATGGCAGAAAAGGTGAAAGAAGAAAAAAGAACGTTGAGACAGACAACATTAACGAAAATGGCAGAAAAAGCAGAGAAAACAGCGAAAGGAGACAAGTTGAGAGAAAAGGACAAGGACAAGACAAAGAGAGTTAGTTTTGAAGACGAGAGGAGAAGAGAATTGGAAGAGTGGAAGGAGAATTTGAACGAAGAAATGAGTGTGTTGAGAAGTGAGAGAAAAGACATTGAAAATTATAAGCAGAAGTTACAAGAGATGGAGGCAAAACTGGAAGAAAAAATAAGTGATTTAGAGAAGAGACTGGAGAAAATTGAACAAAGGACAGAGGAATTGGAGGAGAAAGAGAATAGTAGAGCATCGTTTTTACCATCAGGTGAGAGAGAAAAGGACTACAGGAGGAAGGCGGAAGAGGGCGACACGGAGACCGAAGATTCATCAGAAGGAGAAGACCAGACAAGCAGAAGCGAGACAAGGAGCAAATCGAGCAGCAAAAGTAGGAAAAGCAGGTGCAGTGTATGGAGTTTATCGGACGTAGAAATTAATAAGATGAAAAAATTTATGAATGTTAATGAGCGAAAGGAGAGAGAAAGGAATATTGTTATAAAAGGAGAAATGAATGTGAGAGATAAAGAGTAGAATGTAGAAGCGGCATGAAGAGGACGTACTGTAATATTAATAATAGCGAAACTAGGAAGCGTAGAGGAAAAGAAAAATGTAATGATAAACAAAAGCAAATTGGCAGGGACGAAATTATTTATAGAAAACGATTTTTGTTATGAGGACAGGAAAAAACAAGAGGAAATATTAAGGTGGGCGAAAAACAGAAGGGAACAAGGTGAATTAGTTAAGATCGGGGTAGGCAAGGTACTCATAGGTAATAGGTGGATTAGGTGGGAGGATAAAGAAGCGTTAAGAGAGGCGGAGCTGAAAGTGAGGAAATGAGGAGAAAAAGAAGGGGGGGAGGAGGATGCGAGTAAGAAAGGGGAGGGGAGTAACGCGAAATTTTATAAATTGAGACAAGGAGAATGCGAGAAAGATGAATATTTGAATGAAAGAAGAGAATGGAAAAGAATATGCAGAGAAAGTGAAGAAGAATGGAAAAAAAGAATAGAGGAAGAATTAAAGAATTTAAAAAATGAAAATGAGGTTTGAAAATTTATAAACAAATTTAGGAAAAAAAAAATAAAGTTATGAATAAGATAAAAGAGAAGGAGTGGATTGACTATTTTAAAGGTCTATTGCAAGGAAGTGAAGAAAGAGTGCTAGGAGAGAAGAGAGTTAAAGAACAAGAGGATAAGGATGAAATTAAATTAAATAAGATAGAAATAGAAAAGGCAAGAAGAAGTCTAAAGAAAAAGAAAGCGGCAGGACACGACGGAATTCCTAATGAAGTATGGTTATATGGAGGAAAAACATTAAAAGAGATGACAGACCGGATAATAAAGAAAATTTGGGGAGAAGACATGCCAGAAGAATGGAAAGTAGGAACGATTGTACCACTACACAAGAAAGGAGATATAAATGAAGCAAAAAATTACAGAGGAATAACATTATTATCCACAGGGTATAAATTATACGCGGAGATATTAAGAAACAGATTAGGAAAAGAAGTAGAGGAGAAAGAGATCTTACCGGAAGGACAACAGAGATTTAGGAAAGGCAGATCAACAGTTGACAATATTTATATTCTCAACTATCTAGCGCAAAGAGCTAAAGTAAGGAAGGATACCATGTGGGCGGTTTTTGTAGATTTAAAGGCGGCGTTCGACACGGTAAACAGGGACAAGCTTTGGAGAATAATGAAAAAAAGGGAATAAGTGATTACATAATAGAGAGAATAAAAGGATTATACGAAGAAACAAAAGTGAAGATAAGAATAGGGGATGAGCTATCAAAAGAATTCTGGACGAACAAGGGACTAAAGCAGGGATGTGTTCTGAGCCCAATATTGTTTTGTATATATATAAGCGAATTAGAAGAAGCAATGGAGAAAAGAAACGTAGGAGGAGTGAAAATAGGTAGGAAGAGATTTTGGAGCCTAGCCTATGCGGACGACATAGTATTAATGGCATGAAATAAGGAGGCGATGGAGGATATGCTAAACACTATGAAAATTTTCCTTAGAGAAAGAGACTTAATGTTAGGTAGAGAGAAGACAAAGGTTTTAGGATTCAACAAAAAGAGGTCAAAAAGAAAAGCGAAATGGAAATGGGAGGGAAAAGAAATTGAGGAGGTGGACAACTTTAAATATTTAGGTTTTACGTTTAACCAAAACTGTGATTTTAAGGAGCATTTAAAAGAATTAAAGAAGAAAGGAGTAGCAGCCGCTAAAAGTGTTTGGAGCCTAGGAGAAAGATGTTGCAAAACGAATGGAAAAGAAGAATGAAATTATTTAATTCGTTAGTGAGAAGTATAATAGAATATGGGGTAGAAATATGGGGGTGGGAAGAAAGAAAAGAATTAGAAAGAATAAAACTAGATTATGTTAGGTGGATTCTAAGACTCGATTTTTGTACACCTAGGTATATAATTTACAAAGAGCTGGAATTAGAAAAAATGAAAATAAGATGGAGGCAAAGAGCGTGGAGATATGAGGAAAAAGTTAGAAATAGTGGTAAAGAAAGGTTAATTAAACAATGTTGGGCGGAGAGGGAAGAGGGTAAGAATGTAGGTAAGGTGGAGAGAACGAAATTTTTGAATAGTTTAGAGTTTAGCGAGGAGATTATTGAATTATGGAGAAGCCAGGAGAGAAATATAGAGGAGATTCTAATAGAAAGAGATATAGACATAGAAAAACAATTAACATGGAATAGGATAGAGGGGGCGAAATATAATAGTAGATATAAAGAAATTGCAGTATTTGAAATGCCAAAGTATATGAGTGATAAAAAGTTAAGGAAATATATAGGAATATTTGCGCAATTAAGGTGCGGAAATATAGAAAGGAACAATAAATATTGGGTGGGAGAGGATAGGAAATGCTTATGGTGTAAAAAAAAGTTAGGAACATTAAAGCAGTTGATAAAAGATTGTGAAGCCATCGTAACGTGGAGGAAAGACTTACCAGAGTATGTGATAGGAAATTGGACAAAAGTATTAGATGAAGGGGGAAATGTAGTGGTAGGAAATTTTTTTAGCAAATTATTAAAGGAAAGGGAAGAATTAGAAAAACAAGAGAAAGGAGGCTGTGTTGAAAAGATAGGAAAAGCATGTTAAAGAAATAGTCTAAGGATTAGGCAGGAAATAGATGTAAGAAAAGATGGGAACGAGGTTTGTGATAAATTTGATTTAAAGACAGGAAAATAATAGAAAGTCAATTGTAGAGAAGTGATAAGCTATATGTGATTGCGTTTTGATTAGATAGGAGAAAGTGAAATGAGAAGAGTTTTAATGTATATAAATTGTATAAAGCATCAAAAGAAAAATGTATTATAGTTAAAGAATATTAATAGGTCTACGAAGGATTATCATGTTATGTATTAATATTATGTAAACTGAAGTATTATTTTGTATTCGTATTAGTTTTTAAGTATCTATAGCCTTAAGCGAAGGTAGAGTAGGGTAAGGACAGAGAAAAAGCAAGGAGTAGTTGTAGAAAAGGAAGGGGATATGAGAGGATGGAGTGAGGGATGTGTGAATATAATTATAAGAATTCATTATAAGAATTAGTATGTAAAACTGTAAATAAGATAATGTACAAACAAGTCCATTTCTGGGCCATGTAAGGCTGAAATTAAATTAATAAAAAAAATAAAAAAAATAATATATAAATATTGAAGTCATTTTAATAAAAACGTGTTACAATAATTTGACGGAAATATTTATTAGTCTAATGACGGATGCGTTTAATTTAATAAAAAATGAATTAATCCAATAGATTTTCCGTTCAGTCAATGGAACAAGGTCAGTTGTTACCGATTATTGTCCTCGCGGCCATTGATTCAACTAAATTTTTTTTCTGCGTGTGTAAGTACATTTTTTTGTAGTAAATGAATATTTTTGATCTTCTAAGTAACCTTGTAAGTTGTAACCTTCACCTTGGTAAGTTTACTCAAAGTTATTGACGGTCAAAGAACATACATTAATGGAAACATACTTTTTTATTGCGGGACTAGAAGAAAGTAAAAATTTACCAAGTTCATGTTATCCTCGTCATAGCTGTCCTAGAGGTGATAACTCTCATACCTCCCCAGGCCCAAGTATGAGAGTTTTTCGCTTTTGACGAGGATAATATCAACTCGACGTCAAACACACTACGGCATCATCCTCAAATCCTAACGCTTCCCTGCAGTACACACAGCTTCCTTACCCTGAATGACTACCAGGCAAATCATTCTAAAAAACAAAGAAATATGGTTTTGGAAATAAATTTTTACTTCCTTCGAGTCCCGCAATAAAAAAGTATGTTGCCATTAATGTTTGCTCATTAACCTTCAAATGAACTCGACTAGACATACCAGAGATTAGGGAGAGATTGCCAGTACCGTGTTGAAAAAGCGTGGCGATTTCGACAACGGCGCTCCTCGCGGTGTGCGTATAATCCATACGCATCTAGCTCGAGCTCCCCCACTCTGCTCGCCAAGGCGTGTATAACTCAGCTTGTCGAAGTCAGCGGGTAACTTTTCAAAAACTGCGGAATCGTTTGCAGATTTTGCAAATGTAAATAAAAAAACTGCGGGTGTAATAGTTTATTAGCAAAAATTAAAAAAGTATTCAATCAGCGGAAAAAAGGGGGAAACGCAATTATACTGTTATAAATTATCCTATAGTCACAAAATGATAACCAAACGTTTGCAATTAAATTGCGCATTTTAAAAAATACTTTAGGTGTATTCAACTAATGAAAGTTAATAAGAAAAATTATATTTTAATTCGCCTAAGCTGCTCAGCGGTTCATTCCGCGTTCCACATTTCTAAACTGCGTTTTAAGAAATCCATTGTAAATTCATCGAACTATATCAACGAATAGCCACTGGGATGCATTGAGAAAATTTTTTCAAATATTTAGTACATCATGTTTGATGATTCTACTACAGATAATTAAGGGGAAATTTAAGGAGGCGCGAACCAATACTCGGGGCTCTGAAATTTCGATAACCGCAACGGTCCGCACGTCGCGTTCGTAACGATTCCACGACGTCACGCTGCCCGACGACCACGAAAGCTATCTCTCTCTCGAGTCGACTACAAGTCAATAAACGAGCAACGTATCCACATCTTCCTAAGTATTTATTTAAAGGCCTTAGTCCCATCCTCAATCATCTCGCGTACTTCGGTACGTTCGGAGCGACACCAACGAACCCCCGCGAACATAACGAACAAGGATTTTACGAGTGTAGAAAATCCGTAACAGTAGTGCTAGGTGTGTACGGGTTTGGTGTTGGAGAATCTGGATAAGGAAGGAAGCTGAAGCAGGGATGCTGAGGACACTCGTGGTACTATTCGTTTGCTGTTACGAGGAGAAAGGCCACGGGATTTATTGCATGCAGTGGAATTAGCCAGGGAATTTGACCATGAAAACGCGTTGCGCCATGTGTGCAAGTCAGCGCAGAATGCTGATCTCAGATATATGACAACGCAACCAAATGCCATTGACCCCGGACAAGTGGAGTCCGCGCAATTAGTGCAAATATGGAACCAGGTTAGGTTAGCGTATAAACGATTTTTTTTTACCGCGGCTTTCGGACGTCACAGTAAAAAAAAACGACATAAATACGAATGTAACAGTTAATTTTTTCTTTAGCCGTATTTGAACATATTTTCTATGAAAAAGGAATTTATAAAAAACGAATAATGATCCGTATATATTTTAAGGGGCGTTAATTTTCCCGCGATTGTAAATAATCTCAAAGTTTTTCACGTCATCGGAAAGAATTGTTACTGTTAATTCGTATTAGGATAAGTTATTATGAAAATTTTATGTAATACTACGCTTTGGACTATGTAACACCGGGTCGAATTTCTTAATGTGTGTACGATTATGTTTTATTGTCTTTATCACGAAATTAAGATTGTTATGATGACAGCAATGGTGCAGCTCGGGGATGTATATTAAAATTAAATTGATATTGAGTTGGTAAGATAAAAACTTCTTTCTTCTTCGGCGGGTTCAGTAGTGAACGATGATTCTAGGATAAGTCTGGATGTTTAAAGATGGCCAAAGTACCGTGCCACGCTTTCCTGATGCTGTGAGAGGAGAGTTGGGAAGTCCAGTAAGTCAAGAATTGAGTATGAAAAACCGAGATACGCAAAGGTGACCAAAACGACCGTGTCACGCTTTCCGTGAACTGTGGACCTAGAGATAAGAGGCATACGGTGGAAAGTCCGGAAGGTTGAATTGAATTGAAAAAATGGATACGCGAAGATGACAGAAAGAACCGTGTCACGCTTTCCGCGAACTGTGGGCCTAGAGATAAGAGGCATACGGTGGGAATCCAGTAGATTGAGTATAAAAAGCAAAGTGGAAGCCCCAAAAGGGAGGTTGTTACCTCCACGATCACTGTGAAACCATGAAAGAAAAGGAAGAGAAATATATGTGTAATATTAGAAGTAAGGAATAATGAAATAAGCCTTGCATCCACATAGCTGTAATTGCAGTTGTCACAAACACTCACACGCTGCCTACCGCTCGACGGCCAACCTAAGCAAATCTAGCGAAAAGGATAATGTATAACATATATGTAATTGAATGTACCATAAGATCATGAGAAATGTAATCAAAGAGAGAGAGAAAGCGAAACATAGATCGAAAATTGTTAACACACTGACACACACACACGATAGGCGAGTAGGAAATTAAAAAATTTTTTTTTTGGACGTGTTACGGATTACAGGATCTCGAGGGCGAGATCCCCGCGGCTTCGGACGTGTTACGGATCCTGACGATGCACGATTGGGAGCAATGCACTCCGGAACGCAAACGCAGAGGAATTCATGGGTTTCGCAAGGACCTGGCGAAACCTCTGGGCGCGGAAGTAGCTCACTTCCCCTACTACAGATAATTAAGGGGGTATTTAAGGAGGCGCGAACCAATACTCGGGGCTCTGACATTTCGATAATCGCAACGGTCCGCACGTCGCGTTCGTAACGATTCCACGGCGTCACGCTGCCCGACGACCACGAAAGTTATCTCTCTCTCGAGTCGACTACAAGTCAATAAACGAGCAACGTATCCACATCTTCCTAAGTATTTATTTAAAGGCCTTAGTCCCATCCTCAATCATCTCGCGTACTTCGGTACATTCGGAGCGACACCAACGAACCCCCGCGAACATAACGAACAAGGATTTTACGAGTGTAGAAAATCCGTAACATCTTATTTAAAAAAACTACGTTGACTTTGAAATGACCTTGAAACTTGACCCCAAGGTCATGGTCAAGGTCACTATTGGATTTCCCCCTCTGAACCCTACAACTTTTACATTTAACTTTTTTTTCCATCTCCCGTACTTTTCGAGATATTTGCCTGGGGCAATTAAAATGAATCACCCTGTATATAAAAATATAAATCTGTTTTTCTTCTGAAATGCGCTGTAAACTTTATACGGCGTGCCGTATAAACAAGATGTGTATTTCCATAAACGTGCAACTTTTATTCATAACGCATTTTTTAAAAAAATTCAAACTAAATGCATGAACTGTATGTCGTAAGCTCTGCGACAAACAATACACCATTTAGTACACCTAATGAAGAGTGCTTTGCAAGTAAATTGGGTTATTTGGCTTGTCAATTTAATGCCGGAAAATAGCAGATAGTACGTTTGCACGATTATTAAATATTTAAATGACAAATGCGGACGTCAAAACAATTGCAATTAAACTACGGGCAACAAAAATAACAGGGTTGAACCAATTTTGTCGTATGCATGCGAATAAGAGGTTTTTTTACCATGTGTCATGCGCGGCGTTATTGGCACGGCATGATGCTTGCGTTGAATGTAATTGTTCATAATCTTAATAAAAATTATTAAACTAAATCAACGGTTTTTTGTAATAATAAATCAACCCTTCTCATGCATTTAGACCTTTAAAATTATAGAAGCGTTATAAGTTTTTGTATTAAAAGCTAGGCACATAACGTAATCAGCATTCAAAAAATTCCTAACAATAGAGAAAGATTATTATGATGCAATAATTTTAAATATCTAAATGTATGAGAAGGGTTGAGAAGGGTTGATCTAACGGCGGATAGATGGTTCGCCTTACCGATATAAAGTACTAAATGCCTGAGGTGAATTTGTTAGTTTAGCAATGTTTATTCAGATCGTAATAAATGTCATCTTGATTATACGGCACGCCGTATAAACTTTGCAGCGCATTTTAAAATAAAACAGATTTATATTTTTATATATAATATGCATGGGACGGAATCCGGATTAACTTTCTAACCCGCAGTTGATTTGCAATTGTTTTGCATATTTTAATTATCGTCGGATTATTTTTCGATAATTTTTCACCATCATGCAGTTCTTAGATGGATTTTAATCATATCATATTGTATTATTGTTATATTTTTTACGAAAACGATGTACTAAATATTTGAAAAAATTTCATTTACCTGTACATTAATTTTCAAGTTACACTGTTAAATAGATATGATTGAAAATTAATGTAAATGTACATTGAATTTAATGCACTTATAACATTAAATCTCAAATGCTTTGGTTAAATTTAAAAAAACAATTATCGGATTTGAATTTGAAAATGTGTGTGTTTCTAATTTTTAATGTACTATTAACAAAATTATAATGTTAAAGTTATAATTTTTTGAAGAAAATGCATTGAATTTTTGGCACATGCACCTTAATTTTACATTCATGTATCAAGTACATTAAATTTCAATGGAAATATGCTTGAATTGTACATTAAATTTAATGCTTTTTTTAACAGTGTATAATTTAAAAATGGTTTTTAATTAATATCTTAAATATATTTCTCATGATATATTTTGTTAAATAGAAATATAAAATTATATTGAGTTAACTTTATGACTAATTATGTAATAGCAATAATAATAATGTTTATATTATGATATTTTTCTATCGGCTATATGGATAAAAAAAAAGATTTCATGCATGCGTTGCGTAGCGTAATGGGTAGAGCTTCTGCCTCGTAATCCGGAGCGCAAGGGTTCGATCCCACGTCAGCGAAGAAATTTTTTCTGCGATAATGTTATATTTAATTTGTAAATTAATGTGTATGTATGCGAAATGTATAAGTAAATGTAAATCAGCGAAATAAAAAAAACATAAGTTAAATATTTTAACACGTACGCAGTAGGAATTCTTTTAGTATACTGAACGAGCTCTTCATAAGTTCAGGAGCTGATTTAATAGTAATTACTAAAAGACGCAATAAGAATACTTTTGGGACTGATTTGAGTTATCGCAAGAATAATGTTAGAAATCGTAAGTTTAAAAGTAGCTTTTTTTTAATTCTTTTTTACATTGCGATTGCCCATTTATAAAGAGCTCTCTATGAACTCTTAAAGAATTAATTTTCAGCTTTTGAAATAAGTTCTTTTAGTACGTACGCAGTAGGAATTCTTTAAGTGTACTTAACGAGCTCTTTACGAGTTCAAGAGCTGATCTAACAATAATTACTAAAAGATGCAATGAGAATACTTTTGGGATTGATTTGAAACTGAGAGTAATTGGTATTCCAAAAACTTGAATTTAAAGAGTTCTTTTGGGGTCCCTTCGTCTAGGGATGAATTTGAAAAATAGACTAAGTAAATAGCTGGGTTCATGCACCCGCAAGATTTTATAAAGAAGAAGGGCTGTAAAGTACAACCTGCGAGAATCAGCCATCCCAGTCGCCTCCTGTAGGGAGATATGTGATCATCCCTCCTAACTCCGCAAACATATCTCACACAAGCGTTATTCAATCTCTGCAATCGGATGCGTTGTTCGTCGGTCGCGTCTATGTACAGTACGGAGCAGTAATCTAGATGTGGTTGTACCAGAGACTCAGCCAATCTCTTCCGTAGTTTCTCACTGGTACAGGTCCTGATAAACCGCAAACAATACAGGGCTTCATTCACCTTTTTAGTAATAGAATCCATCTGCGGCTTCCATGTGAGTTTACAGTCCAGCTTCACCCCAAGGCTAGTAACCTCTGCGCTGAAAGGGATGACCACTCCTTCAGCAAGCTCAACTCCTGGCAGGTTCATGACTGAAAGGTCATTTACATTTTTGTTAGAACCAAAATATATAGCCTTAGTTTTGCCAGTGTTAAGCCTAAGTCCAGAGCGCCCAGCCCACGCAGCCACTGCCTTAGCCGCAAGAGAAAGCTGAGTCATACCGTCTAATAGTTCGTCCTTACTAGTGTGAAGGTAAATTTGAAGATCGTCCGCGTAAAAGATGTGCTTGATTTTGGTACCCTTAAGTGAATCCGTAAGGTCATTGACATATAAACAAAATAGAAGCGGCCCCAGGACGGATCCCTGGGGAATCCCCAGATTGGTTTCAATATAAATAAGATTTGATTTACAGGAGAGCCATCCTGGAGAAGCCAAGGTGACTAAGCTTTGCTAATAGTTTAGAAGGCGAAATGGTGTCAAATACCTTACTGAAATCGAAGAGAAGAAGTAAGGTCAACTTCTTTTTGTCAATGGCCATACGAATGTCATCTGTCAACTTTATCAGTGCAGTTTGGGTGCTGTGATGTTTACGACAACCAGTTTGGAGGGGGTCTAATAGTTTGTACTCGGTAATATACTTCATAATTTGGGATTGGACAATCTTTTCAAGAATCTTGGATAGGAAGCAAAGAATGGCTATAGGTCTGAAATCCGAAACAGAGTTTGGTGCTGCATTCTTTTGAAGTGCAATGACTTGTGCCTTCTTCCAGGTTCGTGGAAAGATGCCCGACGCCAAAGAGGAGTTGAAGATGTTGACAAGGTGCTCATGTATAGTTGGCAGAGCTTTTACTATCATCGATTCTGGTATGCCATCCTCTCCTGTCGCCTGCGAGGAGATATGTAATATTGCCAGGACTATATCGGTGATGTTTATTGGCTGAAACTTGAAGTTTTCTTTACTTGCATTATTAATTAAGTCCATGGTATCATTTATATTCTCGAAAGGAGAGGAAGAGACACAGGTAAAATGTTCATTTAATTCACCCGGTGAAAATTTGGGTTCTACCTCCTTCTTACGCTTGGGGAGGAGGCCAAGATTGCGCATCTCTTTCCATATGTTCTTATTATCATCAAGAGACTGTGAAAGGCGATGTTGTATGAAAGAGTTCCGATCAGATGTAAGGCGAGCCTTGACCTCCTCACTGAGTCTAAGGTACTGTGCAAGAAAATTAGAGTTTTTAGTGCGCTTGTAACGCCTAAGTATGCCATCGCGCTTTTTCAACAGCTGCCTTAGCTCACTTCCAAACCACGGAGCATGTTTCTTGCTAGGGCAAACCTTCTTAAGAGGTGCCAGAAAGTGTATCGCTGAATTTAAGTTGTTATTGAGTGCAAGTAAAGACTCCTCCAAACTAGTTGTATGGGAATTCATGGTTGACCAGACGCACCGAGAAAGCATATCATTAAGAACAAAAGATTCGTACTCTTGTAATCTCTGTGAGAAAAGGATTGTCTAACAGGATCTGGGGTGTAGATGTCGATGGTAACATCTATGAGACTATGCCTCCCGAAACAGGGCAGCCACTCATTCCCATGGGCAAGTACACTGTCGTTGTCATGAGCCAAGATCAAGTCTATCCAGGTATGCTGGATAATTTGCATGGAGAGTTCACTGGTCAGGCGCCTGATGGTATTAGCATCGACAGAGGTCGACAACAAGTCCACATTCAGATCTCCCATAATTATTTTGTGACTAAATTCAGTTGAGAGGGACCTCAATACAGGAAAAAGATCAGAATTCCTCTGCATCTTGATATTGGGAGGTCTGTAAATAACTCCAACTAGAACTGGTGGAGCTTCCCCCTTTTGAACCGTGCAGAAGAGGTACTCCGGGATGCTTGGTTTCGCAGGTCCCTCAGTATGAGAAGAGTTTAATAGGGTATCCGAAGGATGCTGTCATCGACCACAGCGCCCAGCCAGGACTCCGCGATACCAAATATATGGAAGGAGGGATGATCCGCAAGGAAGAGACGCAGCTCCTCAACGTGTGCCCTAATAGAGTTCACATTAAGAAACCCCGCCTTGAAGGAACTCTTCCTGTGTCCAATGACTTTAACGTTGAACTCAATTTGAACCCCTACTTTTGACCCCGAAATCGAGCAAAGCGACAATTATTACATCTGAAATGATATTTCAAATTTACTTTTCTGATCTTCAGGAGGTCAGTACCCGTATAGAGATGATTCCTATGGCAAAATATATTGATAATGCAATGGCCAATATGTTGGATTTATAGTGTTAAACGACCATATCCAATATATTACCAACATAGTACCAATATACATGTTTTAAATGATACGATTATTAGCGATATATTGCTAATATATTAACAATATGATCGAAATTTTAAACAAAAAATTTCATAAAAGAAATAGTAGATTTTCTTACAAGGGGGAGAAATGGAACTTCCGCACGGACGTGGTAGGACGGCCGAGGCGAAGCCGAGGCCGTCATACACGTCCGTGCATGAGTTCCACTTCTCTCCCGTGTAAGAAATAGTATTTTTCTCTATCCCCGGGCGAAAGTACGGTTATATTATTGATTAGAAAATAGTAAAATAATCAATTTCTAACCTTTAAACTGACCTCAACTGGCAGTTGTTCTGCGCAGCCATCTTTTTACTTTCGCCACGGGTTCGTTTAGAATATTCTGCTTATATTTTTTTATTGTACCTATCGCGCGTTTATATATGTTTGATGCCCGCCCAACATTTGCAGCACGAGCGTAGCGAGTGCTGCTGGTTGGGGGCGGGCATCGAAAATACATAAACAAGCAAAATAAACGTAATATTTGTAAATTAAATAATTAATAAAAATGTAATTGTTTGTTTTTAAAACACAAATTTTATGTCAACTTCCTTACAATCATTTTTTATAATTTCACAACAAAAATTGTTAACAATATTGCCTTTAAATGTAGAATTTTCATATTTAATGCAAATTTTTTTAACCAATTTACTGTATTCGTATTTATTTCTACATTTTCAATAACGTTCAATATAATGTTCTAATTTAAGTGTACGGTTGATTAGCATTCTTTTTGATAATTAAAAAAGCTAGCAAGGGGATTGAATTTTATTTGCGTTATAAGCGGGATAAATCGAAAATCATACGACTACAAACACAACCTGCACATTTGTGGTATATAAATTATTTAAAGGACGCTAATTATCTACATAAACTTTCTTTGATGAATGTCTATTAGCTATTAGAATTGAACCGAACTTTAAGGGGTTAGACTTTCAAAGTCTTCCTGACAGAGCTTTCGAATTTAAAACAAATGACGCACATGCAGTGGCTAAAAATGCTCCTTCTTCTAGCGTAAACAAAAGGCGAAACCTCGTACTTTCGCCCGAGGGATGGAGAAAAAATGTTTACTTCTATCTCGTTTTGAACCCACGCACTTCTGCTTGCTAGGCTAACGTTTAGCCAACTTAGCTATTTATTTTTCTTACATAATTAGGTTCAAGTTAAAACATTAGAATTAGACCTAACAAAACTACTTAACAAAAATACTTAAAGTATTATAATAGTAGAATAATTTAAAACATGTATATTGGTACTATGTTGGTAATATATTGGATATGATCGTTTAACACTATAAATCCAACATATTGGCCATTGCATTATCAATATATTGGTACTAGAACTTAAAAATCTACTTCAGAACTGTTTTTTTAATTTTTTTGGTAGAATAAACGTAGTAAAGATACCTTTATAAAAATAATCTATTTCCAAGTTTATTTTAAACTCACATTTTTATCCTCTCTTTAGCATTATCCAGAGACAACGTTCTCTTGACTGTCACGTACCTTGAGAATAGAAGGTGGCTCATTTATAAACCTGGTCCCAGGATAAATCTGATATTAAATCAGATACACATCAAAAAACATTAAATTCAGCATAAGTTTGTAAAACTACTATAGCCGCAATTTTTAATTTCGGTATTACAACTGTTTTACAATAAAGTATACATGCCATTGACCAAATATATACGTATTAAATGTACGAGCAAACCCTCTTGCCATTCGAAAATTTAGGTTAATCAACTACCTCGAAGTAAACGTGATCCTATTAAATCTAGGTTGTTGTGCTGGGTAATGCTAAAGATAGGATAAAAATGTGCCTTTAAAATAAATTTACATATCAATAATTAGATCAAAGACTTAAAAAATAATCTGTGACCTTCAAATAACCTTGAAAAATGGACACAAATTCAATTATTTTTATAAAGTTATCTTCACAATGTTTATTCTATCAAAAAATTAAAAAAACAGCTTCGAAGTAGACTTTTACGTATTCGATCTTATACTGACCTCCTGAAGATGAGAAAAGTAAATTTGAAATATCGTTTCAGATGTAAAATTTACCGCTCTACCCGATTTCGGTAGAAAATCATTTTAACCTTCAAATGACTTTAAAAATTGAGTTCAAGGTCAAAGTAATTGAAACCATTGGATGGCCTCTGATTCCTTCAACTTTTGTAACGATATTTATTTGATATCATTCGTTTTTACAGGGATTAACCAGTGGTCGGATTAAAATTAAACACCCTGTATAATTACAATTTTATATTAGAAACAATATGGAATCACTACAGCGCCACGAGCGACAAGTTCGGTGGATATTGTAAGAACCTTAACAGGTTTTACTATGTTACATAGTCAAACTCATAGATATTAATAGATAGAGTACATTTTGTAAAGTTACTTAATAACATACAGGGTGTTCAAAAATGAACTGGCACGACCAGTATAACCCTGTTCAGAATAATATTTTAAGCACTTTTTCGCTTTTGGCATTTTTTGATATTATGGCTAATTATCGAGTTATCGTTAATTAAAAACTCTGATAATTAGCCAATCAGCGCGCAGACGGGCGCTGGTGGGCGGCGCTTTTCCCAGCGGGGAGAGCGGCTTGGGCGGGGCGTTGCCTCACAAGCCTCCCCACTTCGCGGGCCCATCGGCGCACGGACACGCACTCACGGCGATGCCGCGCGAGTGTGCGTGCGTGTCCGTGCGCCGATGGGCCCGCGAAGTGGGGAGGCTTGTGAGGCAACGCCCCGCCCAAGCCGCTCTCCCCGCTGGGAAAAGCGCCGCCCACCAGCGCCCGTCTGCGCGCTGATTGGCTAATTATCAGAGTTTTTAATTAACGATAACTCGATAATTAGCCATAATATCAAAAAATGCCAAAAGCGAAAAAGTGCTTAAAATATTTTTCTGAACAGGGTTATATTGGTCGTGCCAGTTCATTTTTGAACACCCTGTATATCAGGTGCTAACAAAATTTAAGTTATTTTTAACTAATTTTCTTAAGAATAAGAACTTTACTAAACTGAAAATAAAATAAAAATTATTGAACCTATATTATGAAATATGCAATATGAGTCCTCATTCTAATGTTACTTTATAATTATTTCTACAATTGTAATAATTTTTATTAAGTATTTTTCTCAGTGTACTCGCTTAAATATTACTATGATTTTTTACAAAAAAATAGAAAACAGAGTCACTAAATACTAAAAATTGCTATAAATTTATATAAAAATCAAATATCATAAAAATGGTAAGAAAAATATTCTAATTTTTAGATGCACATCACAATTTTTAATTAAGAGGCGCAGTAGCGCCTCGAGGCAGGTTTAATCTTACGAACGACAAGTCTACGAAGCCACCACTCGCATCTTTAAATACGTTCATTTAGGTGGTTTATCAACTTTTCAATTTTGTTTTGATGTTTACACGTATTTTCTCTGCTCATAGATATTATATAATGTTTTTTATTGTAATATTTAAAAATGATCTTTGACATCCACAATGTTTTATATAAAAAAAATCCATTTTTAATAAAATTTGCCCTTTCATTTTTTCTGGTGGTTCTTTTCCTTTTCTAAACTTGATTCTATCATCTAGATTTTTTCTTTAGGATCTAGGCTAGTAAATTTTATATATACTAGGCAAATGTTAAGAAGTCTTAGTGTACACTGAGAAAAATTTTAGGGCAAAAATTAGAATATTTGCTTGTACTTGAAGGACAGACTGCAATTATGACATTAATTAATTTTATTTTATTATATTATGTTAGAAAAATGTATAATTACTGCAATATCTTTTAAAATTTTTATTATTTAACATAGGAAATATTTGCTGATGTAGAAATTCCAATTTTTGTTAAAGAAAATTCCAATAAAATGTACAAATTTTGCATTTTTATTATTAATTTTTACTATAATTTCTTGTAACTAATCGATAAATATTCAAGAAGTATACAGCTTATAATGATTTCTTGGAATATTTATTAAAACCTTGGGATATTTTACAAAATTACATTGTAAAATTAATTGTTCGCGCTACGGCGCATGCGCGACCGGCTAACCCACAGTGAGCGTGAGACTTCTCGTTTCTTTTTCGAGCTAGCCATTGATCGGTCCGCAAAAATCAAAATGAAAAGTTTAACTAAAATATTTAATTAATTTTTGTATAGATGTCGCACCGTTTTTCTTACTCGCAAGTGGTTAGGATTGACAGCAGTTAGTATATAAGAGCGTTTTGATGTATCTCTTTCATAAAATGCGATTACCATGTATAATGTAATTAGGTGCGATCATTGCGAATAATACTTTAGCGTTAACAAATTAAGTAGGTCTTTCTAAAGTTAAGGAAGCGTTCACTTGTATCTCGATTTCAATAATGCATATAAGCGATGAATTAAAAAAAATCCAAACGTTTATACTCTAACCAAAAGGTTAGGTCGGTGTTTCCTATAAAATATTTTTCTTCTATATTTATTTAAATTATATTTACGAAATAAAATTATAAAATTTGCAAATAAATATAGTAAAATTCACAAAAAAATATAGTAAAATTTGCAAACATTTCATGTAAAATTTACAATTGGAGGATTGAAAAATTTACAAACCGTACATTGTAAAATTTGCTATTTCTGAAGTCTGTCCTCAGGTAATATGAATTATTGTAAAAATTCCTCTATTTTTTTGTAAAATTTCCCCTTTTTTTTTCAGTGTATAAACTAAATTATATTTAAAAACACGAAACCAAATTTTATTGACAATGTACTCTCTAAATTCCTTCCAGTGAAATTTTCACTGATTTTGCCAGTGCAAAAATTGTCACTGAAACATCAGCTACTATTCACTAATTTTTTCAGTAAACCAGTTTTCACTGAAACATCAGCTAATTTTTCACTATTTTTTTCAGTGAAACAGTTTTCACTGAAACATTAGCGAATTTTTCACTAATTTTTTCAGTGAACCAGTTTTCGCTGAAAAAAATGTTGGTGAATGTCAATTATGTACTTCTCTAAAATAAATGTGAAAACCACTATTGTTAAATGTCAATAGCGTACTTCACTAAGAAAATTGTATTTCAGATTGTTGGGACAAATAGTAAATACACATTTCACTACGTATTGTGTGAAAACCAGCGTAAAAATGATTCCTATATGGGAAATATGTTGGCAATATATTGATACGTTCTAGTACTAATATATTGCCAACATTTTTTTTGTTAAATAATTAGATTCAGGTTGAAACATTAGAATTATTAAACCTAACCTTCAAAATTTTGTCATATTTGGAATTTAGTCACTTAACAACAACAAATAAATAGCTCAGTTGTCTAAACGGTAGTCTAGCAAGCAGAAGTTCGTGGGTTCGAGTCCAGATAGAAGTACACATTTTTTCTTTTATGATTTTTTTTTTAATTTTGTAAAAAATGTGAAATTTTGAAAATGTGAAATTAATATATTCAGATTTAGAGAGTCAACTCACTAATTCTGAGTGAATTTCATCTGCCTTTTCAGTGGATTTTTTCACTGAATTTCCAGTGATTTTTTTCACTGAATTTCTAGTGAATTTAGTTTCACTAAGATGTACAGTGACTATTCACTGATTTCCAGTGACCGAGTTATAGCTTGATGAATTAGTGAATATGCACTGGAAATCAGTGGTTTTTCACTGGAAGGAATTTAGAGAGTATGTTAAAATTAATGTTTTAAATTGATTGTATTAAATTGTAATGATGGTTATTTGAATACAGCACATCTTAAAGGTATTCTATAGAACGATAAATTAGAGACAATGTCGTTAAGAAAAGGTAATGAAGTCGGAGTGAAATGTCAGTACCGGTGGAAATTGAGAAGCCGATATCGCGATATCAATCAATAGAGAATTCCATTGCGCATTTTTTTATATATAGGCTTTTGATTGATTATGGCTTTGTTTAAGCGATATTTAACAAAAACGTCATTTCTTCTATAATCTGGAAACCAATAAAATTTTGTTTTCAACTGGCGAACTAAAAAAACCGCTGAACCTTTCTTAACAAAAGTATAGTATGTTATTCTTCAACTCTTTCCGCGTCTTTTAGATCGAGTTAGAAATCTTTAAATTAAAATAGGTCTCTGTAGACAATGTCCAGGAGGCCAGGATCACCCTCAGGACTACGAGACATCGTCTACAGGGAAGTCCACCCCGCACTTGGTCAACCACGAAAGAATCGGGGGCTGTCCCTGTAGACGATGTCCAGGTATCCAGGAACACCCTTAGGACGACGGGCCCACCCTGCACTTGCAAAAATGCATTTTGACGCACTTGCAATTTAGATAAAACGAAGCTCCAATTATCTGGAAGAATCATTTATCGAGGAACTTTCGATGACCGGAAAAAACCCTGTATAAACATTTTAATATAATAGAGGATTATAATTAATAATACATATGCAATTTTTTTACTTAATTTTATACTTGCATTTTTCAATAATACTACGTATTCTTGTTTCCAACTATAGGTCGAAAATTACATTTTGTCCAAGTATTGGGTGTTTTATCTTAGTTCGTTCCAAAAATTAGGATACTATGATATCAAATTTTCTTTTTTCAGTAAACTTTTCTTAAGAATTTCCTTCGGTAGTGACATTTTACTTCGACTTTACTATCTTTTCTTAAAGACATTTTCTCTAATTTGCCGTTTCATAGAATACCTTTAAATATACGTTAAATTTTGAATGGTAGTTTTAAAATACCTTGTCAAAAAATGTTGGTTTCGTATTTTTAAATGTAATCTAAAGCTTTGTATTCTACTTTAGTAGTAAGTCAGTTTTGCAAAAAACATTTAATATTTTATTAAGTTTTAAACCAATGGCCCAATTGAATCAAAAGCATGCATGTTATCTTTTTAAATGTAAATCGCCCTTATAACTACCACATTAATTATGAATTATTTACATTTGACTCACTCATTCTATATATTACGTTGGATATGTACAATTATCAATATTAATATATATTAGTACTATCAAATCTTAAATAAAATCTGCATGTAATTTTGAGGTAATGAATACTTAAAATACTGTAACCGGAGATCCCATAAAATTATTATGTTGACTTAATAAAATCTATTATGATTTAAAATATTAATTTAATAATTTTTATAAGTTTTCGAGTTTTTAAAATACTGCACTTATTGTAAAAATTATTATGAACATAATAGGATTTTTGTAGAAATTTGTATGAATATTTAAGCGAGTATTTTCCTTTTCGTGTAAGAGAAAAAAGAGAATATTTCTAAGTCACCTTCAAACCTCTCAAACAGCTTAAAATCGAGCTTCTTGGGTTGATGCTGCTGTCCAAGTAGTGGTGCCTTCTGCTGAGGATCCTTGCTGCCCTCCAGGTTGAGGTTCGCAACATGCCTGAGTACCCTAGGCTCGCTCATATGCCGCCTTATCACGTTGGGTTTGAGCGTCTGCAAGTTGGAGCCTGCCGAGGTCAGGCGCGAAGCTCGTGTCCCTGCAAGTGGAACATCGCGCGTGTGTGTGCGTGTGTGCGTGTGCGCGTGTCGCGTGTGCGCGTCTATTGACATTAGGATCTTGTCCCGAGTCGCGTAAACAACTAGAGTAGCCATGAAGCTGACGCTTTGAAAGATAATAGACACGTTAAACTATTGCAGGATTTTTCTAAAAAAATTCAAAGACTAAGCCTCTTTGCAGCTAAGAAAAATACCTCGTTTTTACGAAGCTTTTTAATATGTTGCAATTTTTAATAAACAAAAAATAACATATATCAACTGTATCATATTGACCAACAATTGCATCGCTAGATAAAAAGTCTTTAATATCTTCAAAATGAGCCTAGTAGAAGTTTAGGCTTATCAACCTTTTAACTACTCTATTTTAATGGTTGAAAAGAGTATTATTTAACCTCCTCTGATCGGGAACGTAAACGTATTAAAATAGCAACTAAAAAATTTAAAGTAACAATAACTTTTACGTTTCGTTCATTTTCATTATACGAGACAAAAAATAATTTAATTAGTATGAATAGTAAAACATTTAGGACAAATTTAATATCTGCCCACATATGTGGACATTGTTCAGAAGAGGTTAAGGATTTTTCCATCGTCCCAGTAGAAATTGTTCATGGGGATCCATGGCAATCCAGTTGTAGATACGATATCTATCCGCATGGTATTTATAACTGGGATGTCACCCAAATAGTTTTATAAAATAATTTTTTTTATTAAAGTTACGAAGTAACACTCACGCAGTTGAACGGGAGATGGCAGAGTAGACCTTTGATTGTCGGTATCGTACGGTTCTGTCTCGGCCGGATCGGTGAAGAGGCTGTCGCTGGAGGACTCCTGGCTAGACGGCGAGGGTACATCCCTGGGCAGAGCGCTCCTGTTAGCCCGACGCCACGAATTCGTGACGAGTAACATCGGACTATCTTCTGATCCCGGCAAAATTTCCACGTTCATAGGAGCACTTTGAGACGGATCTGCCAAAGTGACGTCTTCCAGCGGCTGCTCTTTTCTTTCCTTCGTACCCAACGATGCCTCTTGTACGCGTGCACTACACTGCTTTGGCTTCGATGGCGAAGCATCAAGCAAGGCCTCGCTACTCTGTTCTGGTACCGCTGATTGCCAATCAGCTGACTTCTCGTTGATTTGCTCCGGCAACACTGACTGCCGATTAGTTGATTTTTCGACCGGTACCTCGACGCTTTTCTTCGACTTTCTTTCTCTTTGCAGCAGTTGGGTAGTGCAGTGGCTACTTTGACCCGCTTCCGACAAAGGCTCACACTGCTGCGCATTGCTCTTTCTTGCTGGCTTGCATTTTGACGTTGCTGCCTCTGCGTTGGAGGCATGTTGCACCGTAGGAGGCGCCGGCGCTCGAGGCTATTTACAAAAATACCAATGTTGTAGAAATTTTGTTATGGAGTACGCTTCTGCACGCTTCATTTGCACGGAGCAAAATTGTTCGTAAAATTTACTCGAAGACTTACAATAAAACATGATGATTTTTAATTAAGTAAAATTTACAGAAAGTTATAATAAACTAACAATAGTTGTAATCAATTTAATGATTTCATATAACATATTATAAATTGGTTTAGACATTTTTTATTTAAATGTTGCTACTGACTACGTAATTAAATTTTTTTTTTGTATCGCATGCTTTGTGTTGCGAGTTCCAATTGATATTACGCCTTTAAAAATAGTAAATTTATTACAGTGAAGAAACAACGGCAGTTAGTTTTGCGAAAAGTATTTTTGAGAACTGCAACAACTGGAACCTGCAAACGTTTAATACACGGAGAGAAAAAATTTAATAAAAATTACTATTTTTTCATAGGAAAGAAGTGACAGTCTTGAATAATGCGGAATTTTGATATTGATATAGTAAATTTTGTTATTAAAATGCTAAAATTTACTATTAATATTATAAAATTTAATAAATTTTGTTACAAAAATGCTATTTTTTATAGTAAAGTTGTAATAATAAATTGTACTAGAAATAGTATTAAATTTTACTATGAATATTGACAACGTTTGATAACTTTTGTTACAAAAATTACTATTTTCTATAGTAAAGCTTGTGGTCGGAAGCGTATGCGCATGCGTCTGAGCTCGAGCCGGTCGTGCCTGAGCTCGCGTCGGGTGCGCCTGGATCACGCATACGTAAAAATTGGATGTAATTTAATAATAAAGAAATAATAAAAATGCAAAAGTGAAATAAAGTCTACTTTTTACTTTTTCAATCGATTTTATTGCTTATCAGCTTTTAATATTTCGCCACAAGTTCTAAGATTCAAATAAAGACTTAAAATGATATACCTAGGTGGCGCGGAGAAAAAATCGTCACCCGCAGTGGTTGGAAGCCATATTGGTTAGTATATAAGAAAAATAAGTTTCTGTCATGGTACATTACGTGCGAAAACGTAGAAGTACACTGTTAAAAAAGCATTAAATTTAATGCACTTTTCAAGCATATGTGCACTTGAAATTTAATGTAGTTGGTACATGAATGTCAAATTAAGGTGCATGTGCCAAAAATACAATGCATTTTCTTCAAAAAATTACAACTTTAACATTATAATTTTGTTAATAGTACATTAAAAATTAGAAACACACACATGACTATCACTTTAATGCATGTATTCCTCATATTTAATGTATGCGTACATTAAATTAAAAGTACATTCACAAACATTTCAATGTAAATTTTAATGCAGTCACATTAAATTTCAAGTATAAATGCAAAAAATTTAATGTTGAAATTAATAAAATACATTTTCTGCATTTATACTTAAAATTTAATGTGACTACATTGAAATTGTTGTGAATGTACTTAAATTTAATGTACTTCCATATTAAAATTCATGCAAACATTTATTATTTGTAGTCAATGCCTGAATTTTAATATATGCGTACATGAATAGGATAGGTAGATGAACATATGCGACGTCCTGCCATGTAACGTTATATGTTGTGATAGCTCAGAGGATAACATGCCAAAATTGTAATTTTTTGGATCGGGTTCAAATCCCTTATAGAACTTTTTTTTACATTTTTTTTTGTTAATAAATTAAGTCTTATTTATTTTATATGTGAATATTGACTATTTAATAATTTTAGTTTACTTAATTTAATTAACAAGAATACATTCACAACAATTTCAGTGTATTTTAATGTAATCGCATTAAATTTCAAGAATAAATCCTGAAAATCTAACGCCAACATGAATAAAATAATAAATGTTGTACAATAATTATTGTTTAATAATAATAGCTTTTTTCTCATATAATGCTTAAACTCAATTTTGCAAATTTCTCTTAAGTGCGAAATAAATGTAATATACAAACAAGGACTCGTGGTCAAGTGGACTAGGTGTTGGACTCTGAATCGGAAGGTCGCAGGTTCGAATCTCATCGAAAGAAAAGTTTTTTCATTTAAGGGGATGCCGATCTTAATATATAATATTGTACATTGTATCATCAATTTAAAATATATTATAATATAATTAAGATATAATTAAACTATAATTAAAATATAATTTAAATCTATATAAAATAAAATTTGAAGTATAAAAATTGTTCATTGAATGTATATGGTCTTTAGGAGTTAAACTTGTACACGGAAAGATTCAAATTCAAATCCGATAATTTTTTTTTTTAAATTCAATCAAAGCATTTGAATTTTAATGTTATAAGTGCATTAAATTCAATGTACATTTACATTAATTTCCAAGCATATCTATTTAACAGTGTAACTTGAAAATTAATGTACAAGTAAATGAAATTTAATATTCCGAAAAGAAATTTGCTTCCAGTAATTTTACATTAAATTTCAAGTAGATATTTTTAACAGTGTAGATTTATGTATGTTACACTGTTAAAAATATCTACTTGAAATTTAATGTAAAATTACTGGAAGCAAATTTCTTTTCGGAATATTAAATTTCATTTACTTGTACATTAATTTTCAAGTTACACTGTTAAATAGATATGCTTGGAAATTAATGTAAATGTACATTGAATTTAATGCACTTATAATATTAAAATTCAAATGCTTTGGTTGAATTTAAAAATAAAAATTATCGGATTTGAATTTGAATCTTTCCGTGTACAAGTTTAACTCCTAAAGACCATATACATTCAATGAACAATTTTTATACTTCAAATTTTATTTTATATAGATTTAAATTATATTTTAATTATAGTTTAAATTATATCTTAATTATATTATAATATATTTTAAATTGATGATACAATGTACAATATTATATATTAAGATCGGCATCCCCTTAAATGAAAAAACTTTTCTTTCGATGAGATTCGAACCTGCGACCTTCCGATTCAGAGTCCAACACCTAGTCCACTTGACCACGAGTCCTTGTTTGTATATTACATTTATTTCGCACTTAAGAGAAATTCGCAAAATTGAGTTTGAGCATTATATGAGAAAAAAGCTATTATTATTAAACAATAATTATTGTACAACATTTATTATTTTATTCATGTTGGCGTTAGATTTTCAGGATTTATCCTTGAAATTTAATGCGATTACATTAAAATACATTGAAATTGTTGTGAATGTATTCTTGTTAATTAAATTAAGTAAACTAAAATTATTAAATAGTCAATATTCACATATAAAATAAATAAGACTTAATTTATTAACAAAAAAAAATGTAAAAAAAAGTTCTATAAGGGATTTGAACCCTGATCCAAAAAATTACAATTTTGGCATGTTATCCTCTGAGCTATCACAACATATAATGTTACATGGCAGGACGTCGCATATGTTCATCTACCTATCCTATTCATGTACGCATACATTAAAATTCAGGCATTGACTACAAATAATAAATGTTTGCATGAATTTTAATATGGAAGTACATTAAATTTGAGTACATTCACAACAATTTCAATGTAGTCACATTAAATTTCAAGTATAAATGCAGAAAATGTATTTTATTAATTTCAACATTAAATTTTTTGCATTTATACTTGAAATTTAATGTGACTGCATTAAAATTTACATTGAAATGTTTGTGAATGTACTTTTAATTTAATGTACGCATACATTAAATATGAGGAATAAATGCATTAAAGTGATAGTCATGTGTGTGTTTCTAATTTTTAATGTACTATTAACAAAATTATAATGTTAAAGTTGTAATTTTTTGAAGAAAATGCATTGTATTTTTGGCACATGCACCTTAATTTGACATTCATGTACCAACTACATTAAATTTCAAGTGCACATATGCTTGAAAAGTGCATTAAATTTAATGCTTTTTTTAACAGTGTAGGTTAGGTCTAATAATAGGTCATGCGTATATTTGTAATTGAAGCGAATGCGTTAAATTTAAGCAATACTGTTTAGCGATAGAAAAGTGTTTGAGTGTTAAGTTAATTCGAATAAGTAATATATACAAGAGTCTCCAAGTCAAGATGAGAATAATTTCAATGACAAGAAAAAAATATTTTGCAAAATTTGCAAATTCTACGTTCTAAAAATAACTTTCTTAAATATTAAAAATTACTACTTTTAATACGAAAAATTAGTACTTTCAATACTAGAAATTATTACTTTGAATATTAAAAATTACATTAGATACATTCCAAAAAATGTTATGCCATAATTTCAATATTTCTTATTAAAAATTCTAAAAATTATTACATGTTTAGCAAAAATTACTATTTTTTTTAGCAGTTATTGCTATTTATAAAAATTACTATGTTTCATAATAATTTTTAATACAGTACAAGACTGTCATTCTTTTCCTATATAAAATAGCAATTTTTACTAGGTTTTTTCTCTCCGTGTAGTATTACTTTAGCAAGAAATACTTGCCCTCCGTTAGGTAGCAATCTATCATTTTACAAAGTTCCAAGTTCATATAACAAGAGTAAAATAACATTATCCAAAACATTTACTACTTTATATCATATCGTTACTTCCTACGCAGATTAATTAAAAAAACCTATTTTAAATTAATTCTTTTAAATACTATATTATAAAAATCAATTTCTTGAAAACCTACTAAATTAACAGACTATCTTATGCTTATAAGATTTAGAACAGTATATTATGATTTTTATTGTGTCATACACTTTTGTTAATCAAATTTATTGTGCAAAAGTAAATTAAACAATTAAAATGCATTACGGTATTTAAGGTATATATTTCTTAGATCTCTTAGACTGATATGAAAAAAAGGAATCCATGTCCAAATATAAGGATTCGGACTAGTAGGGTTGTCGTTGTAAAAATTGAAATGCACATTGTGGCGTGAAATTTAAATCTCTAATTAATGATTAATGATACTTATCGAGACATTTTTATTTTATGACACAAAATAGAGAAGCTTGTGGCACAAGCTAGAACAATCAATCTGCTTGAAGATTTAAATGTTCCTTCATACTACAACACCATGAAAACAAAATGTAAGTTTTAAATACATACTTCAATAGCACTTGTTAAATATTTCTTTAAATCAAGTAATTATTTTTTTGCAATTTTGAGCGTAAAGTTTTAAAAAAAGTACCTTTGATACCTACATCTAGGGTGTAAAGTGAAGCAACTAATTCATTTGCGCATTAGTAACTGCTGGCACTGTGCAAAAGTACTTTACAACATTCTGGAAAAAGCACGCCTCTAGTATGATTCATTATACCTCCACAAGAGCTCACCACTGTCGACTTCAACGATTTTCAGCGCCTCGCACGGACTTCTAAACAGCTAAACGACGCCATTTTTGTTGTTTATTTCAATCAAAGACCTTTGACTGATTTTCAAAGAGAATAACACCCGCGAGGGGCTCCGCTCCCACGACCCCCGCCGCCCCACCGTACCAACGTTATTATTGTATTTATTATTATACAACTTTACACGCGCAAATTACTGGCGTAACTTTTCCGCACTCTTTGACACAATGCGTGCGTAAAGTTGCACTGGTGATGTCGGCTCGTGCAGAAAAGTAACTTTATGCCCTTGTAGTGAAATAAGTATTTCGAAACTACTAAATTTATTTATAAATAAATAAATAAATCCATTTTACCAATAAAAATTGCCCGTTTTTTTGCACCACGAAAATTAATTTACATCTTTGCTTTAGCGATACAATTAAATCTGTTTATTTTTCGAGTCGATGATCAGAAGCTCATTTTTCACTTGTCACTTTTTTCCCCATAGAAAATTAGTCTACCCTTTACTTTATCGATATCATTGAATCTATTTATTTTTTTAGTTGAATTCTAGAAAATAAGTTTTTCATTTTTCCCCTTATTTTTTACCTGTATACGATATGAA
The DNA here is from genome assembly GCA_018906775.1 of Sycophila sp. Sp_5. NCBI lineage: Eukaryota > Metazoa > Arthropoda > Insecta > Hymenoptera > Eurytomidae > Sycophila > Sycophila sp. Sp_5. The sequence goes on along the minus strand of JACCID010000107.1, from coordinate 325,146 downwards.
AATTAGTTTAACCCTTTGCTTTAGCAATGTAATTAAATCTATTTATCTTTTGAATCAGTTTCTTATATTTTTGCGTGGAGAGCCCCGCCTACCTCGTGTGTCGCTCATATCCTCGCGCCTTCGCAACGCGAGTCTTTAGACCGGTCCGCAACAGCTTATGGTATTTCTGTATAAAACATTTCATTCAACAAAAAAAAAACAATAATTCACTGCGAAAAATTACTATACACTAGGTACAAATGCAACAATTCCAATTTTCGTATGCATTCTTTTTGAAATATTTTTAATTCTCAAATTTGATCAACTATAGTAAAAAAGGGTTTTATCTACAGTGTTCACCAGAAAACAGTTTTTCTGACGATAATAAAAAATAACTCTAAGTAAAAGTGAAGAAAAAATTTATGATATTAGTCTTTTTTTAATTCTACTGCAGGGAGTTGAAACTGAGAATAACAGCAAAATAATATCTTAGTTTCTTCTTAGGTTTATTTTAAACGTATCTTTTTCCATTTTCTTTTTTACAATTCGTTTCCTATTTCCCTCTAGCCTCCACTGTTTTCCTTTTTGTATATTCTACATGACGTGAATGAAAGCTGTGGTTTTTTTTATTCCCAATAAAAGTAAGCTCCCAAATTTAGGGTTTGTAGGTATAGTAATAAAAGCTTGACAGATATTGGACTTGACTCTATATTGTCGATTGATTTCAATACTTTCACTAGTTTAATATGTCGTAATTGCCAATGAAAGTAAGCTCCCAAATTTAGTGTTTGTAGGTTTAGTAATAAGAGCTTGACAGATATTAGACCTGACTCTTTATTGTTGATTGATTTCATTACTTTCACGTGTTTTATAAAAATCAACTTATATAGAGACAAACGCTATAGAGGCCGCAGTGCTCCTCGAGCGCTCGTCGTTCGAAAGCTCAGACTTGCCTGCAGTTATACTTTCGTAAGAAAGTAATTACAATACTTTCATTAATTTTATATACTATATACAAGAAGGTTTATAATTGATAAAAAAAGAAAACTCCTAAATGAATTTAATGCTTTTAAATTGCCAATAAAATTAAGCTCCCAAATTTCGTGTTGATAGATTTAGTAATAAGAGCTTGACATACTCAAATTATGCATATAAAAGTGTATACATCGAACAGTACCGACACGATTAATGGATGAAACAAAACAAAAATTGCGTTCATGATATTTTGCTTAAATTTGCTTAAAATAAAAGGCAACTACGTATACGAAGTGCTCGGATGTTACTTTGTGTGCCCGCGTAAAAATAAAGAAGTTTGGCAAAAGTTTTTTTAAAGTTTAGTTTGGCAAAAGTTTGGGCTAAACTTTTGCAATGAGACGATGCCAAACTTGGATTTTAGGATTAATATCCCAATGAAAGTTTGGCTAACTTCTAAAAACTTATTTAAGATCATATTTTAAGTTTACTTTTTTCTCTGATTATGCCCGCATAAAAAAAAATTAAAAAAAAAAATTTTTTTGCTTTTATCTGGATTCGAACCCACGAACTCCTGCTTTCTAGGCTAACGTTTAGCCAACTGAGCTATTTCATTGTTTTTGTTAAATAATTAGATTAAGGTTAAAACATTAGAATTATTAGACCTAACCTTCCAAATTTCGTTATATATGGAATTTAGTCATTTAATAAAAACAATGAAATAGCTCAGTTGGCTAAACGTTAGCCTAGAAAGCAGGAGTTCGTGGGTTCGAATCCAGATAGAAGCAAAAAAATTTTTTTTTTAATTTTTTTTTATGCGGGCATAATCAAGAGAAAAAAGTAAACTTAAAATATGATCTTAAATAAGTTTTTAGAAGTTAAGCCAAACTTTCATTGGGATATTAATCCTAAAATCCAAGTTTGGCATCGTCTCATTGCAAAAGTTTAGCCCAAACTTTTGCCAAACTAAACTTTAAAAAAACTTTTGCCAAACTTCTTTATTTTTACGCGGGTGTCCAATCAAATCATGAAAAGAAAGTTGCGTTCGTTAATTTATAAGTCCCGTTTGCAACGGCAATAAGCAAGCAATCCATACACACTGCAAATGGCCAATCGAGATTTTTCAACGTTGTATACCGTAAAATAATAGTCGCATTGCAATAATTAGAGCAGACTGTCGTGGGATACAAGATTTTTTTTCTTTATTTTGCCCATCACTGATATGTGTATAAAAAAGGGAAAAATTCACGGAGCATAAGGGAACTCATTACTGAACGTTCGTTGAGAATAAACTAATTGATTTGCTTGAAATGGAAAAGTTTGAATAAAAATCATTGTAAATAATTAATTTTTTCTCTCGATTTTTCTTAAAATAAAACTATAACTTGAGCAAATTTTCGAAATTCGTACAGGCTTAAAGCCAAGACTATGTAAATATTTTGAAAGAAGAGAATAAAAAAACTCGAATTCACGACATGGGGTCGGTAAAAGTCATGTTTTAGCACGTCATGTAAAATATACAAAAAGGAAAACTGTGGATGCTAGAGGGAAATAGGAAACGAATTGTAAAAAAGAAAATGGAAAAAAGATACGTTTAAAACAAACCTAAGAAGAAACTAAGATAATATTTTGCTGTTATTCTCAGTTTCAACTCCCTGCAGTAGAATTAAAAAAAGACTAATATCATAAATTTTTTCTTCACTTTTACTTAGAGTTATTTTTTATTATCGTCAGAAAAACAGTTTTCTGGTGAACACTGCAGATAAAACTTTAAATCAAGATTTTAAAACAAAACCCTTTTTTACTATAGTTGATCAAATTTGAGAATTAAAAATATTTCAAAAAGAATGCATACGAAAATTAGAATTGTTGCATTTGTACCTAGTGTATAGTAATTTTTCGCAGTGAATTATTGTTTTTTTTTTGTTGAATGAAATGTTTTACTACATTTTACTACATGAATTGACTATGATAAAGGCCAAATCAAATTTAATTTTAGTGTCATCGTAAATGTAAATGTAACGATTATTTTCCATCAACTCGATGTCCTTCGCCAGTCGCCTTAATTTTTCCTCCAAGTTGTGTTTTTCTTGATTTTCGGCGGTATGTCAATAAGGAAGGGTAAGCATTGAAACCGTTTCATTATTACTGATCATTTTTTCTTCATTTCCTTCAAAATTATAAATTTCAAGTTACATAAACAATAAAATATTGCCTTTTCGATCGTACAAAAAAAAAAAAAAATAGGAATTGACACGACACACTCCTCTAAGACCTCTACACTTTCATCTTCGGTGATGTATCTGCATGCATTTCTTTTAAGACTCGCAAAATCGTAAAAGTTGTAACCTCGAAGTTGCGAATAAATAATTAACTGTGTGGGCAATTAGTGAGTGAATTTTATTTCTTACATAACGTTAGTAGCACTGCAAAAACTGCTGCTATCACTCCCATCAATTGTTGGTTATACTATAAATAATAAACAATGCTCTGCCTAAACCTCTTGACATGTCAAAATCAAAACAAGATGCGCAGTAGCGCTTCGCTGTCGTACAAAACAAGATGCGCAATAGCGCTTTGAAGCCGTATATATAGATATAGTAGTAATAGTAAATGAAAAAAAAATAACTAGCTAGTGGCGGGAAAAAAACCTAGATGTCTTGAATTTTTTTTGAAAAGAAAATGAGGCCAACAAAAACGTCATATGAATATTAAATTAAATAATGTATCTTTTTGCATAAAACTTTTTGTGCATCTAAGATTAGGAATAGATATTACAATAAAAACCGTCGTATAATATATATGACCAAATAAAACATGTATAAATGTAACAACAAAAATGATGTACAGGGAAAAAGGCCAATATCAACGTATATAGAGGTAGCGGTGCGACCTCGAGCGCTCGTTGTTTGAAAACTCAGCCTTGCCTCGAGGCGCTACCGCGCCTCTTAATATACAGTATTCGTTGTAGCCGTCATCTGTTCTTTTTTAATATTTTTCACTATTTTCGCAGGTACACAACATTTTTACATTATTTTTGTCAATTACTCTTGATAAAGCTACATACAGTTGACCATAATTAAAGACTGGCGTTCGTAAATAAATTCCTACTTTTTTAAAAAATTGTTCTTGTGACTTATCAATGGTTACATGGCATGTGCAAGTCTTGTTGGAAACTGATTTCTGATCATGCGAAATTAAATTTTTTACAAAAGAAGGTATGCGAATTCAACTGTCATTTCTTATTAAATCTCGAATTCAACGAATTATTATTGATGACTAGTGTTATAGTAAACATTAGTCGCATACATTGTATATCTTTTTTGATGGATGCAGCAATTTTATTTACTAAGAAAATAATATTTATTTTAAATAAAAATAATTCGACATTAAAAGTTAATGCCGTATTATGTTGCAAATTTAAAAAACACTTTATAATTAAAAATAAAATTTTTGAAGATTTTAAAACAAAACATTTCCATACTCAAAGTTCGGAAATTTTTACTTCTCTTTCTAAAGAACAATGATTTGTTGAAAATATTACAGAATCATTGATGAGGGATGTAGAAGAATTTTAGGAAAGAGATTCAGGCTGGACTTTAGATTCAATTATTAACCTTCTATTGAATGTAAATCACTTTAATCCTATACGATCTGGAGCATCACACATTCCATTACCATCATTTTTAGAAAGAAAAAGAGCATTTATAAACGTTTCAAATAAAGATAATGAATGTTTTAAATAGGCCGTTTTATCAGCTTTATATCCGATAACAGAAAAAAACATCCTTACAGAGTAAAAAATGTATTCCTATACAAAGACTCGTTAAATATGACAGGTATATACTAACCTGCTTCAATAAACGATATTCCGAAATTTGAAAAACAGAACAATTCTATTTCTGTTAATGTTTTCGGATTAAATAATAAACGTATTGTACCTCTTCATTTAATTTCTGAGAAAAAAAGAATCATGTAAATCTCATGTTATTGCAAAACAGTGACTGCAATATAGATCTGTCATTCCACCAAATTTCCATTACGTATACATAAAAAATTTATCACGTTTAGTAAAAAACGATTTACCAAATGAAAAAAAGAAAAGGTATACATTTCCGCTCACACGAAGTTGCCCACCCTAATCGGCCAAGGAAATATATAAGGTAAAGTAGCCTACTAAGAAACATTTCAAGAATTGGATCCTATTAAGAAACAATCCTATAATATTTCATTTTTTGAAAACATTTTTATATATTATCGCAATAAAAAAATATATTCTACATCTTAAAGATCTTATTTGTATAATATAATAAAACTAAAGTGTGGAAAAATGTCTTGAAAGAAATAAAAAATAGTTTTTAATCGAGTGGTTACATGACAGAGAAATATCGATGGTCGGGTAGCTGATCGTAGCCGAACAGACTGATCAGTATTTACGTAATTTTATTCATCTACAATCATTGGGTTACACAAAAACTGTTTTATTAGATAGATAAGAACATATACAAGAAATTAGTATAGGTAGTTCTTCGCTAAATATGAGTAAAAATATTAAAAAATAGGTTTCTTAATACGTTCCACAATCTCTTCAGGACCCCATTAAGAAACAAGTGTTTCTTAATTAGGAGCCCACTTTCAGTGTAGTTACCTATTATAGAAACGCGTAAACAACGAGGTCGAGCACGTTTGGAGTTTTGGAGTTAAGGTGTATATATTGTTTATAAGTAGAGTTTCTCGCTTTTATAAGTAAAATATTACTTACGTGTCCAATACACATCTGCTTGTATGAAGCACTAGCATTTTTTTGTAGACAAGCAAGTCAAACTTTTACATTAAACGTCATAACCTTAATCCTAACCTCATGGTAATCGAGTAATGAAGCGTTACGAATAACTTTTTTTAAATGCAAGTTTTTATCTTATTAATTAATATTTTAGATATGAAGATACGTAAACGCAGCAAAACTAAAGGCACAGAAAAATCCTTGGAAATTAAGAATGTAAATTTAAAGACTGCAAGACCAAAGAAAGTAGTAGTTAAAGTTGTCAGTGAGACTAGAACTGTTATTAAGAAACAGAAACTTAAACGAAATTGTTATGTCTCAGAAAAATTGCAGGAGAAAATCCAGAAAGCAATCGAATCTGTCAATGAGGGTGCATCGCTAAGAGAAGCAGGAAAAATGCATGGCATTCCCTATTCATGTACTTTAATTTTAATTATTATAAGGATATTAAGTTTATTTTAAGCGTTGAATAATTCTATATAAAAAAAAAAATGTTTTTGAAACGAATAAAAATTTTTATTTCATCATAAATTTAACCTAAAAATAATTATTTGTTCAATATTTATGCAAATATTTTATAAATTCATAATCTGATACTATATATAATTGATATTTAAGCTTATTCATTTGAAATATTAATATTTTTGTGTAGCTACAAATTAATTTAATAATGTTTCTTAATAGGAGCCAAGTGTTTCTAACATGGGTTACGATAAAAAAATCGCGTTTCTTACTAGGGTCCACACATAGACAATATATTTTTATTGTTATTCTTTAAATATACAAGTAATTGCAAATCTAAAATGTGCTTTAGATTTGCCATTAAATAGCGCTTCCGACGATCTATAATATTTTCCAATTTATACTAATTTACTTTATTTTATTTCGTTTAGAAAAAAAAGTACCCGAAAATCGTTTCTTAGTAGGCGACTTTACCTTAACTATAAAAAGGTAAAAAAACGAAGAAAAAATGTCCATCTATAAAATTTTATATATTAGTCTTCACTTAAAAAAGAACATTCTTTTTTTAACATTATTTAATACGGTGTAATATTTCAGAGATATAGCTTATTGAAAAAAAATATATTTTTATCAGAAAAATCGTTATAATTTTTTAACGATTTATCATAGCGTACAAAATCACACGGCATTTAAAAGAGGACTAAAAAATATTTCATTTGAAAGGTACAACATTAGCGTAAGATAATTTCGCTAGAATTGGCCCGGTGTTAAACATGGGCAAAAAATGTATAAAATTATTTTTTCTTTTACCTCACAAAAAAAAATTATTGTAGACAGTTAAGTGCAAAATATTATTTTTAAACCCAATATTTTACACTTAGCTGTCTACAATAATTTTTTTCTTATTTTTTTCAGAAAATTAATCCGTTACATCTGAGGTGCAAGTTATGAAAAGTAATTTAAGCCTGGTCTGGTGACATATAAGTCATCGTACTAGAAAAAGAGCTATGGCAAATGGACAAATAAATAAAACTTTAAGATATTTTTCATGGAACAATAGTAGAGATAAAGAACACTTTTTGGGCCCTAATAGTGTATAAATATCTTCAATTATATGAGTATTTAAGTGTAAAAAGTTCCAGTAATCAAAAGTGATGCATAAAATTTTCATAGCTATTAAACTGAAGAGTGTATTTTTTTCAATTTAACCCAGGCTGGCCCCCTTAATAATTTTAGTGTATTGTTGATTCCGAGCGAGGTAACATTAATGAGAATGTTAAAATATTTGCACTTAAAAACGAAAAAAATAAAGTGAAAAAAAGTTACAAAAAAATGACAAGAAAAAATGTAAAAAAACTGAATATAAGTTTTGAATAAAAAAACAAAAAATTATCTAATAGTATGTATATCATTTATATAGCCCTGCCGATAAATATTGCTAATTTGTTTATTTATTCGGTCATTATAAATGTCTTATTCTATAATACAATAAAAAGTAACCTCCGTTAACATTGTACGTAACCTTCAACATTATTTTATTTTATGTCTTTAATTTTCGAAATGGGCGATATTTTGAGAAATCACCATATATCCATTTGTAATTTCCTTAATAACTAAATTCTTGCCACGTCTTATTTTTAAGCGTTCGACTAAATCGTTCGCAAATAAATGCTTTGAGATTAGTGTTCATAGAGTACAAGTTTACATTAAGTTTTTGCATTAATTTTTAAAATTCTTTGTTATAAATTTACCCCGGTCTGTTTGTAAATTTGTATGTATTCGACCCTTGTTTAATATAACTTATTAATTATTAGTTATTTTAACTTAATAACTTCGGCTACAGTAAGCATATAATTAAAACCTTTACTTTGTTTTGCATAATATCAAAAGAATGTCTCCTCAATCGATCTACTAGTTTGGATCATCCTAATATACACAGTTGGTATACGGCTGTAAACCGGTTCCTTTTATATTCTTTTTTAAATTAGATGAACTCATTAATTTTGATATAAATTGTTGATATTTTACTATAAAATCTTCATTATCAAAATCACTCTTACACGGAGAGAAAAAACTTAATAAAAATTACTATTTTCTCATAGGAAAGAAGTGACAGTCTTGAATAATGAGGAATTTTGATATTGATATAGTAAATTTTGTTATTAAAATGCTAAAATTTACTATTAATATTATAAAATTTAATAAATTTTGTTACAAAAATTGCTATTTTTTATAGTAAAAGTTGTAATAATAAATTGTACTAGAAATCGTATTAAATTTTACGAACAAAAAGTAGTAAATTTTACTATGAATATTGACAACGTTTGATAACTTTTGTTACAAAAATTACTATTTTCTATAGTAAAGCTTGTGGTCGGAAGCATATGCGCATGCGTCTGAGCTCGAGCCGGTCGTGCCTGAGCTCGTGTCGGGTGCGCCTGGATCACGCATACGTAAAAATTGGATGTAATTTAATAATAAAAGAAATAATAAAAATGCAAAATTGAAATAAAGTCTACTTTTTACTTTTTCAGTCGATTTTATTGCTTATCAGCTTTTAATATTTCGCCACAAGTTCTAAGATTCAAATAAAATACTTAAAATGCTATACCTAGGTGGCGCGGAGAAAAAATCGTCACCCGCAAGTAGTTGGAAGCCATATTGGATAGTATATAAGAAAAATAAGTTTCTGTCATGGTACATTACGTGCGAAAACGTAGAAGTAGATTTATGTATGTTAGGTTAGGTCTAATAATAGGTCATGCGTATATTTGTAATTGAAGCGAATGCGTTAAATTTAAGCAATACTGTTTAGCGATAGAAAAGTGTTTGAGTGTTAAGTTTATTCGAATAAGTAATATATACAAGAGTCTCCAAGTCAAGATGAGAATAATTTCAGTGACAAAAAAAAATATTTTGCAAAATTTGCAAATTCTACGTTCTAAAAATTACTTTCTTAAATATTAAAAATTACTACTTTTAATACTAAAAATTAGTACTTTCAATACTAAAAATTATTACTTTGAATATTAAAAATTATATTAGATACATTCCAAAAAATGTTACGCCATAATTTCAATATTTCATATTAAAAATTCTAAAAATTATTACATATTTAGCAAAAATTACTATTTTTTTTAGCAGTTATTGCTATTTATAAAAATTACTATGTTTCATAATAATTTTTAATACAGTACAAGACTGTCATTCTTTTCCTATATAAAATAGCAATTTTTACTAGGTTTTTTCTCTTCGTGTATTATCCACTTTTTGTTCACTATTTTCATCATTTGATTTTATAATTTTTCTTTTTTAATGAGCGTCTGGTTTAATTTAAAATAACTACAGGCTCAAAAGTTTCATTTATCGCACTAACAGCATTCATTTTTTGAAGTTTTATAGCGATACGAGCTTTTTCTACTTCTCGAAGCATGGAAATTTCTTTACTAAAATCTGGCATGTTTACAGTTTCGTTCAAATGAAAAGTTCACCCACAATTCTGAGCATTTATTATAAATTAATCAAATCCTCTTCTGTAACCTTCCATTATTAATATCTCGATCTTTATCAATGACTAAAAAGCTGTATTTATCAGTCCAGCATAAAGTGGAATTATTTTTTAATTATTGATATGTCATATCCGTATTAACATGATTATTATAAATATGTTTCAAATTCATTTTATCTTGCCGAAATATTATTAAAAAATTTACATTATCTCTACATGTTTATATGTATTTGTGTGTAAGACAGACGTAAATAAAGACATTTTTATGTGTACCCATACAGTAAAAAGCTATAATATTATCTTGTTTTTCACTTGAGATATCATCAAAAATAAATATAGAATTTGTTTTTGCTTCTTCAGGTGAAATTACCAGTTCATGTTCACTGAAAGAGAAATATTCTATTCCATCGATAGATTACATAAGTAATTGTAAAAATTTATATTTAGGTTGTTTTAAAGATTTCGAATAAACATAAATATTTTCAAATCTCAAAACATTAAGATGTATAACAAGAGATAATAAAGCATTTGTTTTACCGCTATTAGACGGTCCACAAAATACAATACGAATACTGTTTGGTAATAAATTTCCATGACGTTTGTGACTGTCCATATGTGGTTTAGTCAAAACATCAAAATTGATTATCGGAAGTTTTAAAGTTTGATCTTTAAAATCCTTTGTATAATTTTTCTATCTTATTGCAAGATACTAGAAGAGCACTTGTAATCCATAGTTTCCTATAGGCACTAATTTTTTATTTTGACACTTTTTAGAGGCATTTTTAGAACCATTTTTAATTATACTTATAAATTTATTAGTTGCTTTATTAGGCTCACTTTCACTTATCACATAGCTCCTATTTGTAGTTTCAATCAGTTTCTTCACTTTATTGTAATTAATTCTATTTACTAGTGACTTTCCTCGCTTGCTAACGCTTGCTCGGTTAAAATTTTATTTTTGATCTTTAATATATTCAATATAAGTATATTTAATGTGAGACTATTAAAATAAAGTTTAATAAATTTTTATTTCGCATTTTTGTAACAGCAACAATCTATGTTATCTTGACATTTTCATATTGGGTTATTTTTTTATTTCATATTGAAAAAATTAATTTTCTAATTTTTCAGTCCATACTTATAAATATGTTTTAATCTTAATGTTGACTAAATAATAAATAGTAGATTAGTACTTAACTTTATAGTATAAATGTGTTGTTATCACGGGATAGTTAGTTGTTATCAAATTTAAGACAATAATAAATTTAAAAACCATTTGATGCTACATTTTCATTATTATCGTTTCTATTCCGTAGATGGTATCGGTATTCGATTAAGAAATTCATTGTTAATTTCAATAATATCCACATTTTTTGGAGTTAAAATTGCACTTTCATAAAAATTTGATTATTCATGCCCTTTAAGTATCCAAAAATTTCATATATGATATTTTCGTTTGATATAATTGTTTTTGGGATTTTTATAACTTTCCTCGCTCGCTAACGTTCGCTCGATAAATAATTTTTTAATTCCTGTTTGAAATAATTTATTGTTGTTCTATGTTTTGAATAGAATACTCACTTTTGTATAAATTTTTTTTTAAGAATTATAAATACTTATAAATCACGGAGGTTAAAAATTAAAATAAATTAAATAGTATATAATATTTAAGAATGTTATTCTTAATATTGTTGTATTAAGAGCGCAGCCGGTTCGCCTCCGCTTTTGACCGACTATCACCTATCAATATTTTATCAATTTTAAAGAAGTAACTTCTTTTAAAATACTACGTTTTTCATTTTTTTTACATTAATAGTAATAAAACTATTTGTTTTAAGCTATATGTTATAAATAACCTTAACATAAATTCATGATCTGATTATTTTTAAGAACTTTCTTTTTTTATTTCTTAAAGAGAATTCTCTTTTAAAAAAGTACAGTAGAATGTTGTAAAGTATATTAAATATATGAATTAAAAAATGAGCGCACAAAGCACTTAGAATTTTGCTGTAGATTAAATAAATATTGTAAAATGGTTCTCATATATTTTTCATATTTGTAATATCACTTGGGAGTATTGTAAAGTTATGGTTATCACGAAGGTCATAAGTTATTATGTTTATCAAATAGTTGAAAATTTGAAAAAAGTTGAAACCTAGAAACTTAAAAGTTGAACCCTAAAAAAGTATGGATTAGGGAAAAACCGTGAAAAGGGAAAGGCTGAGAAAAAAAACAGAAAAAAGAGTTATTTTAATTTAATAGAGGATTATACAAAATTGGTACCCCCGTTCCTCTTTACACGGAGTGAAAAAAATTTACGGTCCCGTGACCGTAGACGCAAGAAAGGGGATTTTGAAGACGTTCTGCGGAGACTCGCAGTGCGACTTAACTGCGAAATGGGCTAAGCCTTCAGTTCGGCCTCTTCTATACAAGACTGCTCAGCAGAAAAGGAAGGAAAATGGGGAATTGATGGAGCGTGGATATATCTTTCTCGGAATTTCCTTCGGATAAATATCCGATTGTATTTTTATAAAAAGAGAGTGCAAGGGCCTGAGCTCTGCCCCTGGAGTGGAGAAGGGCAAGATGCTTTGAGGTTACTCTGTTTCAGGTTTGGAGAACGTGAGGAAGGAGAAACAATCAATACTTCCAATGACCATTCTTTTACTTGCATGGAGCGAAAAAGCAAAGAATTCGTGAGTGAGCAAAGACTTCGGAGGGATTCACCGCACCTGGCATCTGGAGTGACCCTAGTGAAAATAATGTTCGAAATCCAATATAAAGATATGACATCTTACGGATATCTACATTTTATTATTTATTCTTACTATTATTTACGTTTTCTATCATTTTATTACAATTTCTTACATTTGAAAGTTTTTTGATGTTCAATGATTTTCGAAAAATGTAAGAAAATGCGACCAAAAATAATAATATATAAAAATCTGTAAAAATTTGTAAGATTCTGTTAAAAAATCCAAAAATGTTTGTAAGAAATCGCAATAAAATGTAAAAAACAAAAATTAAAAAAGTAACAAATGGTAACAAATTTAAATACACATTTGTAAGATATCGTAACTTTATGTTAGATTTCGAACATTATTTCCACTAGGGGACCACTACCACTAGAGGAAGTAGTTGGGTCCGAGTACCCAGAATTCATCACTGGACCTCTTGGTCTTTCACTTAACCCATTAAGCCCTGAATGGACAAATTTTGACTAGAGTTTTCGACGCTTATATTTTATGTGAAAATAAATTGTAAAAAATATATGAATAAGCGTATTCGATGTAAAATTTGATGAACTTCCAGAATCTTCGGTTAGATTTTTTAAAAAATTTAACTGCCGAACACTGTACATCATTTATTCCAAAAAAACATGGTTTTTAAAAAACAATATTTTTTTTTATTTCGATTTTTCAATGGAATACATGTAAGATTTAATGATCAAAATGCAGAAAACGTGGCCTTGAAATCTAAACTTGAAAATCTAGCGATTTAGGTTTTGAAAAAAAAAAATTAAAACACAGAAAATGGCGGCTGAAACTCAGAAAAATCATAAAAATCTTCTGGAATTATTTACTCGAAAAATATGGACTTTAGAGAAAAATTTTACTGAACAAAATGTTCTTAGAATTGATTAAGGAATACGCTGGATTTTTTTTCAGAAACATTAGAAGCGTTTTTAAATTTTTCAAAATTTGAAAATTTCAGCATGTTCTTCGATCAATTTGAAGAACTTTAATTAATGAGGAGGGGAGAGGAGGGGGAGGAGGGATTTGTCCTTCCATTTTGGCCTTATATCTATATAATATAGGAAGATATGTATTCATAAAGTACAAAGTACGCTTTAAATAATAATACAAATTTTATATTTTTTGAATGAAATTTTTATAACTAAAATGAATAGATTGTAAGTTTAGAGTAAGAAACAATAAAAAAGTGCATTACAATTATTTTTCTTAATGCTTGATAATATTAAGAATAATAATGATCACTTGCAAGTTTGTTTAAGCATGCTGCTTAAATATGCTGCTTTTATAACACTCTAACCTCAAAATGGCAAGTTTAATGACTATTTCTCGGCTCTCGTGCTATAAAATACAGTACAAGACTAGTGCGAAAGTGATTATTTAGGTCGCGCGACTTTTCACTGTCGCTTCGCACGGGCGCAGAACATGACTTAAATAATCATCGTCGAAATGTAGCCTTATGAAAAGAATATGAATTATAAAAAGATATCTGTTTAGATTATAATACAGTAAGAATGCGGAATCACATGGAGAATTAGCCGTTTTTATAAATTGCTTTAATGCTTTTAAAAATTTTTTTGAATGTAATTAAGTATTAAAAGAAAATAATGGTGAAAAATGAAGAAAGCCGAAATTGTATAGTCTGTTAATTTCGTTAAGGTTCATGAGAGATGGATGAAAATGAGATTTTCTATGGATATTAATGAAAGTAATAAAAAAGGTTTAAAGAAAAAGTAGGAGGTGAATGTCGAATAGGGGTACCTTGGAAGCTGGATGCACGGGTGGCCGCGGAGCTGCCCTCTTGACGGGGGTGGGCTTGGCCGCGACAACTTCACTGGCGCACACGCCAGCCCCTCTGGGCTTGACGGGGGGCGTCTGCTGTCGTGGCGCAGCTGCTTCCGGCTGGAGGCGGCTCGGGCCATCCCGACCGCTGCGGTATTTGCGTTTGCCGTCGGTGCTCGGCAGGTTGCCCATACCCGGGCCAACCAGCCTTCCATTTACCTCTCAATTGCTCAATTCTCTAGCAGAGCCATGTTTCCAACAACTGCCTTCCTCCTGCGACTGCGCTCTCCCTCTCTTTCTCTTCCCCACCCGCCCCCACGCTCTAAACACAATTCACATGATTCAACATCAACGCAAACTTATGCCACAAACTTAACAGTTGTGCTGCTTTCTTTAATGTAAGGGCAAGTCAAGACAAGTCTAACTTTACGAACAACGAGCCCTCGCCCTATTCGCTTAGCCTTTTCTCCCTGTATATCATTTTTGTTTTTACATTTATAAATGTAGTTTTATTGGCCCATACAAAAAGTTTTATGCAAAAAGATTAATTATTTAATTTAATATTCAACTTTCCTTTTTGTTCTTAATTTTTTCTCTTCAAAATTTATTCAACATTTCTAGTCATTTTCTTCATTTCTTTTCTCGTATCTTGTTTTGATATTTTTTTATCATACTGTAGTTAGTTTACAGATGTTAGCTTACAGATTCGTAACCTATTTATCTTATGTAACTGGTCAAATTTAAAGTTCGTGAGTTGAGTTATAATTTTAAAAAAGAGTATAGACTTAATTCACCTTTTTTATAGATTCATTTCTGGGCTTTCCTAAGTTTTATATTGTTTAACATACATGCAAAAGAACTGCAACAGTTATGATCTCTGAGTTATAAAGTTTTTGGCATTTAAATAAATATTGAAAAATATTTGGTGGGCACTATTTAGACTTTGCTCTTTTTATATTCTAAATTCTAATAAAAATAGCAGCAATAGAATTTGTAAGCTAACATTTGTTGTTATTTGCAAACTATTTTATAAACTATGAATTTAAACTATGGTTACTGATTAATTAGTGAGGAATTTGTCATACATGAATCACATGTTCTTGATTATTTAAACATTTTATGTTGCCTGTGCTCTGTGTCTTTGCTTCCTTAAAAAACAGCCAAGATTCCAAGCCAAAACAGCCAAGACAGTCAAGCGAAATTTTAACGTAACTTCCAGGTTCATCTTTGCGTTTTTAACTTTTTACAGTCTTTCAAATGTTCCTAGATGAACCATCCAACTAATTATTCTATCATTTTTCCTGCTTATTTGTTGTAGCATTCAAAAGTTAAATCTAATCTAATATAATAAAAGTCTAATTTTAAGAAATGTTATACTTTAAAGTTGATAAACAAATGAATTGTTTTTAGAAAAGTGTTTTTTCTTAATTATCTAAAATAGTACCACACTGCAAATAATTTCAAATCTTTCAAATCAAGATGAAATATTTTGTTAAAATGTTTGCGAAGTTATTTAGTAAAAAAATAAAAATAAAAATATAAATAAAATAGACACATGTTAATTTCACGATGAAATAAACCTATAAATGGACTGATTGTATTTAATATTTCAATGTTATTCATAGACGAATATTACAAATTTATATTAGGTAAGTGTAGAGTTCGAATCCTATGCCGCTTTAATTTTTTTTACAATTTTTGTAAACAGATTTTTAACTGAAAAAGGCAAGAAATTTCAAAAGCTTGATTCTGATGCGTACTTCGTATTTTCTAGCCAATAAATTATAGTGATTCAAAAGCAAATAACGTACTCGGAAAGAAAAATCTACGTATTTTACTAGAATCCATATAATTGTAATTTAGGAAAAGTTCCTTATACTATTATAGTATAATTTCATACTTCTAAACTTTTTATACATAATTTCAAAGTGTTTACTATAGCCTTCTAAGATATGAATTATATTATAGTATCATAGAAAGCAGGAATGATATAAAACTGTAGTATACACGCTTTCCTCCTTCCGTTCTAAAGCTTCCATAGCTTTATACTATGATTCGCTTGCTACAAAGCTCTGCAGCTACGCCATGTTCGAGTTGCGGCACTTGAAAAAACGTCAAGCGTCAACTGTTCCACGGCGTTCACACTCTTTTCCGATGTTGCTTATAGACTGCTTACTTTTTTACTATGAAAAGACAGTCTAGTTTAAAAGCTCAAAATCCATGATTATTTGCGTGAATTTTCATGCTAATAAAGTAACGCTGGTGATAAGCTCTATTAGTACCCCCATTCTTACTATAAAAGCTACATCTTTCTTTCGAAGTATACATAATATACATATAATGTGCTGCGCCTACACCACCACAGCATTTTTATTCTTTTGAACAATTTACCCGTTAAGGGGATGCCTAACTTAATTTTCGCGCTCTACTATACCGACGATTCTCTATGTTCTTTGCTAACCTCTAAGGCAAATTTGATTTTTCAAATAATTTTGAAACGGCTTGCTTAATGGCAGTTCTGTTTGCATCAAAATATTATTTATAATTCGGAGAATGTGCGTAAACTTCTTTTTTGGCTGATTTCATTTCCTATTGCTGAAAATACTGACTTATTTTTCAATTGGAATTATAAAGCACATTCTACGAATTATAAATAATATTTTGATGCAAACAGAACTGCCATTAAGCAAGCCGTTTCAAAATTATTTGAAAAATCAAATTTACATTAGATGCTATAGCAGACAATATAGAGAATTGTCGGTACAGTAAAGCGCGGAAATTAAGTTAGGCATCCCCTTAATCTCTAGAGATACCTTATTAGTAATAATGCTCTAAAAAAAATAAAAAATAGAATTTATTCATTTCTTTACATTTTGTGATGTATTTTCTTAAATTTTTAACACGTTTGCGATATTTTTTTTATAAATTCAAAATGACATGTGCAATAAAAAATAGTACATTTTTAGACGGGTGCGGAAGTGAATTATTTGCGTCGGAAGACGTTTTTAGTCTAGACGACTTTTAGTTTAGACGAAAAGTCTCCCGAGGCAAAGATTCACTTACGCACCAGTGTGAAACCGTATTTTTCTCCACTCTAACCTCAAATACACATGTTTGCATGAATTTTGCGGCTCTCGTGAAGAAAAATACGGTTACTATATTCAGAGTAAAAAGAGAATAGAAGACAATCTGTAAAAAAATCACCATACTGTTGAGGAAAATTTACTATAATTTTTGTAATTTGTATAAAACTTTTTTCTCGGTGTGTATAATTTTACTTGAAATTTCAATAATGAATAAATTAAATAAAAGCGAAGGGTATGGAATAAATGAAGACAATTAAGCAATTATTTTTAAATATATTTATATATAATTTCACAGCATTATTAGTGTCGATACAGAATTTTAGAAAAAGGCAAAAAAGAAAGAAGAAGTAAGAATGTCGAATAAAGATTGTTAATATATTAATCGCATTAGGTAATAAAGAAATTGAAATAGTCGGATATTCGACAATTGAAAGGAAGTATGTAAAAAAAAAGAGAAAAGAAAGCATTTGTGAATCTATCTTAGCCAGTTCTACCTGGAACCACTAATATTTTTCGCAAGCTTTTCTCGAATAGTCATTTTCACGAAATTGCAACTTGTTCTATTTCACGTTGTACAGCCTAAGCAGGAATCCACAGCTCATTACTGATTCTAAAGAAGGCTTGCCGGGCAGGTAAAAAACATTTCTTTGCACACTTTGTGCTATATATAAATATATCAATATACTTTTATGATCGACATAAAACTAACTTTGATTTTTCTCGCTTTATATGGCTCTGGCAAAAATACCAAATGTACTTTTGCGTCTTGCCGTCGGACGCCCTCTGCACGGCTAAAAACATGGTCGCAAAGGAGTGAGAAAGTGCTGCAGGGCAAGAGAATGAACCAATATTTACATAACATGTTCTCTTCCCAAAAGCTTGACAATTTTTATTTCCTCGGTAAAAATAGCTAAAGGAATTGACAAAATTCAATATTTTTTTTATCTTCATCAAGAGCGCAGTTTAAAAAAAATTGCAATTATTAGCTACAATAAATCTTAACGACTACAATTCGTGAACAATCGCATTTCTTCTCTCCACGGTAATTCACGATCCAAAGTATTGAGAATAAGTAACAATGCATCGGGTGAATGAACGTTGGAGAGTCCAAGCGATTACGATTTAAATAAACTACTAGAAACACGCGATGTTTTATAGTAATAAAAGTATCTAATAATTACGACGTTAATAATATAACATTTTATATAAAAAAACGAGTACGAGGCCTACGATTATTTAATATTAATCGTTATATGTCTTCTCAGCGCGAGAAGAGTATCCGAATTCAGAGACCATTATCGACTCCGTATTAATAGGTTATTAATTTCTTAACAATTTTCTCGTTAAGTACTCGTGCCTCGGACTGCAAAAGAGCGCGCCTTCCGAATGCTAGTTTAGATGCGTTCTTTACCCCGAACCAAAAGCGCGCTGCTCCGCAAAGCGAGACATCAAGTTATAGCTTAACATTTTGCCTACCTAATTAAGAGATTACGTGTTAAATTTTAGTTCGCATTTTTAGACTTTAGATTTTTTTAGTTTTAACACTTTTTTCCTTAAGCTCCCGTTTACTATGCTGCGTTGCGGTCTCGTCGTCGGATTCACAATCTGAAGGGGGCCCTCTGCTCGATTGGCGTTGGTTTGCCCTTTCGTTGCGCAGACGACGTTGAGACGGACGTATCAGATGCCCCGGAGGACTTTCTTGTCAGCTTCGAGCCTGGAGGTAGGGGTGTGCTGCTGCCACTGGATCCCGTTTTCGTTCTACGAAGCAGAAGAGAAGGCTTGTTTTTTATTTTCGAACCATCAAATTCGCAGCTGCTGAAATGCGTCAATCCTCTCATTACTATTTGCTGCCAATGCACCACCATGCGGAATCACTCGCTTTTACCATCAAATTTTCTATTCCCTACCAAGTCAAATATTTTCAAGAAAATGTTTGCCTAAAAAGTTTTAGCAACAAATTCAAACAGGTTTATTTTTTTACGAGAAAAAATTACATTTGTATACAATTATCAAAATTATATTGACATTAATATAGCAACGTAAGGAGTAATGCTAAATCATGTAAAATTTTTCCCGGCTTTATTTATTAATATCGTATAATTAAAGTTTTACACCACAAACTTAAAAGCTGCATAAAATCATTTACAAAAGTGGATTGCGCAATTTCAATTTCAAAGTAGCTTTGCTAGAAATCCTTCTAGTTGGAGTGGCCCAGAATATATTAAGATGAAACACTTAATGGGAAAAAATAGCTATTTTTGCAGAAAAATAATTACGAACGCAACGTTTATTTAAAAACAGTAGTGAATTTCAAACGTTTCTTTAATTTTCTCTTTCCAAATATTCTAAGCCATTCTTTCCTGTTAATCATTCACATTAAATGCGAGATTGATATTTAAAAAAGCGTTTCGCCATTATCTAAAAATCTCAATTATGTAAAAAATAAGCTGACTTTAGAATTTATTTGAAAATATTCTCCAAATTTGTTTGACTTGCTTAGGAGTTTTCATTTTTTCTAATGTCTTTATTAATATTTAACTAATGACTTTTCTTCAATACAGAATAATTTTAGAATTTTTTTTAATGATAAAGTAACTCTAATTTTCCTATATTCTTCTTTTTAAATGTCATGGTAAAAAAATTTACATTCATCGAATGAATTGATTTTGAGAAAAATTATTATTGGGTTACGAAGATTTTTTTTTTTCAATACCGAATTCTAGATGAATTTTAGATGGCTTTCGCATGGAAATTCACGTGAAATTTCATATGCTATTCATCTAACCCGTTTGTTAGGCAAGCAGAGTCGATGTTAAAATTGGTATGGAATTCACGTGGAAGTCATTTCATTTAGATTTCTCTTAACAAATTTTATTTTAATATTATCATTCGACTTTTAAATTTTCATAAAATGAATCAAGATAAAAGAGCTTAGATCTATTTTATAGGTTATGTTAATTGTAAAAAATTCGAACTTCAACAGGCTAATCAAATTTCATGAGATAGATATTAAAGTGTAGGTAATGGACGTTATTACAGTGTGAAAATCTTATTCGATCCGATGAATGTTTCTAATAAGTTCAAAATAACATATGCAATCAATTAATGAATGAATCTTTAGGTATATAAAATAGGATATAAATTTAAGAAAATAAAGAAAGCCATTTAGAAATCTGTAGCGAAATCAATGAAAACTCTTTAAATAAATTTAGGCTTTTTGACCGAATATTCATTCGAATTTTCGAACGAGTTTCTGCGAGGATTTGATACGGTGATTTTTGTTAGATAATTAGTTAAAAGATAAATGCATCCTAAAAATGAAGTTTTCCTTTTCGTTAAAATATATGAATACATTTTAAGACTCGTCGGAATATTTTCATCAGTATATGCGCGAATTAAACTAATTAATTTAATTACCTAGCTTGCTTCATAGCCATTGGTATATTAGTTGTTGAGCTTGTGCGCGCAGAGCTGCTCCTAGCGTTAAAAAATGGAATGTCATCGTTAGTATCTCTTTAAGTGAATAAAAAAAAAGCATGATCAACACAGAAATGCATGCAAAACTAATGCAAAACTATTGCAAAACTAATGCAAAACTAATGCAAAACTAATGCAAAATTACATTCGATTATCTTGAAGACTAAAAAACACAAGCATTTGATAAAAGCTCAATCGTCCGAGCGTACCCAGTGGAGTCAGTTGAAATGGTCGAATTGTTGCTTTGCGTCGAATGAGCCGAAACATTACTCGTCGTAGATTGAGGAGATTTAATCTCCGTGCCCACATACACTGGTATCCGAGACCGGCTAAACCAGCACCAAGTTAACTTTATATTAATAGCTCGATCGATAATTCAGAGACCACTAACTCAAATGCACGATTAATTTTTTTGCCGATAGTTCAAGCACGATTGAAATCAAATCTAAATTAAAAGGAAATCAATTAAGTAGCTACCACCATATTCGAGTGCCCAATTTATTAGTTCTATTTCTAAGGTTAGTTGCACTAAAGCCTTTTTTTAATTATATCAAAATCTCGTCTATTTACAGTACGTTATGCAGAGTTAAACAGTGCGTTAGCCCACTTCTTTTATTACGTGGTTAATTTAATGCTTTACCTAATCGGTGTTCCGACACCTGTGAGGGTTGGAATGCTCGAGGCTCGACTCATCGAACTAAACCTACAACAACTTAATTCTTTAGTCACAATTCTTACGTAGACTGAGTGGCTATTTGTGGTGCAGCTTATTCATAATAAATGAATTATAGTTATAGCAATTATAATAATAATAGTAATGGTAATAGTGACAATGAACATAAAAAAAGTTGATTCGATGAAATACGTTAATAAAAATCCGAAAATTTGAAGAGCGTGCAGAGAAAATAAAAGGAAAAAGATCTAACGGGTACTTCAGGAATTTCGTTTAAATTTAGAGATTATTTTTGCTGTGCGATTAATTGGAATATGAGTAAAAGTTAGTTATTTGTTAGAAAGAGCGTTAAAGACAAACCTAGAAGGTGTTCCGCTGGCCGGGCTAACGAGTCCAGTCGGAGTGCGCGGTCGAGAGCTGGATCCGTTGATGCTCGAGACAGTAGGTCTCTTGCCAGATATACTGTTGTGCCGACTAGACGTTGGTGTATTACCACTTGTTCTGCGTGGGATGCGACTCGGTGTACTCAGGTCATCTGTAAACATTCATTTTTTTTAAATCAAATAGTTTTAATGGCATTTAGGATGACTGGCATCTTTATACTCACCTGTACTGTTCAACGGTGAAGCCGCTCTGCTACCCTGTCGGCTTGCTGGTCGACTGGCTGGTCGACTCGCTGGTCTACTCGCAGGTCTACTCGATGATCGACTTCCTCCTGAGAAAACAACATCATCTTTGCATGAACAACTTTTGCGAATTAGAAAATAGCCCAAATGTAACTTTATTATTTTTCAGCAAATGTTAAAGCTTTACCCGGTGTCAGTGTGCTCCTGTAAGGCGTGCTCGTCTTTCTGACGGAAGTTCGGAAGGAGCTCTCGTTATCGCTTAAACTGTCCGGAGTTCCAGCGCTTAGCGACGCACGAGATGCCCTGCTCTGGCCCATAGGCACGCTTCTAGCGCTGCGCTCTCTCACCTGAACGTATTGATAAGAAAACAAAATAACGTTAAAAATATTGCTTTTTTCCTCCGCTTTCCTCTACCACTTAAACTAAACAATCGGCTAACAAGTTCTATGAAATTTATTTCACCTATGCTTACACGGATTCACACCACCTGCTCCTAACAATCGACACTTTTATCATTTTCTTTTAATTAACTGACAACGAATACCAAACTAGTTGTTACTTTGAATCCCCGCAAGTAAGAAGAAAAACCATCTCAGCATTTATCAATCTGAAATAGTTTGAAATAGAAGTTTTACCCAATGAAGAACATGCATACTTACCAAATACAGCCGTCGGAAGTAGACTAAATAAAATAGCTTCTAAGGTGATTCGAAGAAAGTCATGTTCAACAAAAGAACCTTTATCTTTTAACACTCAACTTTTTTAAAGCTACCAATCTCTAAACATTTATTTTTATTGTCTGGGTAAAAAATTCTTCCTTACTTTTTAATAATCACTCATCTTCTAAAAGATGAAGGACTTGCAATAAAAATGAGAAGACAAGTTCGGAAAAAGCTTTCAATTTCAAATTTTACACGTTCTACATCTTACTTTATGCAATAATCCATTCTCGAATTGTTTTTTCACTTTTAATATATTTCATCATATTTAAATATTCTTCTAAACTATTGAACAAAAAAATATTTATCCGCTGCGAATTCTTTTTTTCGTTAGCATTTTTAGATCAAATCAATTTGCTTAAATGAATAACTTAGAGGTAGTGGTTTCATAGTACACAAAAGCTTTTGTTTTTACAATTTAATGGGAGGTCCATGTAAGTAGGAGGTTGGAATCTACCGACGTAACAAAAGGAATCGCTATAGGCTACACAAGGGTGGTGACGTTAGTATCGCATCCTCCCACCAGTCTAAGTGAGATGGTTAGTGCTGTGTCCTCCCCTCACTCAATAGATATAAGAAAGTGAAAATAGAAACCTCGACTGACAGCAGTGGATTGAATGTGGCTACGCAAAATCTTCGAACAAAAATTTGCTATAAATTACTTTTCAGTGTGGAGGAGTATGCTCACTAAACAAGTCATCTGTAAATTGCGGACACGCCGTGCTCGAGCACGTATCTAACATTTTAAGAATTTCTGTTTTACATATAGGAGTTACAATAATAGTTATAATTGATTTTATAATAAAATCAATACGAATTATCGATTAACTTAACAATATCGTAATATTAAATTAATTCAAAATAAATCAATTTATCAAACTTCATTGACTCAAACAATGTATTTTTCTCACTATAGCTTAAAAAAGGTTCAGTATTAGATTAAGCCCTTAAATTTCGTTTCTGCTTTAAAGTAGCAAAAAATCCCTTATAATTTCGTAAGAAATTGCCTCGGTTAGAAAGAGTATTTCACTTTACTAGTCGGATCACTAGTTACTCATTAGTGAACTAGCCAGAATTTACTGATCAGACATTTTTGTCCAGTAAAATTTTTTAAGTACAGGACATTGTGACAAAAATTTCCAAATTTGAATGCGACTAAAATACGTGCACTGTGGAAAAACCACCCGTACAAACTTTCACCGGCATATTAAGATTTATTCATGTCGTATGTCAATTTCTAACAGGTACTCTTTGTTTATTGTCTATTTTTTATTATCCGTGTAAAAGAAAGTGGGAATGTGGTGGGTACCAGGGAAAAGGTACGAAAAACTAGCTGCAGGTGGAATTTCGTCCATTTTGTGTACAGGTACTTTATGAAAGATATTAATAAGACGGATTTGGTTAGTAGGTAAAACATAGAGAATCCTGCTTCTCATTATACTTAAAAAATATAAATCGTTGTCAGTACACTGTATTTCTGATCAGAATTTTGAGCGTAAACTGACCAATTAACAGAAAATTCAGCACATTCTGGTCAACTTAAAGATAATTTTCTACCAGGATATCGCCTAATTTCTTAGCTAGTTACAAGTTGATTTCTTTCACAATATGCTCGAATTGAAAGAGTTAAACATATTTCCGGTAAATGCTAAGTTTCGTTAAACAAACATATAGTAAACTACTCTACTATCGGCACATCAACAGTTGCAACAAGCCTGGCAGGCAAAAAAGTGCAAAGTACAACTTACAACTGAACGAATAGGAAAAAATCATGAAAAAGTTTCATTATTTACCCAGTGATAAGAGGGTGCGTGCATGTGGAGAGGATACGAGCACGGAAGGTCCTCCTTTTGCCTCAAACTCTCAAATATCGGCATCAGCTGGCTCATAAACTCCTCCGCTAAACCACAATGAATGATTCTTAACTCGCGCCACGTTTAGTAACGATTCGCCAACACTTCGTTAATCAAAATCATTGAGAACGTTTGGCAAGCTCGTTATCAAAAGACCTTTGTTTTACGCTCATTTTATTTATACGCGATAAACGTGACCACCAATCGCATCTCCTGAGGCACGCATACGGTATACCTTCCAAAAAATGTTGTTTTTCTCAAATCCGTTGTTTTCACCACTGCCATTGCTGCGACTATATGCCCTTA
This sequence comes from Sycophila sp. Sp_5, assembly GCA_018906775.1. Taxonomy (NCBI): domain Eukaryota; kingdom Metazoa; phylum Arthropoda; class Insecta; order Hymenoptera; family Eurytomidae; genus Sycophila; species Sycophila sp. Sp_5. The sequence goes on along the minus strand of JACCID010000107.1, from coordinate 300,170 downwards.
CCTATCTCACCTAATTCATCACCAACAGGTAATTGAACATGCAACTCCTTGTAAGAACAGGTAACTGATAAAAAATAAAATAAAAAGCAACTACAACTAACTCAAACAACACCCAAAACTAACACCTCCAATGACCGGTACTTACCAAACTTCATTCCGACAATCAAACTCAATTCCATATTGAAAGAAAAAAGTGTCGAATGTAGAGCTTCTAACCAAGAGGTTAGGCATTTCTCATTTGCTTTTATCCGCTGTCCGCTTGTCTTTTATTGTTTATTCAGAGACGAAAGATAACAGTATTCCCGAAAAACAATACACGTAGAGAAATGTTCGATAAAAATCTCCTTGTAATTACAGGATGGTATATGAAAGACTATCTAGGAAATTGTGGTCCAGTCGTAAACATCACGTGGGTACATATTGATTGATATTGATTTTATCGTTTACGGTTATGGAGTTGATAATAATATTTATATTTGTCATTACCTTATTTTATAAAATACTGACTTAAAAATAACATTTTTCAACAATAAAATAGGGAAATACCATCATTTTTAATTTTAATTTATAATTTATGAAAAAAAAAATTTGGTAAGATTCGGCAAATCATAGATGAGACGTAATGCACTTGAGATCGCCCCTACTCTGTCTGTTCGCCAGATTTGTCGAGTAAATTTCACGGTAAAATTCCGTTATTTTTCTCTCTATGCATATATTCATACTTTAACGGAGTGCAGCACATGAAATCATATTATATTTTATCTTAATATCGGTCACATAAAAACAATTGTCATTATTTTAGTAAACTAGTATCATAATAGACTTAAAGTTTCAAATGAAAATTACGATTATTTTAACTCTATTTTTTGTTAAAGTGAAAGTGAATTATTATTTTTTTTTTAATTTATGTTGGATAGTGAAAAGTATTTCGGTCGCGCTTAATAAATTTTATATTAATATTATTTAATATTATTTAAATATAATAGAATTAAAACTTTAATAAATAACACAAATTTTTATCGTTGCGCAAAGATATAAATTAACCGAATATTGTTTGCAGATTTTATTCTTTAGGGGTCAGTTCGAAAGCATTTTCGAATGAATCTCTTAAAAATCTAGCTAACTTCACGGAAAGCGGGATTTAAAAAAAATGCCTTTTTCTTTGTTGCTATAAAACTTTTGTTAAAAAAATATTATAATAAAACTTTTCTTTAAAAGAATATTATACTAAAATTTGCGCTGATTACATCAGTGTGCTAAGACGAGAATGAAATTTATATTAGAAATTATATTCATAAAATTTACTAACTGCGGATCCGTTTGCTAGAATCTACCGATATTTTAAAATTTTAGTTGAATTTTACCGAAGAAGCCAGCAAAGTTCTTACCAGGGTAGACGACGAATTAATGGATGATTATTAAGTGAATTTTTATCGAAATTTCTCTCCGTGTTAGTGCAAAGAAAAGTGTACTTCGCCGTATACTTTATTAAAGGATTGACGAGAAAATAATGGGAAGAGAGTTTTACGAAAAAAGGCGAGATATGTTCGACGGAGAGGCCTTACCTTCGTTATCGGTCCAGCCGATGACAATTGGTTGCGCTGCAAAGTCGAGGTAGGACTCGGTTTGGACCTGAAGGCCGTCATCGACTGGCTAACGCCGTCCGCCAGTATAAACTGTTCCCTCAGCTCGATATTCGTTCTTCCCTTGGCTAGTTTTGTGTGTTGCGTGCACGCAGTTAGTTAAAAGGCGTTAAAAGGAGTTGCAGGAATTTTTGGAAAATACGTTAGTTAAAAGAATTTTTCACAGTTTAGGCAGATATTGAGAAACAGTTAGAAGGATTCATTTTTACAGAGACGAAGAGATAACGATTAAGTCATTTCCAGCAAAATAAAGAAAAAATTTTCATAATTATACATGCAAATTCAATGAGAATTATAGTGATAGTTGAAGTAAAGATTCAGTGAGAAAAGAAAGGAAGAGGTTCAAAGGAGCGAAATGCGTGTGCGGTGTGTTTGAAAAAAAAAAGAAAATGAAAAGAAAAAACTCATTTAGAAAAAGATTACGGAAAAGAACTTAACAATAACGTGTTTATACCCTTACAAAAAAGGACATCATTTTACAATTTTGCCTGTTTAAAAATTTAAAAAAGAAAAATATTGCCCTTTCAGCGTATTGTAAAACAATGGCTTTCAACGTATTGTAAAAAGAAATAAATTGAGAATTATTTCGAACACATTTTGTGTGCCAATTGTTGCAAATAAACTCCCGTTGATCGATATTGAATACTCTATTCGCGAAAAGGTGATAGTGATTGATATTACACTGAAAACTATGTCGGTCAGTGTCAATCGCCCGGACCTTGAACATCTCAAATTTTGTAAAATGATTCTTAAATTTGTGCAATTATCATAAGCGTATTTTTTTCTGAAATTCGATCTGATACTTTCTTGGTTATTACTGAAAAATATATTTTAAAAACTTAAGCTACGTTCTGAATGACACCGCAACTATATCAAGTTCTGAAAGACTTTACTTTAACATAGTGCTTAAAAAATAACAGTTTATACTAAAATAAAAAAAACAATACAGAACATAATAATTTTAGAAGATGGAAGTATATGACTTTCACTTTTTCAGTAAATATCGTTTTTGTAAAAAAACAGTCGCTTCAGAATTTTTAATAACGTATTTTGTATTGTCAAACGCATGGTCATTGTTTTTTTTTTTTTAAAGAGATATCATTCTGCAAAATTTCAGAGAAATCCAAATCCAGCTAGTACATTTTTAACATTTCTTCGAATCCTTACAGTTATAGCACATCATAACGAATGACTCTGCATGATAAATCGATATCGCGAATGAATTCATTAGAATGCAATAGTTAGAAGGGAAAAACTGAAAAAAAACTCAAGACAAAACAAAAGCATATCAATTGTATCAGAAAGAATTGTTAAGGAAACAAAAATAAGAGTATATTGGGAAAAAAGAAAGTATAATCGTACCATTCGATGATCCAACATAGAATATATCTTTCTCTTAAGATTTATGTATTTAATAATCGCAAAGACAGACTCTAATTGCGATATTGCAGGTCTCTTTTGCTCATTGATTTGAATGTTAGTTGCATTTTTTATTGCTTGATGATGATTGAGAAAAAGGGAACATAAAGAAACGAGTAATGTGCTTGATGATAGAAGTCGCGTGAAGTTAGCTTCTTCACTATCTACCTTTACTGGAAAAATACGGGGGCATGCTCTCTACAATTTGCACGGTTTATTCCAATTTTTAACTAAGAAAGCTACTTTAATTGTAAACGACAAAATGCTTGTTTATTAAAAAAATGTATGTTTCCCTTTTTAAAAATTAAGAACGCACAAGTTAATTCCTTTTTTACAAATGCATTTTTTTTACCTTTAAAATTTTCTTTCTCAATGGATAGTACACTCTATCGTGCAATTCAGAATAATTAGCATATTATTGATTGTTTTATCGATGTAGTTAAAAAATTAAACAAATGCCAATCATTTTTTTAATTTTGCCGTCATTTAACCAGATCCTTCTGAGCCCGGTTGAAAATAGAAACGTTGAAAAGAAGGTTTCTAATCAATGTTTCAAAAACTTGAAAAAACGTTGATTTACCTTGATTTTCAACCTTTTTTTCAACGTTTCCTGAATGAGCGATATAAACGCTGATTTTCAACCTTTTTGTCAACGTTTCCTAGGTGAACGATGTAAACGTTGATTTTCAACGTTTACATCGTTCCTAGATACTTCCTAGATGAGCGATATGTACGTATCATTTAATGAGAAGGGTAATATAAATTTCAAAAATTTTCAAAAAAAGGTTGAAAATCAACGTTTACATCGCTCCCCAGGAAACGTTGAAAAAAAGGTTAAAAATCAAGGTAAATCAACGTTTTTTCAAGGTTTTGAAACGTTGATTAGAAACCTTCTTTTCAACGTTTCTATTTTCAACCGGGAGGCTTTAAAATATCTTGTAGATGATAATTTTTAAGAGAAGATTTTAACCATATTGGATTTTTACGTACTAAAATTTATTAAAAGACAGGTTTATCTTTTATTTAAATTTTATACATATGACACTGCAGTTTGCAAGAAAGACTCTTGAGATAAATTCCGTAGCCTGGTGGAAAATAAAGCAGCCAAAATCGCCAACAAACGACTTTAATCAATACGTACTATCGCAATTGAATTTATAAATTTCACATGATGTATCTTTCAACATAGCCTCAAAATCAATTTCAATAAAAATACCAAATTTAATTAATTACTTATAAGAAAAATTTAGAAATCATATTGAAGGTATTTTAACTTGTTATGAATAATATAATCTGGTGGTACAACTTAAACATTTTGCTTAACTAGTTCGAGGTGACCCAATGTATTTTTAAGATTTTCAATATTCATTGATCATCGTCGATCTTAAAAGCGTAACGGATTAAACAGTTTTCTACCAGGGTAATATTGTCGGTAAATAATAAACCCTTTTTTATAAAAAACATCTTTATGATGTTGGTAGACTTTTTTACAAAAACCGTAAATGTATCTCGATCTGAGTAAGATAATCCGCACAATTACTCTGTAATTATCTGGATATACTGAGAAAAATTTAGGGGAATTTTTACTACTTTTCTTTGCATCTGGGGACATATTTGAAAAACTTATCGATAAAATATAAATAACTTTTCAATTTCAGCATTTTAATATAATTTTTTAAAATTTAATACTCAGAATAAAAGAAGCAATTTATCTATTTATTTTATTCTAAATGAACTCGTGTATTATGCTCAGAATCTTTACAGGCATTGAAGAAAGTTACCGTGTCGGTAATGTCGGTATTTACGTTAATACGAATTTGTAATATTCTTAAGGGGGCCAGCCTGGGTTAAATTGAAAAAAATACACTTTCCAGTTTAATAGGTATAACAATTGCACTCATCACTTTTGATTGCTGGAACTTTTTACACTTTAACTACTCGCACAATTTAAGCTATTGATTCATTATTAAGACCCAAACAGTGTTCTTTACCTCTAGTATTGTTCCATCAAAAACATTTAAAATTTTTATTTATTTGTCCACTTGCCATAGCTTTTCTCTCAATAAACTTATATGTCACCGGACCAGGTTTAAAATACTCTTCATTACCTGCACTACAGATGTATCGGATCACTTTTCTGAAAAAAAAATACATAAAAGGTTATTATGGACACTTTTTGTCCATTTTAGTGCAAAATATTAGTAATTATCTAATATTTTGGACAAAAAGTGTCCACAATAACCTTTTATGTAATTTTTTTCAGAAAAGTGATCCGATACATCTGTAGTGCAGGTAATGAAGAGTATTTTAAACCTGGTCCGGTGACATATAAGTTTATTGAGAGAAAAGCTATGGCAAGTGGACAAATAAATAAAAATTTTAAATGTTTTTGATGGAACAATACTAGAGGTAAAGAACACTGTTTGGGTCTTAATAATGAATCAATAGCTTAAATTGTGCGAGTAGTTAAAGTGTAAAAAGTTCCAGCAATCAAAAGTGATGAATGCAATTGTTATACCTATTAAACTGGAAAGTGTATTTTTTTCAATTTAACCCAGGTTGGCCCCCTTAAGTTGTCTAATCACTTGGTAGTACCGACATTACTCGCCAGCACCTACTAGAGGTGCTCGGTACTAGATCACGCATACGCACTGAGGCACTTGCTGAATTTTGGTAACATCAATTTGCAATTGAGACGATAAAATAGTCATTTTAACCCCAGATATTTTCTCAGTGTATAAGCGATAATCCAACTGTGTACATTAAATGAACATATGAAATGAATATTACACGATTTTATATAAAAAGCATTAACAGGTTAATAAATCAATAAAATAATGAATAAGTTAAAAAACGAAAGAAACAATTATTTAGTGCAAAATCATGCCACATTAAGTTTTCTCTTCCTTTAAATGCACCAAGGCCTGTGGCAGTACATCAAAAATAATCGCAAGTGAATCGGCGATGGAGACATTTAAAATGAAGAATAAATTTATTTAAATAATTGTGCATGAAGGTCTCACCGAGCGGACACCAACCCTCGTGTTGCTCTGGCTTATTGGGATCCGGTATCGGCATTAAGAATACTGATGAAGGTTAATATTAAAGGAGAGTGGGGCGCATGGAGGGGTCAATCAATGATCACGTGATGAGGTAAAGTAATGAGGGTTTTTTTTTTCAGTTAGGAACAAGTGAAGGGAGGGGAAAAAAGCAAGAAGTTTGCCGTTAGTACTAGGTTCAATAATGACTGTGTTGTTGTTGTTTTATCTACTAGAAGAAGGACAAAAGCATTTTCAAAACGTCGATTTTTTCGAGCAAGTATTTTAAATGCTTTTCCCATCATTAGTGATGATTGTACAGAAAATCAAACCAAAATTAGCTACGAGCTAAGCAGAAGCAAATTAGCAAACACACACCCTTTTTTATTACTAGATCGCTCTCAAGTCGTTAACGAAGAAACAACTGCTTCGATTTTGTTAATCACGTTACTTTGGTTACCTCAGGAGTTGAAATTAGGCACGCAAACAATTTTATTCTATTCATCGTTAATGAACGTTAAATTAATTTAAGCAAAATATTTAGTACGGCAATTAGTCACACATTATTATTGTTACGTTACTAATGATTAACAACATTGCAACTGAAATATTTGCAAATGCATACGAAAATTATTCTTTTTCGCTTTTTTTCTTTTTTTTTTTTTCAACGAACGTAGCTGCTGCCTTTTGATAATTTTGTTTCTCTTTTTCCTTCTCAATAATTCTTACGTAATCATAATAATTAAAGTAAACTAAAGTAATGGTTAGATTGTAAAACTCACCGCGACAAGGATCATTCTTCAATAGGAACTCATCGAGAGCTACCCATCCCCCTCCTACACGAACCATAACAGTGGACCTGAGAATTCTGACCAAACGAAGCTTCTGACTGTCGCCAAACTGCAGAACAAAAGCAAATTAACGAGTCAATGGTTAAAATTCAAAAGGGCTCTTAACGAATAGAAATTTTTAAATTGTCCAAAACCCTATAACAGAATAATATACGAATATACACCGTGCACTGTCAGAAATATCCACACCAAGATTAATGTACAAGTAATGGCAGCAAATTTCAAAGCGATACATTAATATTGATACTTCAGTGAATAAAATTCAATAATTTATATTAAAATTAAATAGAAAATTAATCTGCAAACTAGTCAGATAGACAGCTATATTTTAAAGTTTGTAGAAATGTATATTAATTTTAACGTTAAAATTCATGACACTTTTCACAGTGTAACTTTTAGTTATAATTTGAACGTTTTGAAATTTTTCAATGGGTTTACAAAAGAAAGCTGAAACGTACCCGATATTTTCCTTCGCCAACCTGGAAGACCCTGAATTTTTGTCTGCATGTGCACAGCATAACCAGACGCTTTACTTCGTCGTGGATCTTGTCAGTGTCGTTGTACGTTCGCCTTTCTTCCCAGTCTGGTCGTAAAGCGGCAATGAATTCTTTCCAGTCGATCAAACCTTCTCCGTGACGGTCAAAGAGATCAGCAACGGCCCCCATTTCAAGTCGGGAAGTGTCGAATTCTGGTGACAAAATGAAACAACATTTTTTTACTCTATTTCGATTTTATTGAAAAAATAAATCAACCGACTTAGAGTAACTTCAGTTCAATAACTTTTATTTTGGTAAAAACAATGTTTTATCAAAGAGCATAAAAAAAGCAAAAAATTCATCTAGCAAAAGGGTTCAGTTAAAGCTTGAAATACTGAAGTAGCTATTAATCTACCGTAAGGGTAAAATAGGCGTTTATGCAGCATAATTATACGACTTTCTAAAAATTAATTTAGATACACACATTGCATCTATAAATTATTTAAATTAAGACTATTGACTTTATAGATTGACTCAATATAATGACGTTATGGAGAATAAACTCTGTGTACAGAAAATAAAGTGAACCTAGTGGAAATAAACAGAGAATAAAGTCACTTAATTTTACTATTATTAATATTACTATTATTTTACTTAATATTACTATTATTACACTTTATTACTACACTTAATATTACTATTATTAATTTTACTATTATTTTACTATTATTAATACACACAATTAAGACAAAAATGAATTATTGAAAAAATGTATTATCCCTGTAAGTATACTTTATTACTGATTAGGGTAAAAAAAGCTATTAATCACTTTAAAATACAGAAAATCTAACGTGTAATTGTTAACTTAACTATCGTTAACTTTCGCTTTTTTTTTTCGTTTTAACTGTGACGGCTTGGTCACGTAAAATGGACAAAATATCGTACAGGCATTTTTATTTTTCATTAAGGTGAACTGAGGTAAGATGCCGGATTGGTGGAAAAGCCACAAAGCTAAATCACATTTATTTATAAACATCTTTCTCTGCTGTACAGTATCTATACATATTACAAGTCTTTGATTACATTACCATAGTATTACCGAATTTTTACTTTAATATTTAGTTCGACTTTCAGTGTACGGTACAGCATTTTATCTACCCATACGTTGCTATAATGCAAAAAAGGAAAGCTAGAATTTTTAATTATATTTTACTGAAATTAATGCCATATGGGTAAGATATCATCACATTAATCAGCATATATTGCCAGTGGCACCTTACCTCTAAAATCGGGAAAATAAATATAAAATGCTCTTTTTTTCCCTTCAGTATGTTAAATGCAATGCTAATCTTGTATCTGTGGCAAATAAAATAAACAAGTAGTTTTTTTATGTATTTTGCGCGTAATTATACATAAATGACTCTAGTAAAATTGCTGTATTCGAAATATGTGAAATTTGTTATTTAACCGGTTGTAAACATTTTTTTTGGTTTTTCGTGCATTTTAGGGCAAAAATATCAAAAGCATTTTCATTTATTATTAAATGACCTACAAAAAGTACATTGTCATGATCTTTCTAAGAGCATTCGTTAATATTTTATTGACTAAATTAAAAAAAATCACCGATTGGATTATTTAGATGAAGGTATGCTTTTCTTGAGTAATGAATTTTTTACGTACTAGTATTGAGAATTCCTTGAATGAAGTCTTCCCTCGGAATAAGACCATCGTTGTTCTTATCCATTTTTCTGAAAAGATCTGTCAGTCGCGACTTCTTGTGGTTCATGAATTTGAGGAACTGAAAAAACAGAAAAAGTAGTTAGAAATATCCAAGGCACAGAATATAAGACATATAGGATTTCTATAAAAACGTACCCTCTTGCGCCAATCTTCCCAGCTAAAGTTAGCTACCCGCTCCAACTCATCGATGTAATTCAACTTGTCCTGGAGTCGTCGTTGTCGCTCCCACGCTAACATCCAAACATTTCTCCATCTGTCCCAGAGAAGTTTGACTCGTGGGTTTCGGAATTCTGGCTCGGCTCCCTTGCTATTTGCGCCAAAAATAAAATATTAAAGCTGCCTCTAAACTAGACGGTTACTGGAAAACTTTTACTCGAAAAAGAATAAAGAAGACGGTGGTAAAAAAAAAGATTCTCCAAGAGGTTTTAAACTAATATTTTAATTGCATCGATACGAACCTTCCTTTCGGCGGGAAACGGGGGCCAATGTGCGGCAGCGTGGGATCCGGTGTTCTCTCGCGACCCGGGCTGCTTCGGCTAAACAAGAACATGCCTCAAATCACTCAAAAACACTCTACTCATCTCTCGACTTGAGTATACAGTTGACAGCGCATATTTCTCTCCTGCTTGCGATCACATACTTCTACCCTACTCATTCAATTTTTTCCAATCTATTCTTTGTGCCAACTTTCTCAAAACTATTATTATAATGATTGCAGTAATTAATAAGTGTTCATGTTTAAAACAAATGAGCAATAGACATTCAAGAGTAAAACAATGAACAAGCTATATCTTTTTTTTTACCTCACAATAGCAACAAAATTCAAACCTACACATATACATTTCTCTCAGTTCGACAATGAATAATTCATGCGTATAAAAGCCGAGTAAAGGAAGCATACCTAGTATTAGAGTTTTTAAAAGTTCTGATAGAAAGTATTTTTTAATTCCAAGACAACCAGTGGACCTTGCTTTAAATTCATATACATTTTCAATATACTAGTTTTAACTTGAATGACTAAAAAAATTGTTCGCAATAAAAGTGCTAAACTTTCTTAATGCATTTATTAATAATAAAAAGTAAAAAAGTAAAGTCAATGATATTTTTCAACAAACTGTAATATAAAGTCACATCAATCAATCTATAGCAATTTAGCCAGTAGGAGTCTTGGCATATTGGGACCAGTGAATTATTAGTTTGAAGAAGGTTCGGAAACTTCAGAAGTATCAAGGTGGTATGTCCCTTTGAATAAATACTTTAATTCGAGTTTAAATGATGAGAAAATATACCGGCGTGGAAAGAAATAATAAAAAGCAAAGATAAAGTGTTACTGTACCTTCCGTGTCTTGATGGCTGGGAAAAGTCTCGACTTCCCTTGAAGCTAAATAGTGACAAGATGACAATGCCATTAAAAAATGCGATGAATTTAATGAACGTAATCATAAACAATAAATAAAATGAATTTAAAAAAAAAACTACATAAATGAAAGTGCGTGCATTAAAAGTGACTCGAACCTTTGCTTGCGAAGAGGTGTTTGATCGTGATCGAGATTGTCTTGATAGTGCTCCTTCCTGTGTATCGATTTAGATGCCATGCAAAAACATATACATACATACAATTGAATAGTCAAAATAAAAAATGGGATGGAATAAGGTAGAAAATCAATGTAAAACAGACAAGAGAAAAAGTGAATGTAAAAAAGGATGAAAAACGGTGAAATGTACAATAAAACGCGAAAGAGTAAATATAGCCAGGTAAAAAGTCGTGCAGACGTACATAGGTGTCAACGGTTTGCCTCTAGTGAGTTTGCGGCCGTCTTTGAGTGGTTTAATTTGTCTTGCTTTGCACACGCGATCCACTTCGTTCTGACGCCTAGCCGTATTCTCCATGAATTCCCGGTGGTCGGAAATAAGCATTTCGAGAGTAGACCGGTCGTCAGGCAGTGGTTCAGCCTCCAGTGTCAACAGTGTATTCTCCAAACCTTCCAGCCAGGCAAGTAATTCCTCCAGGAGATTGTCCAGGTCCTTAGAGTAAAGACAAAGGATTTTAGCAAATAAAATAGAGCGAATATGATATTTGACTATATATATGATAAAATAATTTGATTTGTCCGGCTGGTTGGTACCTGCAGTCCTTGCATATGACTTTCAAGTCTCTGGTTTCGCTGATGGGCCCAGGTGGAAATTTCCTCCCAACGCGACTGAATGATGGTGATCCAGTGCTTGATAACAGCGGCTCCGTCTGGATGTGCCTTGGCCAAGACCGCCCGGGCTAACTCAAGAGTATTGTCTTTCTCGAGCTCCTTGGACTGCAGCTCCCTGAGGAAGCGTTCGTGATCCATCAGCTGGTTCCTGCTCTCCTGCTCATCCTCCGGCAGCTGACCGGCGAAGCGTAGCTTTATCTCGGCGTCGCTGAGCCACTCGATGAGTCCGTGCACCGCCTTGTAAAGTCGTTCGGCGTCGCGCAGAGCCTCCTCGAGGCGCGCCGATTTGTTATTGGAAAGCCGCGTCACCGCGTTCCAGAGGGAATTGAGCTCGGAGAGCTGGTGGCGTATCGAGGAAGCGTCCTCGAGCGTGGCCTTGGACTCGAGGTCGCGTCCGGTCTTGTTGACCGAGTCCATCTGGAGGGCGCGCGACTCGAGGTCGCACTCGAAGCTACGGTGCTGCTCGACCAGGTTGTTCACCGTGTCGGGATCGCCGTGGAGCGGCCCCGTGCTCGACAGCTGCTTCTCCGCTTTCTTCAGCCAGTCGAGGAGCGCCTGAACCGCGTCCTTGAACTGGCCCGAGAAGAGGAGCGCTTCCTCGAGCTTCCTCTGACGGTCGACGCTCTTGTTGCAGACGCTGATCCACTTGGCTTTGAGCTCATTGAGTAACTCGCGGAGCGCCGGCTCGTCGGACTTGGGTGCCTTGTCCTTGAGCGCCTTACCGTTTCTCATGGTCGAGTCGTAGGCGATCTGTTTGCTACTCAGTTCGCGCTGCACCTCCCGGTGCTTCTGCAGGCGGAACTTGATTTTCTCGGGGTCGTTGCCGCCCAAGCCATCGGCGTCCACCTTGTCCAGGTTCTTCTCGGTCTCTTCGAGCCAGTTCATCAGGCTGGACCAAGCGTCATGGAACTCGCGAGCCTCCTTGTAGCCGTGGTCCAAGGCCCGCGTGCGCTCGGCCGACTTGGAGACGACGCGCTCCCAGCGGTGCTGCACGCTGATCAGCAGGTTCTTGATCAGAATGACGTCTTGCTTCTGCGAGAAGTACTTGAGGTGGGTGCCCTTCTTGTCCAGGTTGAGCATCGTTTCGCGGTGCACTCCCACGTCTTTCTGGAAGGCCTTGTGGTCCTCTATCTGGCCGAGTATCGTCTCCATGACCCGCGACACGGGCTTCAGGTTCGTCAGCACCTTCTCGGCGTTGCTCAGCCAGTCGACGAAGGCCTGGAGCGCGTCGTGGAACTCGGTGGCCTCCTTCAGGGCAATCTCCAGCTTGATCTTCTTGTCGCTGGCGCGCGCGGTCACGTTGTCCCAACGCTGCTTGAGCGTGCGCAGGTTGTGGTTCAGTCCGGTCGCGCTGTTGTCGGGCGCGCGACGCAGGTACTCCTTGCCTTGCTGAAGCACCGTCTCCACCTTGGGCCTGTTGTGCTCGAGTTCGTTGTACACCTCCATGAAGCGCTCGAGCTGCTCGCTGGCCGTCTCGGGCAGGCCGCCCACGGGCTTCGAGGCGACGATCGCGTTGTCCACGTCGCCCAGCCACGAAAGCAGGTCTTGGATCTCGGCGGTGAAGGATTGGGCCTCGCGCAGCGCGTCCTCGAGCTCGCGCTGCCTGTCGGCCGCGCACTGCAGCAGGTCACGCCAGCGTCGGTTGAGCGTGCTCAACTTCTCGGCAGTAGTGGACGCCTCGGCGCTGCCCTTGCCATCCTCGATGAGCTGTCGCCCGGCGTCGTTGAGTGTGTCGACGCTTGTTTGGTGCGCCTGGATGTCGTTCACCAGAACCTTCAGCTTGGCCAGCTCCACCTCGATCACCTGCGGGTCGCCGGCCACGGCGCGCAACTCGTTGAGCGTGCGGTCGGTCCTCTCGATCCAGACGAGGAGCTCGTCCAGGGCGTGCTGGAACTGGCCGAGGCGCAGCAGCGCGTTCTCCAGCAGCCGCTGCCGCTCGACGAGGCCGCGCAGCAGCGCGTCCCAGCGGCGGTTCACCGCGGCCAGGGGCTCCTTGATGGCCTGGGCCTGCTCGGAGGACGTGCGCTCCGTCAGCTCGGCGGCTTGCCTGAAACAGAGCGGAACAAGAGAGCTGTTAGCGTGAGTCTCGGAGCCAGTTGGGGGAGACGAGCGAGCGAAGCCGGTGCTACTTGCCTCTTGAGATTCCTAGGCGAGTATGCGAGTTAAAGAGAAGAAAAAAGTCGTAAGTGAGTAAGCACTAGGGTGCGTCGCCGAGCGATAGAGAGCCGCCGCTTACCTGTTGAGCGCCTCCACCTTAACCATGTGTGGGTCGACGTCGGACTTGAAGCCGGCCAGTTCCTTGATCTGGCGCTTGACCTCCTTGATGTCGCTGCCCAGCGGGCCGAGGCGGGCGAACCGGTTCTCCGCCTCTTCGAGGAAGCGCTGGAGATCGGCCAGCGTACCGTGGAACTCCATGGCCTTCTCCATCGCGTCGATGAGGTTCTCCTCGCGGCGGGCGTACAGCGCCGTCACGTTGTCCCACGCCTGGTCCAGGTCCTCCATGTGCTTGCGCACCTCCGGCTTGTCGGGCTCGCCGCACAGGCCCATCAGCTCGTGCCCGGACTGGCGCACCTGCTCCACGTCCGGCTTCGTCTGGTCGATCTCCTGGCGGATCTCCTGCAGCGCGACCTGCTGCTGCTCGATGGCCGTCGGCTGGGCCGCCGGTGGCGCCTGCGCCGCCAGGGCGTCCTGCAGCTCAGCGAGAGTGGCCATGACGCCGCTGAGCTCGGACCAGAACTTCTCCGCCACCTGCAGGGTGTCGTCGAGGCTCTGGCCCCGGTCCGCCGTCGAGCGCTGCACGTCCGTCCAGAGCTTGTTGAGCTTGTCGAGCTTGCGCTTGATGTCCTTGACCGCGGGGTCCGCGCGGTTGGCCGCCTTGCTGATCACGTCGCTGGCCGCCTTCTTTACGGCGGCGAAGGCCTCCGAGCGCTGGGCCAGCTCCTCGGCCAACGCCGCGTTCTCCTCCATCTGGTCGCGCAGCCTCGGCGGGTGTGCGCTGATGGGCTCAGCCGCCTGCACCTGCTCGGCCGTGTTGGCCAGGGCGCGCAGCATGCCCTCAAGCTTGTCGGAAAACTGGGCCGACTCCTGGAGTGCCTGCTCGAGCGCCTGTTGGCGGGCGCGCAGCTCGGCGCGAAGTGCCGCGTACCGGGCGTTGTCGCTGTCCAGGATCTCCTGCACCTTACTGGCCTCCTCCTCATTGCAGAGCCGCATCAGGGCCTCGCCCGTCTTGTTGAGCTTGTCCACCAGCGGCTTGTGCTCGTTGATACTCTGGACAAGAAGCTCGTTGCGGTCCTGCTGCGCGGCAATGAGGTCGGCGCGCAGGGCCGGCATCGGCAGCATCGAGACCTGCTGCTCGGCCTCCTCGAGCCAGCTGACCAGACCGGCGTGGCTGTCGCGCAGGTGCTCGGCCAGCGGCAGGGCCTGCTCCAGGGCGGCCAGTCGCTCGGCCGAGAGCGCGGCCACCGTCTCCGTGATCTCGCGCAACTCCTCGATGCGCTCGCGGATGGTCGCGGCGTCCTCGTGCTGGCCGTTCTCGCGGATCACCTTCTTCGCGCTGGAGACGAGCTCGCGCACGCGGCCCCGCTGACCGGCGATGTCGTCGTTGAGCGCGCGGTGCTCGCGCAGCTGCACACGGATCACCTCGGGCTCGCTGCTGGGCGGCTCGGCCTCGCGCAGCTGACCGTCCGCCTCGCGGAACCACTCCAGCAGGTCCTCGATGTCGCCGATGACCTCGAGGGAGCGCTGCTTGCTCAGCTGAATGCGCTCGGCGCGTCGCTGGATCTGCTCGGCTATGGCATCGAAGCGTCGGTTGACGCGCGTCACCAGGCCCTCGACCGTCGCGGCCCCGTCTCCCGGCGACAGCTGGCACAGCTTCGGCCCGACGGCGTTCATGCGGTCGAGCAGGGGCCGGTACTCGCCGATCTCCATCTCCAGCCGGATGATCTCCTCCTCGCGGGTCTCGGCCGACTGCAGCGCGGCCTCCGCGCCCTGCATCCAGTCCATCAAGCGGTTGTGGCTGTCGTGGAACTGCTGGACGAGCGGCAGCGCCTCCTGAGCGCGGTGCAGTAGCTCCGAACCGCGGGACACGAGCTCATTGTAGCGTCGCTGCAGGGAGTCCAGTTTGTCCTTGAGCTGCAGAGCCTCGTCGCCCGAGATGTGCGGCATGAGGTCGTGGCCGGAGTCGGTGGTGCTGTCGACCTCACTCTGCCTCGAGGCGAGCTCCTCGCTCAGCACGGCGAGGTCCTCCATCTGCGAGAGCAGGCGCTCGGTGTGTACGGCCAGCACGCGGTATTTTCCCAGGCGGCTCTCCATGCTCTCCATCCAGGCCTGCAGATCTTGGTAGGTGAGGACCAGGTGACGCAGACCCTGCTTCGAGCTCTGCAGCAGCGCAGCCAGGGCCTCGGACCGCTCCACGAGAGCCGCGTATCTCTCGGCCACCTCCTGCAGTTTGTCCGCCAGGGCCGTAGCCTCTTCCTCGCCGACGAGGCTCGTCAGCGTGCGCGCGATGTCGGTGAGCTCGGTGAAGCCGGATTTCTTCGAGAGTATGTCCTTGTGCAGCTGGTTGTGCTCGGCGATGCGCTGCTGGATCTTCTCCTCATCCGTGGGTACCAATTCCATCTCGCGAATCTTTTTCTCCGTCTTGTCCAGCCAAATGGCCAGGGGCATCAGCTTGTCCTGGAATTCCTTGGCCACTGACATAGCGCGCTCGAGGGCGCGCATGCGTTCGGCAGCGCCCTCGCACAGATTGTCAAATCTGCCCTTTAGATTCTGCAGCTGCTTCTCGATGACCTTTCGCTCCTTCGCATCGGCGCCGGCTGCCACTTCCTGGCCCATGCTGTACAGCGAGGACATGGAATTCTGCCGGTCGAAAAGCATTTTGTTGAGGAATTTCTGCTCTTGCAGTTGAGCCTTGACAACTTTGAAGTCGGAAGAGGGCGGCTTTTGATTGGCGACCATTTCTTCGGTGTCGGCCAGCCACTTTTCCAAGCCGTCGAGAGCCTCCTGAAATTTGCCCGACTGAAGTAGCCCTACGTCGAGCCTGCGGTCCCGATCATTAATCTGAAAAAGAAGATCGTTTATGATCAAAGTAACGATTGATCGACTAATCCCTACCGAAAAATTTACTGTTTCGTATATACCGATTTCGCCTGGTTTCATTTAATGTAATATAAGATATATCAACTGGTTTATCAGGCAATTTTGTTCCGCAGATTTCACCAAGTGAACTTAGGCTTTGCATTTATTTAGTTACTGCTTACCTTCTCCTTCAATGCGTTCCATTTCTCGTTCATTTTGTCCAAATCTTTCTCGATGCTGTTGGTACTAACGTCGCGGCCCGCGGTTTGAATGAGCGTCTGTCCGAGATTATTGCACTCGTCGACCGATCGCGCCAAGCGTTCGATCGTATGAGTTTTGAGCGCTCTGAAGTCATCCTGCTGCATGCGGATGGATTCGACCTCCGAGCCGACAGGCTTGAACTTGCTGACCTGATCGTAGACCTTGGCGATGTCGTCCATCACGTTGGCGTGCAAGCGCCAGAACTGCTGCAATCTGTTGAGAGTGCTGTTGAGCTCCTCTTCGCGGTTGCGAGCGCGCTCGTCGAGCTTGGTTAGTTGCTTCTTCAGCGATTCGACTTGATCTCTCGTGGCTATGGCATCGGCGGCAAAGCCGGAATCCACGAGGTTCTCGCCGCTGTTTACTAGCTTGCACACTTCATCCGACAGCCTGTTGATTCTGCTCAATAATGCTCGGGTCTTCTCTATTTGTTCGCGCACGACTCTAATGTCACGGCCAGGCGGCTTCATGCCGTCCAATTCGTTTTCTAAGCTGGCCAATTCCTGACTGAGGTTTCTCAAAATGTCCGTGAATTGAGCCACGGCAGTGGCAGCGCTCTGCAGTTCGTTACACCTATCGTCTAATTTGGCCTGTAAATCTTCGATGCGATAGACTATGTGATCGACCTCGTCTTGCAAGTGACTAGCATCTACTCCTTGCTCGCCCGCCTTGTGAACCAAATCCGTAGCCTGCTGGCGGACTGCAGCGAGCGGTCTCTTCAGAGCTACAGTTTCTTCTCGCAAATTCTGCAAAGAGGTACGCAATTAGAGTTAGAAAATTGGCATCGAGCTGAAGAGAATACTGAACTAACCTTAATTCGATCGAGAAGTTTCGGATCCTTGGCAGCTCCTCCGAGTGCATCGTGGGAGGCGAGTTTGTCCTCGCAACGCTGTAGTCCATGTTCCAAGTCGCGCAAATTCTCGTTGAAATCAGTCAAATGCCTAGCGGTATCTTCGAGCGACTGCGTTCGATCCAGCAGATCTGTGAAAATAGACACGAGAATATCATGAAGCTTTGGTCAAGAGCATAATGTGTATAAGATACCTTACCATTGTTCAGCTTATCCCAGCGCGTCTTCATTGCACCAAGTTCGTTCTTCACGACGTCTTTATCAATGTCACATGCAGATACGAACGTTTCACCCAGTGTGTTGTTGTTCTCGAATTCGCCGGATTTTTTCCAGACTTCGTTCCTAAAGGAGGAGAGCTCCTTCAACTGCTTTTCAATGTCTTTGCGTTTGAAAGAGGCCGGCTTCAAACTTTCAAGCTTGTCCTCGGCTTGTCTCAGCCAAGGCAGGAAGACGTTTTGGGCCCTGTAGTACTTCTTGCAGTGCTCCGCACAGGTTTGTAATTTTGTATGGCGCTCGAGTGTGTCTTTCTTCAAACGGTCCCACTGCGACTGCATTTTGTCGAGATCGCGTTGCAGAGCTCTGTTCTCTACTTTCTGAGACCTGGCGAGTATGTCTCTTCCTTTGTTCAGAAGCATAATTACCTCGTGCTCCTTGCTCATCACGTTCCTGTAGATTGGCTAAAAAGTCAATTGAACTGTAAGATATTGGAGTAACATTAAATGCTTACGATAACATTTTCAAGTTCTCTAGCTAAAAGATGTGACACTTCTAAAAGGAAACACTTCCCTCGAGTCTATTGTACTTGCATGAAAATTTAAAAAAAGCACTTTTCAGTCTTTCATGTATTTTTAATTATTTCTTTTCTTTAATTGTTTGCAAGAATTGTCAAAAGTGTGCCTCGTTAAACAATTGTAATAATCGTAATAAAAATGAATACTATAGCTGGCACTTTGAAAACTATTAGGCATTAAAAAGCTTTATCCCAGAGGTCAGTGTCTACGAAATAGTCTTACCTCGTGATGATCGAGTTGCTGTTGCAAGATCTCCCGATTAGCAGAGACCAAAAGTTTCTCGGACATGTTACCAAGCTCGTCGGCGAGCCAGCCCAGAGTCTTGCTGCAGGAAGCTTCGAACTGCCTGCCGTCCCTGAGGTTTCCCTCGATCTCGGCCTTTCTGTGGTCGAGCTTCTTCTGCAAGTTGTTGTAGAGCTTTCCCACGGATGCCAGTTTACCTTGAATATCGGACTTGGAGGCGGGATCGCTGAGGACCTCGCAGAGCTGCGCACCGGCTGCCTCTGCGTCGGCAAGCAGCGGCCGCTGGCCCTCCAGTTGCCTCTCGAGATTCTCCACCTTTCGCAGCTGCTCCTCCGGATCCTTGTCGAGGGGCAGATCATCCAGATTATCGGAGATGCCCTGGAGAGCGTCGCGCAGTCGGTTGAGACTGGCGTCGAACTCACGACTGGTGTCGACGGCGTCGCCGAGGCTCTGGGCGCGCTCCTCCAGCCGGCTGAGCTGCTCGTTCCACCTCTGCAGGATGCCGTTCAGTTTGTGCTTGATCTTCTGGCCGTCAGGCGAGTCCTGCGACACTCGAGCCAGTACGCTCTCGCCAACCTCGACCAGGTGGTCCAGCTGCGGCTGCTGCGTCCTGAACTCTTCGCGCAGCACCTGCACCTGCTGCACCTGACTGGCGACCATGCGCGGGTCCGACGAGATTGGACCCAGAGCTCCCAGCATCCTCTCCTTGGCCACGAGCCAGGAGTGGAGGCCCTCGTAAGTGTCGTAGAACTCTTTTATATCCTCGAGGAATCTTATGCGATCTTTGCAGCGGTCCGAGATTGACTTCCAACGACCGGCGACCTCCTCGAGCTCGTTATTCAGGGCGTCGACGCCGCTGGCGCCCACCTTGCGCCTCACGAGATCGCGAACCTGCGTTCTCGTGCTCTCGAGGAGAGATTGCTTCTCGTACATTTCCTCGATTATCGCCTTGATCTGCTTGGCCGTCTTGTCGGACTCCTCCTTGCTCACTGGGATCGCTTCCTTGGGTAACTGCCGTTGAATCTAGCGTGTGAAAAAATAGCGAGTTTAGACATTTTTATTTAGTCGTATTCGCCAGGATTTCAAGACAGTTGTCATTTGTTTATCCACCTTATCCAGGAATTGTGAGAGCGTCTTCAAGTTGTCCAGATACTTCCTCAGCTCTTCCCGGATGTTGTCCAGTTCGGTCTGGCGATCGGTTAGCCTCACTCCCAACAGGCCATAACGATTGTTGATTTCGGAGAGCTGCTGCTGCACCGGCGATAGCTCTTCCAAGTGGAAGCCGTCTTGGCTGGAGCGACGGCTACTGAAGCCACTGCTACCACCTGGGGAGACCGGACTTTGAACTCCGTAAGACTTAGTAGGGGAAGGTGATCGGCCGTCTTGTGACATACGTCGTACTACAAAAAAAAATAACATAAACAAAGCCACTCGTGATGCACCGTGCTCAAAGCCCAATGTTTCGGGGAAAAAGTTTGCCTTGCGCAGTGACCATGATTAAACGGCATTACGAGCAACGTCAAAATAACATGAATATGTAAATACAAGTAAAACAAGCCAACATACTTTTCTCTCTTTCCGAGACATTTAACTGGCATATGCTGCTTTCTCAAAATATTCGCCATTTTAATCGCCAACAGGATCCTCTAATATACCCAATATTTGATAAATTCTAACCGAAACTAAATAATATTGCACACTCTTCTTGTATGATTCATGCTTTCACTTTACGATAAAAAAGTAATCAAATTTCATTACCGCAATCGAATTTTCTTAACTGAGTTTCCAAAATACGTCATTATTTGCATATATTTAATAATTATATGCAGTTTAATAGCCATAAAAGTATTATTTAAAATAGTTCTCGTAAATAAACTTTGAAATAACAGTTATAATGCGCATTTTAAAAATAAATCTTTGCAAAATTACACCGTTATCTATGTTCAAATTCGTAGCTTTTATAAGTAATGCTTGATAATGGCTGACTACTAATATTTTGAGAAATCAGCATATCTCGCGACGTGCTTTATTCCTCCAGTGGCTGAACAGCCCCAGCTAGGAGATTCATAGAAATATGCGTTGTGGATCGTGCTCAAACTTTACGTGACAAGTGTCTGCTGTTTTTAATGGAGCATAGTAAAGAAAATATTGCACTTTCTTTAAAGACGTAGGAGAAATGTACAGAAAAAACATTTGATACAAGTTATTTTTAGTAAAATTCGTTTTTTAAAGAAATCTCGTACTTTTTCCTACTGCAGCAAGTACAGGGATAAATGTTAAGTAAAAACGTTGGATGTCAGATTTATTTGTTATGAGCTTATTAGATAATTTATCGCTTGATTCATTAGGGTGATAAAGCGCGTAATAAATGAAAACTCGAGACGAGTGTTGCCTATTTTGATGAAATTGAGGGTGCCGCATCTCTTAGTTGTCTCGTTGCCAGTATGAAAAGTAGATAGATAAAAATGCAGAGCACAATAAGTTTTGCTGTTAAGAATAAAAAAGTAAAAGAAAAGTACGCAACGTACGTGGACTCGTTATATTTGATCTCTTGGTTGGACTGCTACTTCCTCGTCGTCTCGTCGGGCTGTCGCTGCGCTCTCTGATCAAATTATCATAGGCGATTCCAAGTTCGTTGACCTTATCAATAGTGCCCCCATAATCGCGATATTCCTTCTGAATAGGTTTGAGCTCCTCGAGTTGCTGTTTATTCTTCTCGAGATCAACGGCCACAGGCTGCAGACGGTTTACTTTGTTTTCCGTGCGATTGAGCCAATCTATTACCTGATCGCGCAGCTTCTCATAAGCGATGAGACGCTCCGCGCGGGACTTGCTCAGCCGCTGCTTTTCGTCCAGCAAGTTGCACAATTCCTTCCACTGTGTCTCAATGGCTTTGATCTTGTCTCTGATAGAGGCGGCGTCAGTCACGTCCTTCTTGGCCGTGAGGTTTTTGCCGTTACGAACTAGATCCTCGTAATTGGGTCGCTGATCCTCGCGCTTGTCCAATAGCTGGGCCATCTTGGCCTCGTACTCCGAGATGTCGAGCTTGCTCAGATCTCGGGACTCGAGAAGCTCGATCATGTGGGCGTACCAAGTGTCGAACTTGGCGCTCTCGGTGAAGAATTCGTGGAGAGCCTGGGCAACCTCCTCGAGCAACTCACCGCGCCGTAATGATTTATCCAGCAACTTCTCGAACCTGCTCTGCACATCTTTGAGTTTGCTCTCGGTGCGCTTCGCCACTCTGGCATTGCTCGAGTTGAGCAGTAAATCTTGGGCGATATTGCTTACTGCCTCGACGCTCGCGCGGTGGCTGTCGATGTCGGCCTGTAGCAGTCTCTGTTCGCGTTGCTGTTCCTCCAGTCGCTCTTTTTGCAAGCTCGCTGGACGCGCCTGGTTCCTGTCGATCAAACAACACAATTATTACAACTTAATACTCAATCTGCAAAAAATCAATTGAAAGTTTTGGCTCACTTGAATTGACTCTCGGCGCCGTTGAGCCAGGCCACCAGATTGTCCAAAGCGTCCTGCACCCCCTGGCACTGGACGAGCGCGGCGTCGAGTTCCTGACACTTGTCGGCGAGGGCCGCACTTAGTTGTCGGTACTTGTCCTCCAGAGCCTTCACCGGCTCCTCGAGCTGAGCGGCCTCGCTGCCCGTGAGCTGAGCCTCCAGCGAGCGCAGTAACGCCTGCAGGGCCGTCCGCGCGTGCTCCACCAGTCGCTCATTAGCCAACAGCTCCGAGTAGACGGCCTTGGTCTTGGCCAGCTGCTCCTCGACTTGCTTGGGCTCGGGGGCCACGGGCTCGGCAAGGCTGCGGTGGGCCCTCGGCTCCAAGTCCCTCAGCCAGCTGGCCGCCTTCTCGAGCGCGTCCCGGTAGTCGCGCTGCCGGCCGCCCAGGCCCGAGAGCCGGTCCGAGAGGGCGTTGGCGCGCGTCAGCAGTTCCTTGTACTGCGTCGTCACGAGGGAGACCTCGCTGCGCACTGCCGAGTCCTGGCTGGATATGGGCTCCTTGTGGGAGAGCCGCTGGGGCAGACTCGTGCGGAATTCGTTGAGTAGCTGCAGGTACTCTTTCCCTTCGTCCACGAACTTCTGGGCAGCCATGGTGATGAAACGGAGGTCTGCCTGGTGGGCGATCACGTCGCTGATGAAGTCGCGACTCGCGTCCGCGCTGCTTGACAGCTTGTTCAGGTCGCTTAGCGAGCGTTCCTTATCCTCCAGCACGCGCCAGGACTTGTCCAACCAGCTGGCGAATGAGCTCACCTCGTTTCTGAAACACCAGAGTCGCGATAGAGGCTGTCGAATCTTTTCGCTCATGCAGTCTCGTGAAAAGTACAGGTAAGTGTATAAATTTGTGAAATGTTGAAAAAGCTTTGGAATAATGTTTGCTTGAATTATCGATTGCTTGAGCCAACACTCACTTGAATTTGGTGAGCTCGTCCCGGGCAGCGGTGAGTCTCCGCAGAAGCCTGTCCGAGCGTTCGGCGGCCCGTTCGAAGCGACTTTTCAGCGAACGGCCATTCTTCTCGAGGCTGGAGATCTCGTCGCTGGAGAGAACGTCGCTGCCGGTGAGGACGACCTGGCGCACCTGGTCCAGACAGCTGGAGACCGGTCGGCTGTGCGCCTCGACGTCCTCTTTCAGCTGCTTTAGACTGTTTATCTGGTTCCTCAGCTCGTCGATTTCCTCGTTCACGACGTCCTGGTGGGCCAGTTTGTCCTCCACCTCGGCGATCCATTGCAGAAGCTTCGAGAGCGTCTCGTCGCACAGCTTGTACTTCTCCTCGACGGCTTGCTACAATTGCAGATTGCACATGAGTCGATTGGCGACGCCAGGGCCGCGGGGAACTCGCCGCCACTCAACGAGCACCATCTTACCACTGGTCACTACTGCCAGCAACGGCGAGGCTTACAATTAAGAATTAAGCTTATACGGCATACCTCACACATGCAAGCACAACACACAGAGTAAAGAGTGTACACAGTGTTACCAATCGGTACTTTAACGGAGCTTTATATAGCTTTAATTTATCTGCGAGAACTGCATATCGGCCGTATGTGCCTTTTTTATGCATATGCAGCCCGAAGCGGCGGGAAGACGAAAAAAAAAAACATAGAGAAGGAACCGCTCTCGTTCGAGACTTTTTTATATTTTCGAGACTTTCAAGCAAATAAATTAAAACGAAATGTCAAATGTCTTTAATGTTCTGCATGTAAAGAGAGTCGTGTGTGGATGATGTGGGGATGACGAGTGGATGTTTTATCAATAAATACGAAATCACACCTGAAAAAATAAATCATTTAAACAAACATATGATTGAACAATTTTGGTAAGATGCATAAAAAGTAACAAAACTCAATATGGACTGAGATTCCTTCGCCTCTCGTAAGTATTTTCATGAGAATGTGACGCTTGAAAATACGAAGAAATCTCAGTTGCAAAAGATACTTTTCTCTGCAAAATATTATGTTTTTAATGACATCTCTATGAAGAAAGTTAAAAAAACTTGCATAAATTCTATTTGATCATACTACAAGACTATCATACTAGGGAAATTTAATGACAGAATTTAATTGCTTCTTCATGCACGAGATGAGTGAATTTATGAGTTGGTCAAGTGACTGAGCCAAGTAGTACATACGTTTGAATAAATAAAAAAGGTGTCGTCTTTTAAAAACATAATACTGCCGCTAATATGGAACATAAATAAAAACTTGACTATTTCGAAAGACATTATAAAATAAAGAATTAATTCATCAGTAGATTAGTAATATAGTCAATTGAGGGTTTGGATGCAAAAAAGGGGCTATCGAATCTTAACTTAAAATTTTATAGTGAAGCTTATTGCTTATTTGTTTATTTTTTTCTTATTATTAAAAAATCAGTTTCTGAGAAAAAGAAATTTCATAAAATTATCACACCTTTGACAATCGTAGATATGTCTTTTTCTAAATTTCACGGATCAACTTTAACACCAGTGTAATACATTGAAGTGTAATCTGTGAAAATGAATGAATAAAATTAATTTAAATAAATCTTGTAGAAAAAAATTGCCTTATAAAAACTACAGAAATATGCTTTTTAAATTAAGATCGATATGACGAAATAGGTTTATTGGATAAATTGACTCGTAGCGTTTTTGCATGCAGATCCTGAATTATCAGAATATTGTACTGTAGATTATTTAATAAGGAGATTTTGTAGTGATTGGGATTTTTATTAAGAATAATCCAATGTATAGTCGAATATGAATTAATCGTAAGTAAAGGAATAAAGTAGTGGATTAACTTAAAAATTAATGAATATATAATTATTATCCAGTAGAGGAATTAGCGTTGCTGATGCGATAAAACGAATAAACGAATGCTGAAATAGTTTAATGAGCTGAATAAAATTTCGGTTTAAGCGATGCTGTACGCATAGCGAGTTATGTGACCCAGTTACAAGAGATGCAGTACTTAGTATTAATAATTTTATTGGTGAAGCTTTGACGGCCGTCGATGCGCCGGTAGCTCGGTCAGGTAGTTGCAGCGAGTGTACTGGCGTACACGCAATAAATGTACTCCATGTTCAGTGATTAATTCAGTTACGATAAGTAGAGTAATTGAAGTAAAGAATTTTTATGGATTTTGTTGGTTGCTAGAAGAATGCCCATGTTAAAATGATAAAATAAGCACTCTGCTCATGACAATAGTACGTATGAAAGTGTCATGTATACGACTTTACTTAACAAACTACACTGTAAAAAAGTAAAAAAGTTATAAACACGAGACAGAAAACACTGTTTAAGCAAGCATCTAGATATTAGACACTTTGGCGTTAGGTGACTCTATGCTTTTTGGATAAGACAGATCAGTCCTCTGATTGATTGTTGCATTCTGATCAGAGGAGAAACCACCCCATGCGTATCTTTCATTGTTTTATGATTGGTGAGGGACCATGCGGGCCCAAGGTCATTAAGCTCTGCAAATGCTTGCAAAATTCTTTTTTCTTTCGGAAGAATGAAATTAGAAGTGCGACTGCAGTTTTTTTTATTTATCCACCTCTGAGAGAGAAAAATAAAATAAAGCAGACTAAAATCTGACCTCGTATTTCAACTTTGCTTCCTCTTATAAATAGCACACGGTTAAAAATGTAAAAGTCCTCTAAGAAACATACAAAACCCTAGAAAGAAATTTGGTAAGCAAATGCAAAAAAAAATCCGAAACCTGCGAATGCAAGCTCATAACAGGAAATGACCATCAACGTTGCTTGTTTGACTTACCCTAGCTTCAGCGGCGAGAATATAGCCATGCTCCAAGGCCTTGAGGAAGTTGATACTCTTTCCTTTAATATCTTCGAGAAACGTCCCCCCAACCGAATCAATTCTTCCGTCGCTAATAGCTTCTAGCAAGCTCCTAATAGCACCGCTTTCGGGCTCTTTAATTACAGTGGTCGACGGCTCTATTAAACCAAATTCTAACGCTTCGGCAAGAGTGTAACGTTTACGCTCGGAAACTCTATCATTCGTGAACGGATCGTGAAAGCTGCCTAACGTTGAACTGTACAAACCGAATTCGAGTGCCTCTATGAAGGATAATCTTTGCTTCTCAGTAACAAACAAATTTAATTCCACTGCTTTTGATAAATTATACAGTTTCGACGTGGCAGTGTCGAGAACACTTCCTTTCTCCGCGTCCATTATACCTTTACGGCATGCCTCTCTTAACCTAACAAATTTCTTTTTCTCAGAGTCTTTGATAAGGACAGAATCAGGATCAATTACACCGAGATTTACAGCTTCTTTCAAACTGAGGACTTGTTTGGTTTCGGGATCTATCACTTTCGTGCTTTCTAAAATTAAACTATTACTTTCAATCGCTTCGTCGAAAGTCAAGGGCTTTTGTAAATACAGATTTACGTCTTCAAAGCGTAATAATCGAGACCGAATTCTAGTTGATTTTTCTTCAATGTTACCAGTTTTCGATGGATCAACTATGTTTAAATTCAAGGCTTCATCGAGTGTAATGAATTTTCTCGTATGAGGATCCTTCATCATTACTGTCTTTGGATCAATGAGCTTGTATTTAATAGCTTTTTCTATAGTGCAATTTTCGATAGATTTACTTGCTGAGGCTTTTTCTGTATCTACCGAAGCTCTGCGGACCAGTTTTTGGGTTAAAGTTTTATCTACATTGACTAGTAATCCTCGCTCTAAAGCTTCGTCGATAGAATACGAACGTTTTGTTTTCACATCAAGGACGTGACATTTAAATACATCAACGCTACCATCTTGAATACCTGCAGTTAAAGACTTTATTTGGCCGTTATTAGTGTCTTTCAAAACAGTTGTTTCGGGATCAATAAGTTTAGCATCAATTGCTTGATTTAAATCATAATATTCGTTCATTAAAGGGTCAATGAATTTCCCATTTTCACTTTGGTATAATAAGCACTTAACAGCTTCTTCTATAGAAAGAGGCTTCTTATACGGCACGATAAGGCCTTCTTTTCTGGCTTCGTTTAAATTTAAAATTTTACCGTTATTAGGAACGTTATACGTCCCTTGTATATTATCAATTAAACCGATTGAAATAGCTTCTCCTAATAAAATATATTGATTATTGTTTGTGTTTTTCACCAAAGATATTAACGGGTTGACGAGTTCTTCCTCACAGGCTTCGGAAAGAGTAAGTTTTATCTGACTTGACGGATGAGTGAAGTACGCGGTTGCTGGATCGTACATGTTCATAATTAATGTATCGTACAAGCTGAAACTGGCGCTTTCAATGTCGATAATTAAACCGAGTTCTAGCGCTAAAGACAAAGGTATGGAACAATTAGCTCCAGGTTCTTTAAAGGTACCTAGTCTTCTATCTATAATTCCAGTTCTGCACGTTTCAGCTAAGGACAATAGGCGTTCAGCCCGTACATCCCAGTAACAAGCCAATGTAGGATTGATTATTGATTTCCGCATTGCTTCGTGAAGAGTCACTGGTCTACCATTGTTCGGATCAATAATTTTGCCAGTCTGATCATCGTATAATCCCTGATGAATAGCGCGTTGCAACGAAACTGCGGCTTTATTATCGATAATCAATCCAGTTTCGTAAGCGTTTCGCAAGGTCATTTCAGTATTTTCTGTATTGTTGTCTTTAATATTTCCAGTAATGCCATCGATCAATCCCATATGAATTGCATCAAGAAGGGCGTATTTTTTCTGAAATCCTGAACTAGTGTCTTTTACAACAATAGAATCGGTATTAATTAGATGCTTCTCTATTGCGCCCAATAAAGTCAAGTGCGCTCCACTCTCAGGGTCCATAAATCTTTTAGTTTTATCATTGAAAATACCTTTTGCGAAAGTTTCGCTTAAACTCATAGGTCTTCGTGTTTCTACCAGCAAACCATGCTCGAATGCTTCGTGAAAATCGATAGGTTCTCCCTTATTATTTGTTATTTTTCCTGTTTTAGGATCAATAACACGATCTTCCAAGGCTTGTACAAATGTAGTAATATCGCCTTGTATGTTGCATACAATAGCTGATGATGGATCAATCATTCCCTTTTCAATTGCACGATCAGTAGGCAGCTTCTCTTTTGTTTCAAGACTCGCAAATTGACCAGTAACTGGATCATAGAAACCTTTAAAAACTGCTTCAGGTAAAGACATTTTATGTTCTATCGGGACGACTATTCCTCTGTCTGCAGCATCAATAAGCGTTATCATATTTCCAGTAGATGAATCAACCGCCGTGCCTAATTTTGGATCGATGAGTCCACGTTTAATAGCATCTCCGAGTGATATTATGTCTCCAAATCGAGGTTCCTTAATCGATGGTCCGTCCAGACTAATGAATCCTTTACTTATACTTTCTTCTAAACTAAGAACTTCATTGTCAATTTTAAACAAACCAGTATTTGAATCATAAGATTGATGTGCTAAAGACTCTTGAAGAGTCCAAGGTTTATTTGTGCTCAATATGTATCCTTTATCATAAGCAATATCCAATGTCATTGGATAAGGATATTTTAAAATTCCTTTATCTAAATCTATGAGTTTTAAATTAATAGCTTCATCTACCGTCACATTTTTATCATTTCTATCATCTTTTATTCTTATTGTCTGTACATCAATATAGCCGGTTTCTGTGCCTTCCTTAATAGTTACTTCATCGCCAGTCATTGGATTAAGAACAAGTCCCGATCTTGGGGAATAATACTCCTGCACAATAATATCTACTAAATTTGGCAATATTGGAGTCGTAACAATTAAACCTCTTTTAAGAGCTTTGTCAATTGAAACAAGATTTCCCGCTTTCGTGTCTCGTAAAAGACCAGTTTTTGGGTTCAATAATTTTACAGTAAGTGCATCTTCCAATGAAATAAATGAACCAACTTTTGTGTCTTGACATTCTGTAATGAAAGCATCTACAATGCCTCTGTGGACGGCTTCTTCAATATCAATTTGTTGACTCGTAAAAGGATCGTGAATTTTTCCTGTTTCAGGTCGATAAAACTGTTTTCTTACGGTTGCTTCAAGCGAAATTGGTTTACGAAGTTTAGGTAAAATTAGTCCTTTAAGGAATGCAATTTTCATATCAGTTTCTTTTTTCGTTTCAGAGTTTATTATAATGCCTTTATCAAAATCAATAATTCCAGCTTCTGCAGCTTCATTTAAAGGTAAAATTTCATCTGTAGTTGGATTTCTAATGCTAATAGTATTAATATCTACAAGTCCAGTTTTAATAGCACTAGTTAATTCAATCATCTGTCCAGTATTGGGATCTCTAAAATTGCCTGTAATAAGATCGCAGACACCTGAATGCACGGCTTCTTCGATAGATAATTTCAGGACTTCCTCGCTAGGTAGCGACTGCTTTTCTAAAATCCAACCAAACTTAATCGCATCGAAAAATGATATTTTTTTCCCATTTTTAGGATCTACCATATAACCGGTATATCTATCAACTAAAGGTGTCTTGATTGCCTCCCGTAAAGTAACATATTTGTCTTGTTCAGATAGATGTTTTACCCAAACATTATTTGGATCGAAAATTTCTAAACCAAGTACAAATTCGTGAAAAGAAACGATATTACCACTATCTGGATTTAAAAATCTTTCATTTTTTAAATCATATGCCCCCTCATCAGCTAAAATTTGAGGCGTGAGATGTTTTGAAATAGAAATTGCAATTGATGACATATTTCTTACAATATAAATTTTAGATCTCGATACTACTTCAATAATTTCGGATAAACGAATTTTATTTTGCTCCAGTGCTTCTTGCACTGTAAACAATAATTCTTTATCAGCTTTGACTATTTTACAGTATTTTGGATCAATTCTTTTATTCTCTATAGCTTCGACTAACGTGGTCACTAACGGTTGTACGAA
The DNA here is from genome assembly GCA_018906775.1 of Sycophila sp. Sp_5. Lineage (NCBI taxonomy): Eukaryota > Metazoa > Arthropoda > Insecta > Hymenoptera > Eurytomidae > Sycophila > Sycophila sp. Sp_5. The sequence continues at coordinate 270,210 of JACCID010000107.1, read as the reverse complement.
TTCTGTTGCTTGGAATGTATCATTTTCTGGAATCAATGATTTTTGTAACTGTTCACTACTCGAAGACATTTCGCATTTTATCAATTTCGCACTGGAAGTACCTTTATCCTTATTCGGTAATTGTGAATGAACATTCGAAAATGAATCTTCCAATTTATCACTAGATGTGTGCTTTTTAACTGCATCTATAATAGCTTTTCCAGCTAGATAAGGTGCTATCACTGGAGCTGCTAATACTGAACACAATCCTATCTTAGCTGCCTCTGCTAGTGATATAAAATTTCCTTCTTTATCTTTTATTTTACCAGTTTTTGGATCTAACAGTCCTTTCTCTATAGCTTCAACAGAAGTCATTGATTTTGAATCTTCGATATCATGTACAACTAAATTATTATCAATCAATTGAACATTTACTGAATCTAGTACATCACTTGATGTTTTTCCTTTAGGATCATCAACTTTACCTACTGCATCACCGCACACTGATTCAACTTCTTTTGGCATAGCTGTGTCTTCTACTACTATCAATTGTTTCTTATTAGAACCAATACAAGATCCGGTACTCCTGTCTCCAAATTCTGTTGAGTCTGGAATGTCAACTTTAATATTGTTATCATCTTGTGAATTTGCGAATTGTTTTTTATCTTCCAATTCGACTTTAAATATTCTTTGATCTGAAGCATTTAATATGTTGATATTATTTCCGACAGAATTTTCTTCTAATGGACTACCAATATCGGTTGCTTCGGAAACAGGCATAAGATTATCTAAATCAGCAAGATCGCTAGAAGATACGTCATTATTTAAAATTGATTTTGGCAAAATCATTATAAGATTAGCATTCACAGCCTCTTCAAGTGCAGTTCGTTCACCGGTAATGGGATGAATGAATTCTTTTGTTTTAAGATCAATTAGTCCTTGTTGCGAAGCCACATTGAATGTCATACCAACTGGAGGTATTCTGTGATCGTCGGTTTTTTCTGGTAATTGAAATACATTAGCTTTTTTCGCTTCTATTAAATTCATGGTTTGATCAAATGCTGTAATAGTACCAGAATTCTCATTTATTATTCCTTTTTCAATAGCTTCTTTCAACGTCAACTTATTTCCGCTAGGATCAACAATTTTTGAAAAAGGATCTACGATGTCACATAATATAGCCTCGTATAAACTAAGCTCACATGCAGTCTCTGGGTGAACAATTTTATTATTAGCATTTAAAAGACCTTGATCATAAATTTCAGGAATAGAGAGACTTTTAACTAAAGGCACAAGAAGTTTACAACTGTTAGGCTCAATGATCCCTCGATCAAGTGCTTCCTTAATATTTAGAATGTCGCCTCTTTGTGGATCTACAATTTTTCCGCCATTTGGATTAATTTTATTAGTCTGAATAGCTTTAATTATTGACATAGGTTCTCCTTTTTCATCATACAATTTGCTTTCTAAAATGTCTGCTGTTTCGCGATTTATTATGCCGCTTTCTAAGGCTTCACTTTGATTTAATATTTTCTTTTTTATTTTTTGCAATACAGGTTTAGCTTCTCGGTCAGGACTTTGAGAAAGTGATCTGGCTTTACCAATGGTGACTTTATATTTTGGTTCCGTGGTTACACGTAATCTTGTTTGATCGCCCAAGGAAAGATCAACATCATCTATATAAAGTGAATCGTTTTTGTTTAAAACTTCTTGATCATTTGGTAAATTCATTTCATGACAGTCTATAGCTTCTATAGTGTCACTCTTCGGAATGTGATATTTCGTTTCGGTGTCATCTGAAATCTCATCGGATTTTATTAATCCTCGCTCGACTGCAACTTCACGAGGTATTTTTTCTCCTGTTTTTGGATCTTCTATCATTGCGTTTTTAACTGCTTCTACAGCAGCAGCTGTAGCAACCAGGGGAGCCCCTAAAACCAGGACAAGACCAAGCTTAGCTGCTTCCGTTAAAGATATTTTATTTCCAGCTGCACCCTTGTACTCTCCAGTATTTTCATCTACAATATTACACTCGACAGCTTCTTTTAAATTCATTGCTTTGAGAGTTTTAGGATCTTTTACTATTATAACTTCTGGTTTTAGACTTCTGTTTTTAACGGCTGCAGACAAATTTGCCGACTGTCCAGATTCTGTAAAAATGACTAAAGCTGTTGCAGGATCATAAATAACTCCTCGGTCTATTTGAATTGGATCTAATGTCGAAGACTCTTCGGATACATCTATTTCAGTACTTTCTAATTTCGTAATTAATTTATTAGCAGGTTTTTCAATGGACTTGTTAGCATTATTTTTTTCACTAATGTTTTTAAAGATAATATAACCTTGTGAAATTGCGTCTTTCATACATATTTTCTCGAGGAGCATATAATGGCCAGTAGAATCAAGAATACTTCTTTCTAAACTATTAAGTAAGGAGATGTATTGATTTTGATATAAATCTAGTACAACTGCCGAATCAGGTTCGATTATTTTTTGTTTAATACAATCTTCAAACGGTAACAGATGGTTGTTACTAGCTGCGATAATAACTCCACTTACAGGGTCAAAAAGTTTATTCTCAATAGCTTCTGAAAGTGTCCATGCAGTAGGTGCATCGTTAAGCTGATTAATAAATATTTCGCTTCTACTAATTTTCACAGGTTCATCTAACTTACCGCTTATTAACAATTCCTTTTCATATTTAGTATTGATAACTGGTAATAAATTGTTTGGTTCGGTTGAAACTTGTGGGTCGAGCACGGTAACACAGTCGACAACGGAAGTTGCAGTAGCGTCATTATTTGTCGTTGGTCCTATAGATATTGATGCTTTTGTAATGCACGTTGGAGTCATTTCTTCGTCGAAAGTTGTTCCTTCTCTGTAAATGATTGTTGTAGTAGACCCTACTACCTTAGATGAAAACTCATCCTTACATCGAGGTGGTTCATTGACGCCTCTAATAACCGTTGTTTCGAAAATCATACGTTTTGAATGCGGATCCTTAAATCGTTTAGGAAGACTTTTCTCGGCATTGCTAAGTTCAGGATTAGTTATGAGACCTTCTTTAATTGCACTGTGTATACTGAAAATGTTTCCTGTATCAGGATCTTTAAATTCATCAGCTTCTTCATTGATCAGTCCCTCGGATAAGGCATCTTCGTAGGAAATTTTGTAATCTCTCTTAATAGTTTCACCGGATTCTGTAATAGTTACGTACCTTTTGATCGTCCGTGTAACAGTCTGTGTCGTTACTGATATATTTAATAAACTAGTAAGTAAAGCAGCCCCATCTGGAGTAATAAGGCCACGCTTTATTGCATCTTTCAGTGGTACTTTTCTTTTTGTTCGAGGATCCAATAATTGGCCAGATTTCGGATCTAATAGTTTGAGCAATACTGTTTCAAGTACACTAAGCTCCCGACCTTGTTCCGTGACTCCAATGCCACGGTTTAGCATTTCCATTACTTCGGTCCGTGCGTACCCTTGTTCCGTAGCTTCATTCAATGAAAGCGTCTTTCCAGTTTGTAAGTCAACGATGAAAGAACCGACACCTATGTTACTAACAAGTCCTTTTAATAAAGCAGTGTTCAGGCTTACGAATTCTCCTGATACCGGATCTTTAAATCCTTCTATATCAAAAATGGATTTTTGAGCAACTGACGTAATGTAACCCTTATCAATGGCTTCTGGTATAGTTAAAATATTATTCGTCGACAAATCAACATATTTTGCTTCTGGTAATATTATTCCGCATTCTAGAGCATCCTGCAAAGTCAGAGTTTCTCCAGTTTTACTATTCAAAATAGATTTAAGGTTGTCACTATCTAGAACGCCTTTTATCATGGCCTCCAATATTGTCAATTTTGATTTATGTGCTGGACTTGTAATTTTCCCATTCTCATCCAACAACTCGGAATCGTAAGCATCTTTCAAAGTCATAGGTTTAATAATAAGTTGCCTTCTTCTGGCTTCCTTCATTGACAATTTTTCCATACTAAGACCGTGCATATACTTGCCTAATTTTGGATTTACAATACCTTGACAGATGGCCTGCGCTAATGTTACCTTATCATCGTCTTTGACGTTAACTATTTCCCTAATATCCGCGCCAATGATCCCGTGAACCAATGCCTCGTCTAATGTGTAAATCTCACCAGAATTCCTATCCACAACTCTGCCAGTCCTATCGTCGAGCAAACCCTGTGATATCGCGTCAGCTAAGGCAAGCGAGCCCCGCCTAATGTCGACACTAGTTTCAATCTTGGCAAGGTAGCCCCTCGCGTATGCGATATCGATGGGCACATATTCGCCGGTGCTGCAGACAAAGTGTCCGGATTCGGGATCCAAGAGACCGCGGTTCATCGCATCGACAACGCTCAATCCACCGGGGATACTGGGCTGTGGGTCGGTAGTGAACGTTACCTTAACTCGATCGTCGGCGCGCTCCGCATCGAGGAGTTCGCGTTGAATGGCTTCGAGTAACGAGACATGCCGGCCAGTTTCCGTAACGCCGCATGGCCCTAGCAGTCGACTCGCGAGCTCCATGTCGATTAGCTTTGCACGGGCAGCTTCCTCGATCGACAGGCTCGACGCGCCATCAGCCGAGCTCACTATTCTACCGGACCGAACATCGAGGATACCGAGACTGATTGCCTCGGCGACCGTCAGGTACTGCTTGCTCATCGGGTGCATGATGCCCCTGGCATTGATCACCTGCTCGGTATCGACCGACCCCTTGCCGCGCGAACTAAACTGCCGCTCTTGTTGTTGCTGTTGCTGCGTCGGTGGGCTCCCGCTTGACCAGCGCACTCTTGGTGTGCCAACGCAGCCATCCAACTCGCTTCTCGAGCTCGTTGCCACCGTCCTCGAGAACGTCTCTCCATTCGCTGTGAAGCTGCGTTCGTGCGACGTTTCCCTCGAGATCTTTCTCTCCTCGCGATGCTCATACCTGAATAAATTAACCATACAACGATCTAACTACTATATTTAGACTTTCAGCTTTTTTAACGTGCTTTATATGCACTCGAAGCTTAAGATACACAAGCGAAATTCAAAGGACAATGTGGGAATAATAATAGTTCAGTGACAGTTAACGTGGAGCGGCGCTAAGTCCCTACGACAAGCGTGTTTTATGGAAGATGGCATGCAAGCACGCACCCGTGGAAGAAACCTAATACTGACGTGTATCTCGCCAATACCGTTGCCAAAGTTTCCTAGTATTGCTTATCATTCTTTGACCAGTGACAATTCGTTACTCTACTGATAAGACCGACATACAAATGCTTGGCAGCCGTGGGCTAACCATTTCAATATTCATAATAAACATTTCTACCGATTTATTGTATAAACATTAAAATTAACAGTCAATAATAAGAAAATAAATGCGAATCGAGGCTTAAAAGCATTTCATTATTTTTCATTAAACAGCTTAAAGTTTAAAGAACGAATAAAAAAGGAAGAACGAAATAATTCACAAGGCAAAATTAGAATAATTTGCTCTTGCAATATTAAAGATGATAATTATATTTTTTAAATATTTAAAAATCATGACATGCAAATCGAATATACTAGTGTTGATATTAATTAATCAAAATGGTTATAAGCAATTAAATAAAATATCATAGATTACAATTGCAGTGTTGAGTAAATGACGGGTGGAGCATGGACTAACAGTATTTGGCAGGCAACATTTAACCGTCACACCGTGGCAATGTACTTACATTGGCTTTGGTTAATCTTCCACGGGCGAGACTTTCGAACGAGTGGAAAGATAATAAAATAAAAAATCAATCCGGGGAAAGAATGGTTTGACAAAAAAAGTTGACAAATCGAAGAGGCAGAGCTGAGTAAACTGGCGCGCTGTTCAGTCAAAAGTGAAGAAAAAATGGCACCTCCATTGGATCGAACGCGTTTCACGTCTGGAGACAAAAAAGATGCAGTACAAGGAGGTGGGGGGTGGTCATGCGATGAACATTCCTCTCTCAACTGTTGGTTACTCACTGCGACTCGGTATAGTGGGTGATGGTCGAGGTGTACCGTTCCTCGCTCGCCGAGCTCTCATAGATGCTGAACTCGGTACGAAAAGTGCGCAGCGGACGCTGCTCTTCTAGAGCGCGCTGAAACAGCCACGACAAAAGGTACGTTACATGGAGCATGCTTTTGAATCGCGCGCTCGATTTGTCGCAGCAGTAGCGCTCGTGGCACGAGCGCGCGGCTGCCAAGCGAGCGCTTCGGCCGAGGTGAAGAGCCGAGAAGCGGAGGAGCGGACCGATAGCGCCGGCAGCGCATCATCGGCCAAACTAGAGGCCGTGCGACTGTGGAGCAAGCTTCGCGAACGCAAAGGTGCTCGAGCGCGCGCGCCGGCGATAACGAGCGGACTGCCTTTTCTGCGCGCGACCGGACTTTTCTGCGACTTCTGCTCGCCCCGCGAGCCCGCGTAAGCAGTTTTTCGGACGCGATATTTCTCTAAAAATACCGCGGTTTCCTCCTCCCCTGCCCCCGGCGGAGGCGCGAGTCGCGACCAACCGCGTGCTGCACACCCACGAGCAGCTTTATCGTTCATTCCTTCGTGCTTTTTTTATTGGCGCGCATTCACGCGTGAAACCGACCGTTTGTTTACCCCATCGCTTATCGCTTTATCAGGTCACAGGCAAAGTCTTAACTACGGAATCGTTAGATAGTAATTTCACTCATGTACATTCAATGTTATACCGAGAAAACCCGTTTTAAATGCAAGTCCAAGGGCTGCACCAACATTCGCGACAACTTCAAAAACAATGTAAATCTGTCAAATATCTTTCTTATACTTATACATTTATTAAGTATTCTTTATTTAGTTCGTAAAAAGTGAGCTAAACTAATTTTTTCCTTGCTGTAAAATTCATAAAGTTTAAGCGCCTGAATCTATAAAATCTTGTTGACGTAGCGTAATTGCAATACTTGTCTACTGCTTATTATTATATAAAACTATTATTATTTCACACCTTACGTACAGAACGTACTTATTACGTATAAACGATAAAATGTACTTGTTGCGGTCCATAGAGTCCAAAAAAATGTTTTAAACAAATGTCTATTCATGTACGAACCCTGGTAGAAAGTAGAGACACGTAATGAAAATTTTTTAGTTAGTGGAAACGCTTTTTAATATCATTCTCATACATGTGTAATTTAAAAAATTAATGGGAAAAAATGGCTTGCAATTGCCATAATTATGGGAAAAGAGAAAATTATAAAAACACTTGAGATTGGCCAATGTAGGAGCCGAATGAGTAAAAAAAACACTAAACCGTACAAATGCATAAACACTGTTTTATAATAATTGACCAGGTGTGTCGGAGTCGAAACGCACTTTCGCGAAAGCAGTTACTTTTAGTTCACGTTCCCTAACTTTGTACGTTCAAAATGACTATATTTTCCATAACCCATGATATGAAAAAAAGCGATTCATCTAAGCACTAAACATAAGTCATTTGAGCAAGCTATTTCTCATTTTCATATGAATTCCAGTAAAGGTAACGCACTGATTATCTTCCTTCTAGAAAATATTGAACAACAAGAATAACGAATAAGAAAAAGCAAATATAATAAAACAGAAATTGTTAAAAGTGATAGTAGAAAATTAACGTATATTATTGAGTTTTTTAATGCTATTAGAGAATTCTAAGAGAATAGATGACCATCCGAATAAAATGAAGTTAAACAGAGAGCTCGGCTAAAAATAAAGAGCCATGTTTACGAAATGTATCCGCTTAATATTCATATTTGGCGACTGAGAAAAAAAGCATACGAGTAAGATTGTGTGGACGAAGTAGAAAAAGACGTTTACGTTACATTAACAGCATTGACGAATTAGTCTAGCGCTTTGGTTGCCACAACATTATCCTTGACCCATTGAAAGAGCAGATTGACGCGGGCGCGCGCGTGCGAAACGTTTCCTCGAGGCGGTAAAGCGATTTCACCGAGAGGAGCGAATGCTCCGCTGGCCGGAAGTCCCCCGTAATTTCCTTGGCAAGTGCAAAGCGCACCGATGACATCAGATTTCCGCACTCACGCTTCCTTTACATAATTATCAACGACTCGGAACTCTGACGGAGCTCTCGACATTGGAAACACTAGCCTCCCGACGCCGGAGAATCGAGACGACACGTTGCACGTTCCTCTGAAAAAATCACCAACATTCCTCGCAACTGAGAGCACACTACGCGTATATAATAATACGTTTTCCTTGCTCCATATTGCATTTATATCCATAAAAATGGATGGATCTAAATGTTAGCCCCCTCGTACAATAATCTTAAAATTGCCAGACAAACTAGTGCACAATTTCAATAGAGCTCCAAATTAAAAGCTTTTAATTGTAGCTGTTCTCTTAAAAATAACAGTATAATTAGAATGATTTATAAGTAATACTAATCTCTATACATAAGCCTGATTAGAAAATATTATACGTCCACGTTTATAAATAAGATTAAAAACATTTGCTATAATTTCAGTGGAAGCCTAATGAACAGGAGTATAATAAACTAAACGTCAAATACGCCACAAGGTCACTGTAAAAAGCCAAGTCGGATGTTTTGCGGAATCTCGCTTTTTTTGTTATCGTCGACTTCTTATCGGATCGGCCTTCGGAATATTGTTTTATCACTTGCCGATTGCGGATAGACGAGGCTATCGATTCGCGAACAGACGTACCTGGCGCACTACTCTTCTCTGGAAAATCTTCATCTCGTCGACTAATTGCAAGACTTGGGAAGCCTCAAATCAATGAAACTCATCGTTCAGTCTTTTTCCGTACGAAAAATAGGCGAAGAAAGCGAACCGCACGAGAGAATCTTTAGAAGCGTTTGCCTCATGGAGAAGAGCGAACGGAGCTATTTCTGAGAGTCGCGCGGGATTAGTGTTGGCGGCACGAGCTCGCGCATTCAACTGAGAGAAGAGCCGGATTCAGCGGCACGCGACGCCCAATCGGATCCGGATCAACTGCCCATCTTTTTTTAAGAGCTCCTCCTATACTTTCAGTTTGACGAACCAATTGTCAGAAATAAATAAGTTATTTTAAAAACTGGCCACTAAGTACGATTAACAGTCACACAATGACAAATTCTACAATTTTCCTAAAAAATTTGTGAACTACCATTGTCATTTTGTTATAGATTGCAAAGCCAACAATTTTTACGACCCTACGAATTTATTTAAAAAGATGCCGGGATTTTATGAATTGGAATATCATCACAAACTTATAATAAAAGATCATCTATCGGAATTGCTATTATGCTATTTGAAACCTGCTGTTACATTCATGCTTTGTCCAAATCGCACTTATATACTTACACGGAGAGAAAAGTATTAAAATCTGTAGTATTTACTAGTTTTACAGTAAATTTTACTGAATTTACGGTAAACTCTTTAATGTTTCCAGTATGTTCCTACATTACAAAACAGTACAATAATGTTTACTACAAATTTTTTCTCCGAGTAGTGCACTAAAAAAAAGTTAGCTTAGTCTAGTCACTTACGACAAAAAGATATATCGCAAATTTTGAAATATATAACGGTCTAAAGAGTTCAGAAAACTATTAATGTACTGCAGCATCCTTCTTTACAAAACTACTATTAAAAGAGAATGTACAATCATTTAGTTTTAAAATAATACGATTCTTGCAGCAGAAACTCCTTGTGAGTAGAACAGCACATTCGTTAAAGGCTTTCCTTTTATTCAATCTCGGAAATTTAAAGTTGTCAATCAAAATAAGAATTTCTTGCAACCGATTTCACTAAAATTATTACTTTATTAAAAAATGACAAAAATGACAAAAATGACTATGGCAAAAATTGAATTTGTTATATTTTTACGTAATCTTTTTTGCTACTTTAATTAAAAAATGAGAAAAACAGCTAAATAATACAACCGTAAATAATATTGGGTATTTAATGGAATAAAAAGTTAACTGCATATTGCATTAACAATAACTTGGAATTAATAAGCGATTTGGTTTTTTACGACTTTTCGTTTACCCGCGGTAGGATAAGAGCGGCGCGAAACGAGGCAAGAGAAAGAAAAAAGGACTCGATGAGGTGGCGCATTACGTCAGCGCTCGAGTAGAGACGTGCGATGTCATCGCTAGATTATGGACATTTTCAATACAAGAAGCAACTGCCGGAGCCATTTTCGAAGAGCGAGTTGCGCTGCTTCTTTCAAATTAAATGCAACGAGTTATTTACTCGCTCTTGGCGAATTTCACTGATGTCATCAAGGATTGTCCGAAGGACACACAAAATTGACAAGGTGTTTCCTTCTAGTTATGCAGAGCTTTATCGCCTAGCTATTGAAATATTCTCCTCGTGTATTTATTAGTTTTAAAGCACTGCTTTACGTGAACGTAGATAACACTGTCTGGGGCGTAGGTGGAAACCTACGTAGGTCGCCAAGTCGTTCTATAACTTGTATCTCCTCGCAATAATCACTCGAGCCGCGATACTTAAGCAATAAATAAATGGAACTGTACCTATTGGGTAGCTCACTAAGCGTGCGTAGCTTTTCCTTTTTGACATTCAGTAAAGAACCGTAACATTTTATCAGTTTGTTTTTAATTAACGAGTTTTTCTCTTTCTTTATTTTCGACTTCCAAATGGATTAATTCATTTCTTGTCGGATGTAAAGCAGTCCCTACAAGAAAGAATGTCTTTTCTTCTCACAATAAAAATAAAAAGGTAAAATATTTAGCTGAAAAGTATCCGTGATATTTGGATTGTTAAATACCAGGTGTTTTTACAAGTAGACCGATATTTTTGACGCAATGACATTTGAATGAGAATCATTGAAGAAGATTGTTAACTCTGTTGATTTACTCACCTGAAGCGTCAAATCTTGTGGGTAAATAGTGGCGAGCTTGCGGGCTCGCTCCTGAAGAAGGGCGACTAGAGTTGTGTATCTCCTATTGAGTGTATCTAATTCTCGAGCTATGCCGTCGACCGATGCTACACTGTCTCGGCGCGGCCTCTTTACCGAGGCATCTAGCGAAGGACAAAGCTCTTCCAGCTGTTCCTTGAAAGCTCGCAGTTTTTGTCCGTAGATCTAAAGTTTGGTTAGTTTCGTTAAAGGTTAGTACATTTTAGATTTTCGGAGCTGCTACCATTACCCTTCAGAAAGCTTCTACAAAAAAATCCGTTTACTGGATAACCCATTGTGGTATTTATTATATTAGCCAACCTATCAAGTTAATTTTCACCTTTTTCTCAATTATTTATGTATTCAGCCAGCTAAGCGGTTAAAAGTTAAGACATATTAAAAATTGACAAATGCGCTTTTTAGCTTCTATCCGGTTTAGTTGTAACAACGGCTTAGTACCTAAATCTGCATTAATTTAATATCTGCTGAAGGCTTTTCTTTAACTACAGGTTCATTAATATAGTTAAAAATAACAGTCTGTTTTTTCCTCGCTTGCACTTACCACAGTGAGTTATCGACAAATTGTTGACTCAATATAGCTAAGCACCGTAAGCATCTGGACTTGGGCCTATTTTTCAAAGCAACCAATAACCCATTTATCGAATATACACTCCAAAATAATATAAATAATAAAAAATTGAAAAGAACATAGCAATATAAAGTAATAGGCACTTCCAGTGCCTCAGCCCATCATGGTTGCGTACTAATTGTGCAGTAACTAAAAGGATGTAAAAAAATGTCAAATATTAGAAGAAAGTCAAGATTTCTCGTGTCATGAGTTCAAAGCGAAATCGTAGACCAAGTCTTTCCAAATGAAATAAAAAACACTTTCCGCCATTCACTGAAAAAACTTCAATAAAATCGCCATAAGGTGAGTATACGGTAGTGAATACGACATGAGGGATGAATGCATGTGCAGTGTGCTTTAACTAAAATAAAACAGTCTCTCTCTCTCTCTCTCTCTCTCTCTCTCAAGCATTCATTGCAGACTTACGTAATTGAGACCGAGCTAAAGCTACGTATTTATCCAGCTAAATGACAAATGCTATTCTCACCTTTCCTTCTCGAATGAGTCGTCCGCCGGTAAGGTTTACGGCTTCGACAGCGGGAGAACGATCCGTTACTCGATTAAGTAAATTCTGAAATAGAAATGTAGCATGAAGCAGATTGAACTTACTGAGGGCGCTATTATTTACTCGCCAGAAAAATACCTTGGTTGTTTCCAGTTCTTGGGCTTTGGTATGGATTGGAGCGAGATTTTCAAGACGGCCATAGCTCTCATCGACAAAGTCAACTTCATTCTGGTAGGACGTCTGGTACTGCTGAGCAAGTCCGTAGGCAGTTTCGGCGCTGCGCAATCGGTCCACCAACTGCCCGCAAACGTTGGTCCATCTGGCATTGAGTCGGTTCACCTCTAGATCTAGTCGGTCCATGTCTCCGTGGGGTCCTCGATGATTCGGTCGGGACTTCTCCACGAGGCGCCTGGCGTTGTGAGCGTCGTCGTTCAGCTGATCCATCAAAACTTGCTGTTGAGCAATCGCATTCTGCAGCACCATAAGGTCTTCGAGCACGTTTTGCAGACCTTTCACGTCGGAAGGCAATTCGCCAAAGGAGGCTAGCTTAACTTCGAGCTCGGATATCGCACTCGCGTTCTCCTCCAAACCGGTCAGCACGATCTCAACGAACTTGAGCCGCTCAATGTAAAGATTACTCAAATTCCAGATGTGATTCCACTTGGTAGTGATGGCGTCGAGCTTGTTCTTCATTTGAGGTGTCTTCAGAGTGATTCCGCGGAATGTCTGCTGCAGCTGTTCAACTTCTGGTGCCAGTCGCTGCAATCCCTGCTCGAAGTCCTTGTGCTCTAGCACGAGGTGCTCGAGGCTGTCAAGATCGCGCGGCAACGGTGCGGCGATGCGCACATTGAGGATCCTTTCGGCCTCGTCCAGAGCCTGCTGGAGCGAGGAGGACTGCTCGGTGAAGATGCGTCCAGCATGTCGCGACTCCTCCTCGGCTTTCGCGCGCTTCTCGAAATCGTCGAAAAGCCGGTTCACCTCGGCCATCTCGCGCCTCAGCCTTCTGAGCTGCGGGTCTGATGGATCGCCCTCGGCCAGAAGCTTGTCGGCGTCTTCGTTCAGAGCCTTGCGAATTGCAGTGCGCTGGTCCTGTCCCATGTCGAGGAACTGCTGTAGGCTCCAATCCTTTACCACCTATGACGAACGGACGATCCATTAAAATAAATTCAGCTAGTTGCAGATAATCAAATTTCGCCAGAAAATTATCAGAAAAACTGAGAAATTTTCGCAGACATTTGAGAGTGTCGTATTAATTAAACCTCTGACCATTTGACATGAATTATCATCTCTATAATGAAAACGTTCAATTTCACATATTAAAATTCGAAGCAAATGATTAGACGATTCATCGGCAAATTTATTAAACTTAAATTAAATCTTTATCAAGTTTGGAATGACGTTTCAGATAATTTATATTAGATGATAAATCCTGACAAATGGACAAATGATGTGCCGCAGTAAGAGACGTCATTAAGATTGTTTCTAAAATGCGTAACTGCTTACCTTGATGGTGGCAAATATCATATTTTGTCTGAGCCGGAGCTGCTTGCGCTGCCAGAGGGCAACGCTTCTCTCGTACTGTCTTCTAAGTTTTTCCGCGGCGTCGATTGCCTCCTTGTCCGGTGGTTGTAGCGAAAAGCAAACGCCGTATACTGGCGACTCGACGCCCTGGGAATTTTTAACTCTCCACTTGACTCGGCCTGAGTTGTCGTACAGGGTGCACTGTTCGTTCTTCTCAATAGACATCTGGAAATTAGGAAAATGATGTTACCACAATGGTGCAGACATAACTCAATTGTAGATCCACTCACGTTGACTTGTTTGTAGGTGCAGATGCAGGTAACTTGGAGGGGACGCGTGACAGGCTGCCTGCGCTGCTTCATCGGCACAATATCCTTGGCGCGCTCAACCAGGGTGTGAACATGGTCACCGTAGTTATTGAGCTCTTCGCGGAGCTCCTGCATGCCCTTCAGTAGGCGCTCTCCCTCATCTAAGCTAAACTCAGACTGAGAGTAGACGCCGTTCAGAAGCTCATCCTTCTTCGAGATCCACTGCTCGGCCAGGTGTACTTCCTTGAAAAACTGCTGGCTCTGCGAGGCGTGCTTCAGATGGACCTCCAGACAGAGAGTAAGCTGCAGCAGCCAGGCCCACTGCGTCTGCATGGCAGACATGAAAGCCTCGATAGTCTTAGAGGCAGGATGATGTTGCAGCACTAGACCCTCGCCGCGGTTAAGCACAGCATTGAACTGGATCTCGCGTTTCTCCAGGTCGCTCATCAACGACTGTCGAACGATAATTTTTAGTTAGCCAGTGTAACTATTTTTACAAAAGATTTCTTTATCAATCTAGATCATGGATTTTCACGAAAAAAAAAATTAAATAATTTCACCAAATTTTAAACATTTTTAAGTTAATTAGACACTCGTAAGAAAAGTCTGCAGATGCTTTCGTTAGGAAAACTGGAAGAAACTGATACAACTTTGAGAATATTGATAGCGGCAAGTTTTTATTCACAAAGTCAATTACTTAAAATAAAATCTTAAATAGAAGCTCCATTTTCAGCTACGAGACTCGTTACAAAGGTGACACTATAGACTGTTGAACAAATTTTCTTATTTCCTCTGAAGAAATAAAAAAAGCTTACGTTTAAAAGAAAAGAGGATACAATAAGAAAGATGGAATATAAGCGTTAGTGGTTTACCTCTACTCCAGCTCCGTAGGTTTGCTTGCGAAAAGTGAAATAGTCGATCAAGTGAGTGTCTCCGAAAAAGAGCGGGGGAAAAGTTAAGACTTACCTCGTAGTACTGCTCGACGCTATGGAGGTTCAGGCTCTTGTCGCTCCAGTCGCGCGTCTTTTCCGTGTCCTCCTTGGCGCTGAGCCAGACCAGCTCATTGGTGGCCGACTGTATAAAGTCGTGGAGCGTTTCCAGGTCAGACATGCGCTTGTTCGATAAGGTGATGAGCTCGGTGTAAATCTTCTGCAGCTGCGTCAGGTGCTGACTGTACAGGGAGAGCTCCTCGCCGTGGAAATTGCTCTTCATCTGGACGCACTTCTCGACCCGCTGGTGGAACTGCTCGACGGCTTTGTGCTCGCGCTGGTGTCGCTCGAGCTCAGCCTGGACGGCCTGCAGGTCCGAGCCGTAATCGGCCTCGTTCAGCTGGGCCAGTTTGGCCTTGCACCAGTCGATACAGTCGTGCAGGGCGCGGAAGTGCGGGTTGGTATCGACCAGGCGAGTTTCGTGGACGGTGGTGCGGTGTCTGGTGACGACGCGCTCCTCCACCGGGAAGGAGACGGCCGCCAGGGGCTGGACGAGCCACTGGTGTAGATTCGAGCGCAGTTTCACCCAGCGTTGGTGCAGCGCCTGGACGCGCTTGTGGAGCTCGGCGGCCTGGGGGTAACGGGCCTCGGTCAGGCTGTGCACGTCCGCGAAGATGCTCTGGATCTGGAGCTCGGTGGCGCGGATATCCTGTTCGAGGAGGTCGACGGCGTGCTTCGCCTCGAGGGGGTGGAGCCGGTCGAGTCGACGGGCCTCCTCCTCCACGCGGCGCTCGAGCTCGTCGAGCCTGGCATCGGTGGCCTTCATCTCGCGGTGCACCTTCTCGGCGAGTCGCTGGAGGCGCTGCAGTCGGCTGATCTCATCAGCGATGGCTTGGTCGCGCTCCTGGTGCAGCATCATCAGCCGGTTCCAGTGCTTCTCTATCTGTTCGATGTGGAGCTCGGGTTCGATGTCGATCTCTCCGACGCTCTCGAAGTACTTGTGGAGCTCGCGGAAGGTGTGAGAGAGGCGCTGCTTGTCGCGATAGCGCGGCGGCACCTCCTCGTTCTTGAACTTGGCACTGTCATCAGCGAGCTTCTTCATCTCGATGTAGGTCGGGGGAAAGTACCGGTCCTGGGCCATCGACATCTTCTCGCGCATCCACAGGTGGAGGCTGCTGGCGAGCTCGCGGTACTCGCTGAGTCGCCGCTGGGCCTCTGCGTCGTACAGCGGGTGAATGGCGGGCGGCTCGGGGAACACGTCGTACAGCGACGATATGTACGTGATCAGAGATTTCTCGTCCGGTTCGGGGGTATCCACATCTTTCAAACAACGCACAATTTTCTCTCAATTATTTATTTTAACTAAATTTATTCGGCTTAATATTTGAAAAAACAACAAAGACATTTTCTATAGTATCGCTTCTTTCGTAATCGCTGCGTGCAAATTTAAGGGCAAGAATATTGATAAATAAAAGTTGAAGAAAATTAGTGCTAAATGCGGGCAGAAAACGTCTCTGTGCTTTTTCAATATAGTAAGTCTTTACTTTTTTGACATATCTTTATTCCTCGTACATCTGTTTTTTCTTTGTTTCAACTTTTTGTATTACGCGTAAACTTTAATTAAATAAGGCTTTACTTTTTCTTCAATAAAATAATTAGATAAATTTAATTTAAATATTATAAATCTTTGATTCAAACAATTACACGCTAGAAAATAGATATATAATTTAATTAGATAAATCCGAGGCTACTACAGGATCATTACTTAATTTTTTAGTTGATCCCTTGCATGGTGGAAATAATAAAAGAAATAATTAAATTTTTAATTTAACTAAGTTTATTTAACAAAATTAAAAGCACCGAGTAACAACTTATTAAGTCCATACAAATGATGAAATGTAATCAAAGTATCAATATCTTACAATGAAAATTAATTTCTACAATACTTTGAGCTAAAATATTATAGATTTTGCGTAAGGCCTTACACCGTACTGGTATAGACGTAATGCAAAAAATAAATCCGAAAAAGGGCGTGAATGAAGATTATAAAACGCTTATGCAAACCATTTGCATCAACACTACACCGTATTGACATTATAAGATTATGCAAACTTACATGGACATGACCAGATTTGGACCAAAAATATGTAAAATGATTTTTTAATCGAAAAAATGAATACCTGTCTCGGAATTTTATTGATTAGAGCCTAGCAACAAAATTACGAGCCTTTTTTTTAAGAAATATATCGGGAATCTAAAAATCGTACACGCATACGTGAAAAAAATTCAAAATAAAGTACAATATCAAAGCAACAATTTGAGACTTAGTAGATTGAAATATCTTTATTAGTTCAAAAGTTATAAATAATTGGAAATTCATTAAAAAAAATCACTTATTTTGATAAAATGTAAATATTATAATCTATTAAGTCCCAAATTTTATCTTTGACATTGTACTTTATTTTGAATTTTTACACATGTGTGTACAATTTTGAGATTCCCAGTATTTAGCATTATCATAAATGTAAATTTTCTCTATATTTGTTAAAAAAAAGTCTCCAATTTGGTTACTAGGCTCCATGCAATAAAATCCCGCGACAGGTATTAATTTTTTTCGACCAAAGAATCATTCTACAAAGTTTGGTCTGGTCATCTCCTTGTTAGTATGACTTACCCATATTTTTCAGACGTTTCTAAAAGCACTACTTTGCACACATTGCTGCTAAGCTACTATGGTAGACATTGGTAATTATTTTCCTAAATTAATTTTGCTCTCTTCTAGTATGCACTTTTTATAAACTAAACCGTACTAAGTCAGCATCAACCTTCTCTTCGTATAGACTTTTGTAGCGACATAAGCAATACTTTGAAAAGTAAGTAAAAGTGGACAGATATTAAGAAGTGTTTAGTGCTTTGGCTGTGTAACTATATATACGTTTTATTTTAAAAAATTACGATTTGCATTATTTAAAAATATTCAAAAAAATTCTACCAGAAGCAACTTTCACCGAGTGAACATAAAAAGTAAATTTTAGTCTTCATCCTTGGTTAATAATTTATTCCTGTTGTAACTAATTTTGTAAATTTTAAATAAATGTTCTTATTATAAGTAAATATTGTTATTTCTACCAGAGAATGAGCAAGTCGCTCTAAATATCGAAATAATAACGCACGTCCACGAAAAAGAAAGAATTCAATAATGATTTTGCTGTAGTCCCAAGCAAGCGAGTCCGGAAGCGGTAGCTAGCACAGCGTGACCGAAAAGAACGACGAGAAAAAAAGAAAGACGAGTCTTTCGACTCTTTTTGTCTTTTTACTTTCACGTGTCAAAATACAGATGTTAAAAAAACTCTGAATAATACTAGTAATGAAGTTAAATAAAATTCTTGTGCATTCATTTTCAGCTGTCAATATGTAAACTTTTTTATTTACTTCTCTTCTATCGGAAAATAAAAAAATTAAAACATATTTTAAAGAAACAAGCACGATATTCATCCGATTGAATCTCTTTTTTACCTCGCTACCTTATAATAAATAAAGGTACACTGAGAAAAAAGTATTGTAAAAATTACCGTATATATATAAGAACGTGACCTGGGACTGGACTCTCATATGCATATAAAAATTACGATACTTATAAATATTTTACTGTATAATGTTTATCGAAGAGTCCAATTCCCATGCGGATAGGAACACATTGTTTTCAACGGAAATAGAATATTTATGGAATATGCCACTTACCAGGAGAAGGTCACACCTCCGGAACATGGATTCCCTCGAAATTTTGCGCGCTGCTTTCCTGAGCCTAAAAATGAAAAACAGTACGATTATTTTGATCCCATAGGCCTTATTTTCTTGTGCGATAGATTAAAAGGTTTTTTTTTACTTTGACAATGAAACACATGAATGGAATGAAATTAATTATTTAAATGCAGCTAAATAATTTTAAATCCATTTCTCGACTATGTTTATGTCAAAGTATGTTCAAATAATGCAGAAATAATTTTGAAACTTAATATTTACCTCTTATAAGCAGCGAATATCAATGAATAAAAGCATCGAACTTGAAGTCATGGATCAATTCCGAAAGGTTCACCTACAGTACTAATGTTTTCTGTTCCTGCATACCAGAAAACAGTTTTCTATACATTTCCACCGACCCGTTAAAGGACTTAATGATTGTAAAGTTCCTAGAGGCGAGGGATTTATAATAATAAGTTAGTTAATGAGATTAAATTAATGTAATAAATTAAAGCATGATAACTTTTTTTTATAAACTATTTATATAAAACTACAATATATAAATCTAAAACTTAATTTGAATTAATAGTCATTCTTGAGATTCTTGGAATACCAGTGAATGAACCTTTTTCGAGCGAGCTAATCTTGATACTATTCAAGAATAATCATCGATTAAATCCACCTGATTTGTGCTGCATAAACGTCATAAGTGCTGCACGGGGACTTTTCTTTTTAGACAAGTAAATTCATTTATTCAAATTAAGTTTTAGATTTATATATTGTAGTTTTATATAAATAGATTATAAAAAAAGTTATCATGCTTTAATTTATTATATTAGTTTTAATCTCATTAACTAACTTATTATTATAAATCCCTCGCCTCTATAGGAAGTCCGTTAACGGGTCAGTGGAAATGTATAGAAAACTGTTTTCTGGTATGCAAGAACAGAAAACATTAGTACTGTAGGTGAACCTTTTGGAATTTACCCATGACTTCAAGTTCGATGCTTTTATTCACTGACATTTGCTGCTTATAAGAGGTAAATATTAAGTTTCAAAATTATTTCTGCATTATTTGAACATACTTTGACATAAACATAGACGAAAAATGAATTTAAAATTATTTAGCTGCATTTAAATAATTAATTTCATTCCATTCATGTGTTTCATTGTCAAAGTAAAAAAAAAACCTTTTAATCTATCGCACAAGAAAATAAGGCCTATGGGATCAAAATAATCGTACTGTTTTTCATTTTTAGGGTCAGGAAAGCAGCGTGCAAAGTTTCGAAGGAATCCATGTTCCGCATGGTGAGACGTTCTCCTGGTTAGATTGAATTTTGAACAGAATTCAAATGAAATAAATATCTTAAATATCTATTGCGATATTCATTGGTGAAAAAAATAAGATTGTTGAATACTTTCACTAATATGATGGTCACTTATTTGGCGTCGAAAGAAATTATTATGCTTCGTCTTCTTATTTATCATAGCTTGCAAAAAAGTGCCAAAAGTACTACTACTTTGATGAGTGTAATTTTGATAAGGTGTTGTTTCAAAATTTAAATTGATTTTTTACCTAAGCATATACCGTATTTTCTTATTTTTCTACGAGAACTTAGTTTCTGACGATAAAATGAATAAAGAATATTTATAAACGTACACAAACATTGCATGAAAAAAGAAGGCCTTCGTTGATGTGCAACTAAAATAAATTGCATGTTTAATTTTATGCCGCACAAGCTTCCAATGTGTTTAAAGTAGACATGTGTATTGATTTGAAAATTTGTAAAAGACGTGATGAAGCTTATTAAAAGGGCACAATAAAATGAATAAGTTGATACACTGACAGACTCATCTGGGTAAAATTTAGAAAGTGGTTGGTAAAAATTACCAGCCAACGATCACTCGACTTTTAATTGTTTCGTGAATGTACTTGTAATTTTAACTATATTACACTGAGAAAAATGTCAAAGTAAAATTTAATACATAAGTAGGAAAAATTACTATACAAAATAGTAACGGTATGATATACTTGCCGTAGGAGATATTTTAACATATTTATAAGAAATTTTAATATATTTAATATTAATTATTAATATATTTAATATTAATTACTAATTAAAATAATGATTACTACATATTAAGCAACTTTTCCTTTAAAAATAGTAAAAAGTATTGCTTCTGTAAGTTGGAAGCATTGCTTTCACACGTTAGGTTATGTCACCCTATCTCCCTCTCTGTCTATCTTCGCTTTGAAACTACGACACGTGTTTTTACAAAATTATACTTATGATGCGCACGCTTTCTAAACAAATAGTGAATTTACGTGACACGACGGTTAGATGCTTAAACGTTTGACCCTTTAAATGTTTCTTAAAAAAAATATCATTTTATCAATTTATTTTATTTTATTAATATTTTTATACAGTCGTAATTATTTTATGTCGCACTCTCTAGTCACTTTAGGTATATTTCCATAGCCGGATGATATAAAAATCTACACCTAGGTGGCGACGCGATATTGCTTACACGCAAGTGGATAGAATCATGGAGCATAGATATATAAGGACGAATTTTACAATGCATTACCAGCGACACGTGCGAGCGAGCGTATATCAATAGGTTAGGTTAGCGTATACAATTAAGTTATCGAATGGCGAGACTACTGTACTGTCTTTATTGTAAATACGAATTCATAATTAAATGTTAGATGTTTGCAGGACACATTTAAAGACTACAGCTGCTCAAAAAAGTACAGACAAAAATGACTGAGACAACCGAATGAATAAAAATGTTCTTTTTTTATGCTTTATATCATCGAATTTCTTGATTAAAAAACATTAAACATTATTATTTAAAAAGTTAAAATTTACTATTTAAAAATAGTAAAAATTGCTATTTGAAAATATTAAAAATTACTATTTAAATAGTAGTTTTTAAATGTACAAAATTTAATATATAAAATAGTAATTTTTCCTACTTATGTATTAAATTTTACTACGACTTTTTTCTCAGTGTAAGATTATAAAATTTACCGAAGCAAGTTTGGAAATTTTATGAAAGAATAAGTATTTTTAAAAATAAATAATTTAAACATTTTTAGAAATCACTCGATTACTCTTTTTTTCGATTGAAGGACCATCCCTTTAAGACATAATTTTTTTATATTTACACCATCGCTATAAAAAGATCATCGCATCGCATTTATTTATACTATTTACAATTTTATCGCAGTCTAACCTAATGCATATTGCAGCTTATTAAACATATGCATAGAGTTTTTTCATTCATCTTCTACAGAAACCGAGGCCAAACCTAACCACTTGCAAGTATTTACGATAGTCGTGACACCATCTAGTGGATATTTATAAATTAATTTAAAACAACAAAACAATCGGCACACGCGGTCGCGAACAATCGTAAGTGCCGCTCTGATCCGCGGCTGCGGATTTGTTATTAACTAAAATGATAATTAGTTTTCTTTTGGCAGTCTGTCATCAGTTTGCCCAGGAAGTTCTTAATTTTTACAAGCCATTCCTTAAATTTTACCTAAGTGGGTCTCTCAGTGTAGCATTCAATGAATAAGTGCATACCTTCGGGATCGAGAAGCCTGGTGACGCCGTACTCGCGCTCGGCGACATAGAAGACCCGTTCGAGCCTCTCGCGAGGCTGCCAAGCGCGGGCGCTGCGCCAGTCGAGAAGGTCGGGCCTGTTCCTGTGCACCAGGGCGCTGAAGGCCATACCGTCGCGCCACGAGGAGGTGAAGTCGCTGACCCGCACACCCGGGTATCGGGCGGTCGAGCGTCGCGCCCATCTCAGCAGGGCTTCCCGGGCCGTCACGTGGGACTCCTGGCCGACTACGATGTCGGAGATCTGCCAAAGAAAAGCACCGATCCCTTAGTTCGACAACTTATATCGCTAACTTTTTCTTCCTTCGTCCCGCGAGTCACTCATTTCCTCCACAACCATTAAGAGGCTCCAAATTATAGCCGACGAACAGATATAGAAAAACCAAGAGATGCTTGCTCTCCATTCAAAATGATCTGTCGTTATATAAAGTTTCAAGTTCGAATAACAGTAACTTCATTAAAAAAGCTACAGTACGATTTTTTTACATTACTAATGCAATGTTCTCTTTACGCTGTTTTTTTCTAACTAGTTCTGCTAAATAATACATTCTAATTTTTTACTTAAAATAATATCGTAGCGATATTTAATTTAGTTAATAAAAACTACAGTTAAAAAGGTTTAATACAATACTTATTTCATTAAATTGTTTAATGGAAAACTCAAATCTTTAAGAATTGAACTTTGGCATCATAAGAAAATCCGTTCCTACATTTTTCGACCAATTACATTCATGAATTACTTATATGCTTCAAAACGAAAACCATTACTTTTTTAAGATACGAGCAAAATTGGGCGCGCTCAAGTTCCTCTCTTTACTGTTTATTCCGGGTTCATTTTTGAGATCAGAAATTTTGAATTTTAGCGGCATTCCGAAATATACGTCCAATCAAGTTCACGTTTTCGAGGCTTCACAACATCCGGTCATCACTTTTTTAAGAGAAGATTCTAGCATTGTTATACTAACTTGCAACTTTCTAAAACCATCGATCCTTACCGAACGGACAGCAAGTATCTCGTCGTTTATGATATTTTGATTGTACTTTTTCTTAAGCAAATTAATTGCTTTTTCGCAGTATTACGCTGCCAAATTTAAATTTTAATTGACATTCAGACCCCCTACTCAATCCTTGCTAGAAAATAAAATGCTCTATTGACCAATGGCTAGCAAAAGACTTTGATCAATAGATATTATCGCAATTGAGCAGCGATTCACCACCCTTCGAAATCGATTGCACTCCTTTGTCTTTGTCTATGTCTTTGGGGCAAGATGGCGCAATTTCTGTGGGGCAAGTTGGCTTTTTCAAAGTTAGTGTTTTTTTTTTAGAAAAAAATATTGTAAATGAACAGTGCTTATTTGAACACTGTTTTTTTTAGAGTGGGCCCATGAAAAGTGTATAAAAATGAAAAGCAATTACATTTGTAGTGAATGTGAAAATTAGTTGAAATAAGTGCACAAGAGTTTTTTTGTGACATATTTATTTTTCTTTAAATTTGTGTTAACTTATATATATTACAATTTTTGATATTATTTAATATTATATGTTATTTTTGGCAGATAAAGTGTTTCTATGCAGTTCACAACCTTTTAGCAAAAAATATAATATAACTTTAAGACTATTTATATATTTCACTTTTTATCTATATAAAAATAATGTTTAAAGTAAACACTTCAGCTGGTAATTATTGTATTTTTGTTCGTCTTTGATGAAAGCGTGGTACCAGTGTATATATAAAAAGTGCGCCTACTTTCTCTGGTCTCTCCTACATTCACTTTTTGAATTACTGTTAAAAAAAATTGTCACTACATGCAATTACGGTATTAGTTTGTTTTGCAAAATTGCCAGACGTAAATACTAAGCGAATAAAATGAGAACATTTTCTCATTTGACTACTCATGGATCGACGGTGCTACCTGAAGTCAGATAGCCGAATGATGGATTTGAAGAAAAAAGTAAGTACTCGCTGTCTGATTTCGTGGGTGCTATAAGCGGAGAAGAAGAAAAAATAAAAATCCTTTGATTGAAAAAGAGCGATTATCGAGTAAAAAAGAGCGCAGGACAGAAAGTGTTATTGCGAAATAGGCGGAGCAGCAGGATAATTGCGCAAGGTGTTACATACTCTCATTCACCCCCTTTCCTCTTCTGTTCTCTTTCTTTTGCTTCCTCTCTCAGTTTTCATGAGGCGGCCATTGCCTTATAGGGCGACTTGCGTCGTACATATGCTACATCGCCATAAAAGTGCGCGTGGCCAGTGACGTCAGCCCAGTGATCAGAACGTGAGGCAATGAAAGCGAGAAGAAGAGTGCTTTCCTCAAACAAGAGCGCAGAGCCATAGTCATTACCATTCGTACAATAACAACAATTGACATAAACAACAGGGATCTAGCTGAACTGTTTTATTTTCTTTACCACTTCATTCTTTTCTTTCTCTCAGATTAAATTTTATTCTCCAAATCGACGTTCACATTCTTGTTTTAAATTTATTAATATTAAAATAAAAAGTAGTTTGAACCCACCAAATATATTATTACATTTTGAAAAGAGGTCACATTAATTGGACAGCAAATAGTTTAATTTATTCCTTTAAATGTAGTTCCACGTAATGTACTTTTTCTTTTTTCGCTAGGTAGGATTATTACACTATGTATACTAATCATGAGCTTGCGATATCTCTTATTGATACCACTGGTGCAAATCAATTCAAGTCTCTTAAATATGTCATATACTGAAGAGTCATAAGTTCATGTAATTAATCATACTTAAAATAAACAAAGGTAAAGAGAAAGAAAGAAAATTTTAATGTTATAGATAGGAATTAAGTCTATTCTTGACAGGATTATGCAACGTTTTATTAACTAATAATGTTATGAATTTGAAAAATAATGACATTACTTTACGACAGACTTATAAAATACTAAAACCATAAAAATTGAAAGAAAAACATTTGAATCTTTGAGATTAATTCTCCTAGCGCGTCTCATTTTTTATTCGATATGTAGATTACGAAAAGTGCTTGACACTGATCCCGATCGCGCTTAAAAGGCTCCTCGCTGCCTACGAGCGCTGGACCTCCCACGCAAAGTCCTTCGCCTGGCTACGCACACGCGGCATCTTTCGCTCTCCAAGCCGAAAAAAAGCATCCGGAAAAGCCTTGCACCGCCACGTAATTTATGCCTTGCTCGCCGTTTCGCACTTTATTTTCATGCTAATTCGCCAGTGCGACAATGAATTTTAAAACGAATTCTTTCAAAATGTCCAAGAAAAAAGCACACCTACGGAATTGTTTACAAATTTTCTCCTAAGCAATGTATTTAGTACTCTGTGAAGGTCTCTTCTTTGAGAACGATTCCTTAAACAATTACTCTAACATTTATTTTTACGCGTTAAATTGGAAAAATAATACCAATCCGCAAATTTTTCCTAATAATTTTTATTACATTTGTCTGCGCGATAAGATAGTGTTTCGGTATTGTCTTTTAATGCTCATAAATCCGGCACCAAAGTAATGTCATTTTTCAAAATAATTAAAAAAAATACTTTTCATCGATTAACTCGTAGAAATAATGTATTATCAATGAAAAAAAAAAGAAAAACTTTTTAGATTGACAATAAATGTTCGAATAATTTCAGTTTAATTAACTGCAGCTCGGAGAAAAAGCGAGCGCTAGCGACTTGTACGCGAATTGTTTGTACGAGCGTCGAATATTTAGATTCACTCGAAAAAATTACAATTTTTAGCAAAAAGTACTATTAATTTTTATTCATATTTCTATTTTAAATTAAAAATGATATTTGTATCATTATCTTTACATGAGGCTCCTCTAATTTTTAGCCACTATCAATAAAAGGTGCTAGGACCCAAACTCTTGTAGCGATCACTGTGCCCATGCAAGTACTTTATAGCATGGTAATTTTAACTTAGAGACTTTTTGACGATTTAAAATTACATAGTATTATCAGGTATTCTAAATTTTGTTGTTCTTTATGCTACTATTTACTACAACTTGTTTTTCGTCGATTACAACGAAGGAGTCAGTGGAGACATTTCTTCTTGGCGTAAATTTGGAATTCAATAAAGTTTAAGTAAAATTGCAAATTTTACTTAAATCTTACCCTGACGGTTTTGGGTTTGACGATCTGTTGCTGACCGGACGACGAGCTAATATAGCGCGTCTCTTGAATGGACTTCTGTTGGGCGCTTCTCGTCAGCTCCTCGGGTACTCGGTCTTCCTCACCGCGGGTGAGGGTCGTTGTCTTGCGGACGATCCGCGTGACGATGCGCCGGGCTCCGTTCTCACCCTTACGCGAGGTCTTGGTTGATTCGATCGACGAGCCTGTTTACACGGAGTTCGTCATGCTTCGCTTTACACGACAGTTCTTCGCGGATTCGCTCGCTCTTAGAAAGGGCATGAGTACTTGAAACTGCAGATGCATCGGTAAAAAGTCAATTTCAAAAAGAATCGGATCTTTGCAGATAGGTAACCTTTTTTTAAGTAAAATAAGCTTGATTCTTAAACTGTTTGACTTGCAAGAGTAGCCGCGTTCTTTATTAACCGCGAGATAACACGGGAAAGCGAGATAGCAGTGTTTACTTGGCTAGAAAATTTAATTTTTGTACGCGACGAGCACCTTATTCGTAGATTTTATAAAACTCACTTTTTATAATAATTGTAAAATCGTGTTAAAATTAGTAAAATGGACATTAAATGAAATTTAGGAAATCATTGTCGTTGATATGACTATTAAAGTACCGAGGCGCCCGATCAAGATCAAGGTCGGAGTCATTTGACCAGGAGGGCCCAGCGAGCCCTGCGTCAGCCGTTGCGCAACCCAAGATCCGAGCGAGCGTTTGCTTTTCCTTTTGAGAATAGCGGAATTGCAAGAGAACGCATCCGAGTGGGAGTAGGCCGAAGGTGTCAAGGTGCTCGTGTGTTGCGTCGGGAGTCGCGCGCATTGTGCAACACGGTTGAGCGCGGACACGGGCCCGTGCAGAAAAATATAGCAATTTGCTACGCGAAATATTAAATTGGGGACTACGATCATTTGAGAGACGTACCGCACGGCTACAAATCATTTTGTTTCGTCATTTAATAACTCATCGACCAATCCTCTTGCTACATCGTATTTCATATTGACCGAATATTGTACGAGATGTCGGTGTTGGGTCGGTAATAGTTTGCATCTCTGATACCTCAAACTGAGTTGTAGATTTGTAGTATCAATCTGCTCTTAATGTTGCTCCGACGTAATTTTAGGTGAGAAATCATTGAAATAAATAAAATTCAAGTAGGATCTTTTCCGGCCTTTACGCAGAAAATGTTGGGTCTACAGATAAAAGGTACACGCTAAGTCGGCTAGAGTGAAAAGTAGCTACATAAATAGGTAAATTGGACTCTACTGAGTTTGGAGTGAAAATGGACTCGTAGCGAATTTTCTGGCTATACGGGGAAAAGGAGAGAGAGCGAGCGAATCCGCGAGAAGTGTAAAAAGCTGGCAAGTTGTTGGTGGTACCTAGGACCTCGGTGGAGAGCTTGCGCTTGATGTGAATCGCTTGGAGATCCATGACCGGCGATGCACCGGCCGCCGGGGCGACGTTCGGGTAGACGTTGTCCGGGTCGTTGGGCTCGCGGCTCGCTTGTACGAAGAGTCTGCCGTTCTTGCTGAACTTGTACATGGACATGCTTCGGCGACGCTTCTTCTAGACACACACACGCGCGCAGGCACACAAAGCGAGGCACATGACATGTGCTTGCCGCGCACCCAAGCAAGCCGACGGAGGTTCGTATCTATATTTTTCTCCAAGAACAGGTGGTATCTGTAAGGATCGATGGGCACAGTCCGGCGCGGTCGGTACTCGAGCGGTGAATGACGGAAGCGAGCGTGCCGCGGGTATCTTTATAGGCATGTGCGTGCGCGGGCGGGCCACCTTGGGGCCTTGCTAGCCAGACGAGGCGATTGTCGCGGACGTCGGGGGCGTCAGGCCTTCTGCCATGTTCGGCGCGGGCGCACCCGCGCGATTTGCCGTCACGCACGCGACACGCTAGCTTCCCAGCGACTGCCTAGCCGCGGCGTCCTCTCCCGCGGAGTCACGGCTTCACAGCGCTGGCCGAGCCCCCACCCGCTCTTTCGACTCTCTCTCGCTCATCCGCCGACCGCCGATCTCTCTCGCGCAGTAAACACCGGCCGAGCGAGGCCAAGTGACCGTCAGCCAACAGGTGTGTGGCGTTGCAGGTGTCGCTTTTTATTTAAACTCAGTAAACAATAATGTTATCATCTTTCCTTTTTTATCAAATTAACATTACTTTAGTGTACTATATTCAACCGTTTGTGCGATCAAACAGTTGAATATAGTACACTAAAATAATGTACAAGATAAAACACTGCATTTGATTTTTCCTTCTTATCACAAATGTCAGCTCCAGTTCTTGTGCTCCTAAAGTAGCTGCAATTATTACTAATGAATTAGTCGAATAAATTAGATAATGTTATTATACCTATCTGAGAGTTTAATAAATACACGGAGAAAAAAGTTACTGATTTGCTATGCAGAAAGTCTACGTATTGAGCGTTGTGAATAACGATAGTTCAGTCCCTTTTTTAAATGATTCACCAAATAGTTTGGCTAATAGTTGAAAATGAAAAAATAATGTATAACTGTGGGCAGAAAAGAATGCGCTTGATCGCGCGCAAAGCGTAGGTGGATTGAGCGGCCTGTATACGCTTTGCTTCTTTTTGAGGGTCTCTCGTGGAGTCGCGAGCGCGCGCCTCACCTTCACTCGCGGAGCGCGCGCACTGTGCCGATCGAAAGATTACGTTATGCCCGAAGCGCGAGCGCGAGGGACGAATTCCAAATTTGAAGTCGATCGCGGCAAGTCGAGTTCTCGCTTTGTTTTTTCCTCGCTTCTCCGTTTATTTAGCCTTTACGTTGCGCCGTACATGGCGCTGCGGGACTCGCGCGCGATGTTGCATCTCATTTTTTACGAGTGGCCTCTTTTTTGCGCCTGCAATTTTCGTGAAAGTCCTCGCCCTCGGGCCCCCCTCCAACGTCAGTCGCGCAACCTTCTTGTCTGTCTTTCGAACCGAATTGTCTGCTCTAAAAGATGCTATTGCAATTTGAAATATTTGATGAGTGGACGCAACGGTCATTTATTTACACTCCATTCAACTTTGAGACTTTGTGGGACAAACAAATACTGGCGAATTGCAGGTAGGCTTAGGATTCATTATCGAGCGTCACGAAAGGAGAACGGGAAAGACTCTCTGAGTTTGCTAGGGGGGCGCGGGCGGCGTAAATCCGATCCGGAACGCTGGCGAGCTCGTTCGTTCCGCGGCTTGGCTCCGCGCGCACGCCTGTACACACCAGCAGGTGCTTCCTGTTGAGATTCTCAATGGAGCCGGCGAATCGCTCGATGTATTCAACGGGATCCAATGCTAGAATGCTCACTATTCTTTTTATTCTCTTTCTCGTTTTTTACACTCTGCACTGGTTCACCCGCGTCATTCATTCTCCGTTTACTCCTTATTTCCTTCCCTTCTAACTGTAAAGCATTAAATGCTGCAAAACTATTCTTTTCCGAAGTAACCAGTTCGCGGAGCAGAAAGAATTTTCTGGCCAACGAGATGAGAGTAAAGAGGTCAAACGATTCATCCGACCTTTACAATTTTTATCTTGTTTACTTTTTCTTCTGAAGACCGCATGTTGTGCGTTTTTAATCGGAAGAATAGAGGAAAAATGAGCACGTACTGAAACCCAACCATATCATCACAGTGCGTAAATGAAGCAAGCAAAAATCTTTAAATATTTTAAATAAAAATATTTGATTTTCAAAATCTGGAACTTAGCATTTCGCATAGTTGCTGTAGTATAAGTAATTTTTAGAATTAAACTATAAATTAAAATATAAATTAATAGTTGAAAAAAGAAACGGTGCGTTTGCAAAGTATTCGCTCTCTGCGAAAGGAAATGATGTCGTCAGGATGATTTGTTTATCTAAAAATAGTATCGTTTGGAAAAACAGCCCAATATATCGAATGTGAAGATAAAGAAGACGTTACGAATAAAAAACAGTAAAGAAGAAAAAAATGCCCATCTAAATTTTTGCGTTTGCTCGCACGAGGCGCGCGGAAATAACTTCCTCTCGATTGGAACATACTGGAAAAAACAAGAGGATCGCTACGTCCGCTCATTAATTCCTAAGGTCCAGCGTAGGCGAGAGGAACGAAGCCGCGTCCGCGACAAATTGTAAATAGCGGACTGCCCTCGTCATTGGATTGTAGCGGTGCGTGTACAGCCAATTGGCTGCCGATACACTCGCCGATGCTAATAAGCAACAGCCCACTGGAAAAAAGTCATTTTAAATTCGCTCGCCCGAGAATCCGACCAGCTACGCTACGCTGTGACCAAATCATAAAATCAACGGGTGTATGGGCTCTACCGAGCGTGGGCAAATTCAAATGCCGCGAGAAGCCAAGGCGGCGCCTCCATTGCGCTTCGATTTTTCGTGCAAGCCGAGGTTCGTGCTTTCGAAGCATAGGTACAAATAAAGGAGGCGCACTTGCGTAAGAAGCATTCGTACAAATAAGTTAGACTGTTACGTAAAAAGCATTGCCACTGTGCGAGTCCAATGAGCGCCTAAATCTTGACGCAAATCTGACGCTGAGCGATTGGCCTAAGGGATCTTCGCGTCAAAATTGGAAAAATAATTTCTTACAGTACTGACCGTCAGTATAGCGGTACTGCGGCATTACTCATAACTCTCAGCCGATATTGGCAAAACACAAATGGCCCAGTACTGTCTCGATGTGATGAAAACATGAAGAAAATATACATTTTTCCGAAATATTGTTGCTAGAGAAATTTCTTTATTTGCATTATTAAGGATAATTTAGATACACGGAAAGAAATCTTCACGTAAAAATTACTATACTTTTGAGTAATGGAGACTCAAACTTGGCCTTCGAAGCAAGTTTAATATATTTATAGCAACATTTACTATATATTCATTACATTATGCTGTGCAGTGCATTAAAAATTGCCATATAGTATAGCAAAAATTGAATATCTATTTTTTAGTCTACGGTATAACACTTTTTAGTGTGCGGTATAGTAACAATACGCAGCTAAGATAGTAAATACTATAGAAACAAATGAACTTGCCGTAAAGGGACAACCGCGACCGCTAATTACCGCGTCAAATGACCGTCTTAATTAGTAACTATTTCTTACTCCGATAGGTGGAGGAAGACTCGTGTAATTCACTCGCAAGTGATCAGCTCACTCTACGATTACTATATAAGAAAATTTTATATCTTCACAACCACACATTTTCGATTGCGATAATGTGTTATTAGGCTGCGATACATGTAAATAGCGTGCGATATATGTAATGTAAACTTAAAATCATACTTTAGAATTGTACATGTAAGAATTAAATTTAATTTCAACCAAAAGAAAAGTTTCTGCGACACCCTGCAGCAAAGTAACATGAATTCAATAATTACAAACCGGTATCAAAAATACAATTTTGAAAATTAAAAAAATAGTATTAATAAATTTTGATATACAGTAGGAGTAAAAATTAGAATGCAGTATAACAAAATTCGCTAGTCAATATTATTAAAATTTGGTATGTCAGTATAACAAAATTTAATATAAGGAGTTGGAATTAATTCGTAGCGTTTTTTTGCAAAGTTTCGTGGTTTATTATAAAAGTATCATTACAGTAGCGTTATTCAAAGTATTGTCCATCGTTATCCACTACTTTTTGCCATCTTTCTGGCAAAGCACGGATACCGCGTCGAAAAAATTCGAAAAACTCGTCGAAAAACTTTTTCGGCTGTCCGGGACGTTCCTTGTCTTCCAAGTCGAAATTTCCATTTTTGAACTGCGCAAACCACTTTCTGCAAGTTTGCTCAGCCAAAGCATGTTCACCGTAAACATGCACTAAAATACGATAACTTTCCGCGGCACTTTTCTTCATGTTGAAGTAATGAAGTAACACTCCCCGCAAAAACGATTTTTCAGGCACGAACTTCGACATGTTTGATACTGCACAACAAATGCTACAGACACAATAACGAAATGTCATATAGTGGTAAAGATGCGCTATATCAGTAGCTTCCCGGAGAATATTTACTTTTGTGTGTGTGACTATGGATAGTTAACTAACGCCATCTTTTGTAAAACGCTACGAATTAATTCCAACACCTTATATAAAGTATAGTAAAATGTAGTTTTACAGTACGTCAAAATTTAGTGATATTAATTTTTACTGCACAGTATAGTAAAATTTAATAAAATGCGAGTTTGTGTCCACGTTACTCAAAAGTATACTAATTTTTGTCAAAAATTGTTGTAATATTTACATAAAAATTTCTTTCCGTGTAGGGAAGTTTGATTTGAACAAATATCTCTTACTTTTTGTTTTATCGGTATGGTAGAAGAACTGAATTTTTCACATGTTTCAATTTCGAATAGATACGACCGAATTTAGTTTACTTGGAATAAATAATTAAATTCATTCTAATGCGGAGGTCTGGCACTCTCCAAGTCAGTAAGAATAATGGAGCGGCGCAGCTCAAAGCGAATTACATGAAGATCTTCTTATCTAAATCAGCAGGTGTGCTATTGCGCAATGACCCGATTTTTCGTGCTTTAGAAAAAATACGAGGGCACTCGCAGACAAAGTGTTCGAGCACATCTTGGCGCCGACCTCGGGTAAACATCGTGTGACATCACTCTCTGCCTTGGCGCGACGCACTTGCCTGGTTATATCGTACGAAGAGAAATTTTAAGGAAAATAATGCATCTGCATGAATCTTTTTTTCACTTTTCCTGCTTAAGCTTACAGCGGCTAATCCATTTTAACGACAATTGCAAAATATTTTGGGACTCGGGTGTTGAACCTTCGTCCGAAAACTATTATATGCTTATGTCTATTGGCCTTACAACTTCCACACACAAATCTTCAATAAAAACTGCACGTACTGTAACTTGAAATCCCATAAAATTGTGATGTTGGCATAACAAGATCTGTAATGTATGTAGTTTTATATCATTTATTATAGCAAAATATTCCAGTTAAATTAATTATCGTCACAATAATCAGTATGAAAATTTATTGAGTATCATTTGTGTAATACATATAACAAATTTTATATTATAGTTTTAGAGTTTTTAGAATATCACGTATTATAAAAATCTTTATGAATATAATACAATTACTTATAAAAATAAGAAAAATACTCGGAGTTTGAGCCTGTCGAAGGATTACTAAGTATTATGGGAATTTTTGTAACATGTTGTAATAAGATTTAATCAACTATTTTGTCCGCGCAAGTAGTGAGAAAAGATTTGCAAAATTACCAACATTATCAGATCTCGAAAACACTTGGTGTCCACAGTACTTTGCGAGAACATTAACCAAAAGAAAAAAACGTCAATTATCTTCTTTAAAGAAAACTTTGGCACGATATTGTACAGTATTTTAAAAAGGAAAAAAAACTCCGATTGAATTCAATTAATGTACCATTAATGGTACAAAAATTCGAAACAATTTTCTCATCATACCAATATTCATTTTAATTTATTTAGTGATGAAATGTGTCAACAATTTCATAAAATTTTCCGTATAAATCGTCGAAAAAAAAGTTATTATTGAAAGGGGCTCCGAGTTGTCACAGTTGAACTTCCATCATGCTCATTACAATATCTATTAAAACGCTCAAATCAAGTTGAGAAGGTTGAATTTTTTTAATACGGCTAAAAGTAAAGTCAAGCCTGACATTTCCGTCAGTGTTACATATGCATTCATTAAGTAGATCATTTTCAGCAGACGCGTACCCACGCATTTAGAATTAAAAATGAATAGTTTCGGGTGCCTGTTTCAATTACGTTTGAAAACAAGTGCTCCGGGATATTATTCTAAGAGTGGCCACAGAAATTTATGGATTTGGAAAGCTTCACTTTAAACTTTCGATTTATGAGATCTTGCTCGAAAAGTCTGTAAAAAGACTTTTAAAATTGATATAAAAAATGCTGTAAAAACAAAACTGTCCGTTGGAATTTTATTTAATGCAAGAGACTTAGTTTCTTCGATACACTGACAAAATTGATATTAAGGTCAGCCTTCGGTAGGCGATCACATCGACTCGAATCGATTAGCTTAAAAAATCGGAGCGGTGTGACGTACTTACGTCAAAATAGGCAACAATGAGGCAACGAGATATTTTTCACGAAACTTGCAGTCAGCTTGGAACGCAACGGAAGGCATCATTTGTTTAAATGAATAATGCATGCCTCTAAATCTCTATTGGCCATAAATTTAGACAGATACTCTTTTTCGTTAGCAAATAAGATTTTTTTAATACAAATAAAAGTTGTGCTCCTCTTTATCCAAAGGATTGTTAAAACTTTAGCCAAATAAAGTTGCGTCTGAATGCGATGCTTGTGAAGAATTCCCAAGTTAAATAGTAACGCGTATTCCAAAAGCTTGATGTCACCTTACACACGGCGCTTAATAACGTCATTCTTCGAAAGCAAGAAAAGAAGGATATTCTCTTGCGTTTTTCACCTATGAGGAATAATACTGAAGCGATAGCGTGTGGGCGTCAACCAAAATCTTGCCACAACGGGGCTTTTCGAACGAAACCGGAGAAACGGGCCGCTCCCACTCGCTGCCAATGTAAATTCAGTTAAAAAAACATATTTACAGATTTATATGCAACTTCTCCCCCTGTTTTATAACTTGATGCGAGTATGTCGGAAAACAAACTTTTCTAGGAGTAGTTTTCAAAGTACTCTGCTTTACTAAAAAAAAAAAAACAAGAATTTTCAATATAGTGTGTGCAATCCTCACGCTCAATTAAATGTAAAGTAGATTTAACAGCAAATGCATTTCCTGCGTTTATTCACAATATATTATTCTCTCGGTCCCTTTCTAAAAAAATTATTCATGATATTATAATTATGAAATTATAATTAATCAAACTATGATTATAGATTTTCTCTCGTTGCTACTCGAGGTTGCCTTTCGATAAATCATCGTTTGAATCACCGGTTGCAGGATTGTTTTGCAAAAGATTTGAGTTTTACAACGGGACAATTATTTTCAAAAGTGATTATTATTTTAATTATATGAACTTGTTCTAATTATGAGTTCCAATGAATTATTTATAAAATCAATAACTGCCACTAAACGAGATGATACAAAATCCTATACAAATAATTTACCTTGTTTGTACAATCAAGTTTCAGTTTGATTCGGTTGTTTTTTCATTCTGTCAGTCAGAATCTGTTGCAAACAAAATATTCTTTCTTTTCTTCGTGAAGAATAATGAAGTAAGCTACGATAAAAAAAGATCAGTGAACGATATTCAACTAATTCTTAAACTGAAGCATGATGTTTACAAATTCAGACGATACAATGTAAACAATCGTTAAACGGTGATTCTCTTTAAAGAAAAAATGTTTATGAGTTGCGCTTTTTGCCTTTGATACTACAAACATTTTTAATAAAAATAAAAAAATAATTCGGGAGACACGAGAAGGAAAAAGTTTTTTCTTAGCTGTACAAAAGTGACAGTACCGATTACTTTGCAAGAATAATAAAGTTAAATTTCTTTTAACTAACTTTTTGTTGTCTATTAATTGTGATACAGCCATAATACACAGTTATCAACGATTTTAATTTAAATAGAATTTTATTGGCATTACTGAACGTATACAGCCACAACGACTTTTTAATACAAACCGATTGTACTAATGCCATCTACAGTGGAGATTGTTAGCTAAACAAGTTACATTCTAAGGCGGTCGGGTGGGTACGAGATCAATCTACAGGAACAACAGTCGGTAATACAGAAAACTAGACGATGAGCATTTTTTTCACTTTAATGGCGTTTTAACAAAACATATTTTCATACTTCATTCAATTAAAGAGATTTAAATAGACTTTATTGGCATTACTTGAAAGTATACAGCCATAGCACAAAAGCATTCAATTAAAAAAATAACTTACCTTGCGTCGCCATCTCTGCGGCGCAAAAAAAGTTAAAAAATTTCATGTCAATAATGATTCTTATACATAGCAAATTGTTAAATAGAGTACAAAGAAGGCACACTAAAGATTTTTAACAAATATTAGCATTTTGCAGAGTAAGTGCAAAAAAGATTTCGATTTAAGGGGATGCTTAACTTAATTTTCGCGCTCTACTATACCGACGATTCTCTATGTTCTTTGCTAACCTCTAAGGCAAATTTGATTTTTCAAATAATTTTGTAACGGCTTGCTTAATGGCAGTTCTGTTTGTATCAAAATATTATTTATAATTCGTAGAATGTGCGTAAACTTCTTTTTTGTCTGATTTCAATTCCAATTGAGAAATAAGTCAGTATTTTCAACAATAGGAAATGAAATCAGCCAAAAAAGAAGTCTACGCACATTCTACAAATTATAAATAATATTTTGATGCAAACAGAACTTCCATTAAGCAAGCCGTTTCAAAATTATTTGAAAAATCAAATTTGCCTTAGAGATTAGCAAAGAACATAGAGAATCGCCGGTATAGTAGAGCGCGAAAATTAAGTTAGGCATCCCCTTAAAAGTTTACAGACTGCACTTTCGGCAAAAGAATCAATAGTACATTAGGAGCATTAGAAAACGTGTTGCAATTTATGATTTGCAATGTGTAAGACTTTGATAGACTTTAATCGAAATATCTAATCATCTTTATTTTTCAATAACGTTTTCAACGGTACTGAAATTAAAGTACTTGTAAGTTTCGAGAAAGATTTTCTTAAGACGTTGCAAAAGTAGAAAGAGGAGAAAACCTAGCGATTGAGACGAATCAGTTTTCACGGTGTACAAAACATTTTTTTTACAAAAAGTTCGCCGCCAAACCGTAAAATTTGGTTTCCTTAAAATACTGGCTTTATGCCACCCGCGCATTTAAAGCGCCTAAATGTCTCCCTCGAGCACGTTTACTCTCACTTCGCACAGTCGTTGAGCAAAGCGCTGCATTCATTTTCTTTCACTTTCTTCGTCGCGCTCACATTTTTCTTTCTCCAGCAAGAGAAATTTTATGTAGTTGTAACGTTAATAGGCGTTTTCTTAAGTAACAGCAATTAGAGAGAACAAATAAGAATTGCAAAGCAACGCCAAAGCTTACTCTAACTTCGTTTTATGCTCGTTACGTACTTGATACTAATTCAAGCCTGATATGAGCGATAAACAAAGATACTATATGTTATCTCAAATTTACAATGTCAATGGATTTTCTTTTCGTAAATCATAGAAATGTTCAGTGATTGTAGCAACATTTTTTTCAATAACTTACCTGGAAATGAAGAATGATGGTCCATATCAGTCCAAGAGTGAGTTTAGGATTGCCATCGACTATGTCTTCTGCTTGAATGTTCACTAGTTTGATATTTTTGCATTGTAAAAATCGCAACGCTATCCTGACGTTATCCAACATGTGAAAGCGCATACTCCCGGACGTTTCCCTTGGCTGAAAATAATTATAAAATTAAATTCTTTTTGCTCGTGTGGTAAGTTTCTAATTTTATTATATTTTTAATTGCGAACTAATTATAAATAATATCAACTAACTACCAACACTCAAAGTACTTTAAGTTTTCCGAATATGCTTACAAAAGGAGTAAACAGTTAGTCTAAAGTAAGGAGTAATTTGTTAGTCTAAAACAGGAACAAGCTTTTCACATGTAAATCATCCTTCTCATCCTTCAAACTTTTACTACTTTGCGCACGATTGTTTATCCTTATTTTACACTAACAAATTGAACTCTGACAAAAAAACGTTACAGAAGTTTTTGTCGTGTTTTCGCCCGTAGAATCGATATCCGCATTCAGTTTTGCAAAATTACAACATTTTGAGTTATTTGTTTAAATAATTTGATATAAACAATTGTAATCGACAAAAGAAAAAACACGGGTATTATTTTTTTTTTTGGTTATGCAAAGGATGGCACAGTTTATTTCTCGATATCTCTGCCAGATTTTGCCTGGTTTTTAATGGGTTAAGATGAAAAATGAAATCAGTTATCAGCTTCAGCATGTTCTTTTAAAGTTATTAATAATATATCTATAGCTATATAATATATATAAGATTTGATTTCCTAGTCCTGATCTGGCTTATTTTATAAAATTTTATCACTTATTCAATAAGTAAAACTTCACTTACTCAAATGTAAAATTTAATTTTCACTTATCGAAAATGTCCATTTATTTACGAGTGAAAACTGTGTTCACTTATTGAAAATGTCCATTTTCACTTATTTACGAGTGAAAACTGTGTTCACTTATTGAAAGTGTCCATATTCACTTATTTAAATTTAGAGAGTACCAATGATGTTACAGTGCAAAACAATATTTAATGTTATTATTTACTAAAAACTGTTAATACTACTTGACCGTTTTATCGAAAAACTAACAAACACGAGCACACTTATCTTTTAACGCTCTGATTAACACATTAACCTTTTAAGTAATAAATATATTTAACCGAATGTGCTTCATGACATCCCGTGAACAGTGTTGTATGAGAGTAACTTTTTTAGATCACTCAACCTTCTCATTTCCAATAGTAATTTTATTTGCGCATTTTTAAAAGAATGCTCTTTTATAATTAAAAAAATTCAACGAAATAACTTACAAGATGTTCGCCAGAAAGGACTTCCAGCAGTGAAATGAGATTGTGCCCATCTCGAAGGTCTTGGAACAAGTCGCCGACGTGCCTGCTCGCCTGAAACATAAAGAACATAATTGAGAATTTGCATGCATCGCATTAACTTTGCAGAACAAGGACGCCTATGAACAGTCAATCGCAAATAAATCTGCAAGCGGACAACGTTTAGACGCTTTGTAAGTACGTGAGTACAATCCATCTAATCCAATCGGCGATGTCGTTGGTATCGTATCTACGATGCCAATACTCAGCAATTAAAATAAATCGTTTGCCAAACTTTTTTTCCGGTCAATCACATGACTCTGTGATTTATTTCGTTCCTTAATAATATGTTAAATGACAAAAAAATATCGCGAAATATTAAAAAGAAAATTGTGGTTACCTTAAGGATCGTTGAAAAAGGATTTTGCGAGTACGGAGGAACAGGTACAGGAATGCTGGCGTTAGTTAAGGAAGAAAAAACCAATGTAAACACATATACATAAGCACAAAGTTTAGTCATGGAGATAGGGTGAATATTCTGGGCGACTTACAGGAGGAGAGCAGCACGGCTGGTTGTTGACGACTACACATACGTGCAGGCACGTGTATGTCTGGAAAAAAAGAGCCAAGAAAACCATCACCAAGTTATAAAGAGTTATAGACAGTTAAAAAAGGTTATTAGGTTGATTTACGAGGTTTGCAATCCCCTCCCCCCTCAATTTTAAGACAGTTTTTAAAAATCTCATTTATATATATATATATATATATATATATATATATATATATATATATATGAATTAAATTATTTCTTCAATGTAAATAACATCTATTAAGATCTTGCATTATTAGAGAATACTGCAGCAACTTTAATCGAAAAGACAAACTTATGTTTCTAATTAACTTACTATTCTTTCATCATTCATCATCAAGAGCATATAGTAAAAAAACGATTTCGACATTAAGAAAACTGGCCTACAAAATCATTAGAATGATGGAAATTTTCTCACATTTAATATGTAAATTAATTATGTAAAAGGAGAAAATTATAGAAACATTCTGAAGTTCACTAACGTTATACGCACCGGAAAGATAAAAAACAGTAAACTGACCACTTTGTATTGATTAAATCTTTTTGAATAAACGTTGTTTCATAATCATTCATTTCTTATTTTCGTGGCCATTTCAACTAGATGAATTAAAATGATAATTAAAATGATTTTACGTGAAAGTAAGTTTTTATGTTTTTATTTTGATGCAAATATTAGCAAATATCGATTGCTGCAGCAGTCCCTTTAAGTTTTATAGTAATGAACATTGAGTGCAATTTTTAATATGAATAAACGGAAAGGTGCTAAAGTGAAGTAGTACAGGAATAGCTGGAATATGAAGGTGCATACCTTGACGTACTTCCAGTGCTATGAGGAAGCGCAAACAGTTAAAAAGAGATGTATATTAGTTCACATTAATAATGTAAAGTTTTGCAAGTATGTAAGGTCGCAAATGAGACACGCGCCTTTGCAAATGCATGTTTATAAAGAAATCATTCTTTGACTTATATCTGACTGCTTAAGGGCTATAAGAAGTAAAATTTATTAAAATCCTGTGAAAATATTGTTCATTTTCAAGACTACGATCCTCCCTAACGATAACACTGTTTTACATTGAGAAATCCAAGTATTTAAAAATAACAAGATCATTAAAAATACTTGTAATTTTTATATATTAATTTGTTTTTACTAACTATGATTAAGAATATTTCCAAGAAGACTTTGTAATTCGATCAAGTTATAATGTTTTACAAATAAATAATTTTAAGTGAATCTTTTTTAAGTATTATTATCGTCGCTTGTTTTTTGTTATATTGAATTCTTATCTCTAAGAATTGCCAGTTTAGTAAAAACATTTATCGGAAATATCGCAACTCATGCTTATAAATAAGATATCTTTTATCGATGCTAACCAAACATAAATATTATGTACACGTGCTTTTAGTTGTCTTATCTTCAAAACGATATGAAAACCAATCATCAATCGCCTAACATCACCTGGTGGACGAAAGGAAAGCAAGACTGGCTGATCATGAAATGTCCATTAACTTTACTCTCACGTCGAAAGTAAAGAAATTTTTTATTATGCATTACCTTGCTAAATAAACTACAATTCGTTTAGTGAGAACTTTTCATAATACTAATACTGTCGCGATCGCTTTACCGATGTAGCCTGTAAATCTCACTGAATGAAGTTAAACTAATTAATGTTTACTTTAATTGCTAATGTTCTATATTAATGTTTAATTATAAAATAAGATGTGAAATAAATGATTAAAGTAAAGATCACGTGAGTGTTATTTGAATGATATACTTATGATGCATGAGGATACTAGTGTACCAGAGCGTATTAAGGTAAAATTTAGTAATTGGCAACTTATGCGCGATTGCAAAACGCGCCAGACGCGTTCGGTAAAGCAATAAATGGTAACACCCACTTATGTTGAGTTGCGTCAGTGAGTCAAGATGTGTAGTAAAACAGAGGGAGACAGCACCGAATAAGGTCAGACTTGCACACGACATCAAGTTCGTGGGCGTTCTCGAATCTTCCAGGTGGCAGGAGATATTCCAATTGGCACATCGTTGCATAAAACCTATGAACTTCAGAATAATATAGCACTCATATTACCAGTCTTTTTCACTTGAGTGTCTTGGATGCTAATAGGTGCACTTCTTTCTTTTTCATTTTATAACTTTTCTATAATATTTGCCTCGTATGCGGGACAGGCTAAACAATGAATAAAAATACAATTTTACTCATTTTTTTTACTTTGAGCTAGCCGTTCACTCGTGTTTCATCACCTCAACGGGTGCCACACTCACCACCTCTGTGTGGGCAATGTTTGATCCTAGTCCCGTCAGGTTGAACCTCCTTTTCATAGCGGACTAGGCCCCTTTCCTAACCAACTTTTCCCCTTGTTTTCCCCTATTAGTCACTTCTTCTCTGCAGCATATTCAATAAACTTTTTCATCCTAATCATTCATCCAGGTTACTTTATTGGCCCAAGACCTTCGAAGGGAGTAAAATCATATTTTATTGTTTAAACTTATTTTACTCTCCGGAGATACAATCTATTCTTCGAAGACACATCTTAGCTTCTGTAAACTTACTTTATTTTTCATAGATTATACACGGAGAGACCCACCTGGGCAAAGTTTCAAAAGTGATTTATTAAAATTACCAACCTACGTGGGTAAACTGATCTCAGACTGCCAAGAGAACTAATTATCATTTTAGTCAATAATATTTATTGTTTTCGTAGTAGTTATTACAAACTAATCATCGTAAAAAATACCAACCTCGTTGGTAAATAATTGAAACGGTAAATTTAAAAATATTTTCTTTTAATAGTTATTAAAGTAATTGTGTTTTTTACAACTTTACTTGTATTTTTTTACCAACCAACTTATAATTTTTACCGGTCTAGTTTGTAATTTATAACAGGGATATGCGCATATTTGTCCTCTAGGTGGTGTCACGACTACCGTACATATAATATTTATTTCTCGCAATTTAATTTTGGCATCGGTTTGTATATAAGACAATATTTAAACTGCGATGAAATTGTAAGTAATATAATAAATGCGGTGCGATGGGCTTTACACATCAAACGTGAACAATTTGAGAGAAATGGTATCTTAAAGGGATGGCTCTTAGAAATGATAAGAAAAAACAAATCGTGTTATTTCTAAAAAAAATCACCCTCGGCTTCGCCAAAGTCGTGCTGTAATCGCGCATCGACGCTGCGACTTCAGCGCTTCAGCGGACCGAGATTCAATGGTCTACATCCTTGATTTCTTAAAAAGAATTCATATACATACTTATTTATATATTAAACAAATAGAAACCTTTAAAAAATTGTGAGATTGTATCCGTAATTTTTCAACCCCTATTTCGAGATATTTACACTAAAACAAAAACTTTATAAAATTACTATTGTAGTTAGGAAAGGAGTGACAGTCTTATCAAGTGATAATTTTTTATATGAAAGGTAGTAATTTTTAGTACCTGAAATTTTAAAAATGACTTTTTTAATACTAAAAACGGCTATTTTTAGTTCTAATAATTGTTATTTTCT
Organism: Sycophila sp. Sp_5; assembly: GCA_018906775.1. Classification (NCBI taxonomy): domain Eukaryota; kingdom Metazoa; phylum Arthropoda; class Insecta; order Hymenoptera; family Eurytomidae; genus Sycophila; species Sycophila sp. Sp_5. Next base: position 227,264 of record JACCID010000107.1, on the reverse strand, counting down.
ATATTCTCGCGCTTGTCAAGACTGTTACACCTTTATTAATTACAATAGTAATTTTTATTAAGTTTTTTCCCTCAGTGTAGGGGTAGAAATATTGTTTAATTAGGCTTATTTACGATTCATTTATTGTAAATAACCTATTTTGAGATATTTAGAGTCTCAAATTTACGAACTTACAAATTTATATCTTCGTTGCATGCAACGTTGCAAATTTCAACTTCATCTATGAACTATTAAAACTTTTTTCTGGACAATTAACATATACTTGCAATGTTCTAATTAATGTGGCATTGTTCTTGTAAACAAAGAGAGCCGCATTCTTTTCTACTTCAAGAGAATACCATGGTAAATTTAGAAAATTGATCGTTTCCAAGTCCCAAGTACGCAACAACGTGCCACAAACATTTTTATTTATTAATTGTAAATAGAAAATAAAATATACCATCAAAACACACCACACAATAGATAATGTATTCACCATAATTGATAAAAAAGCAGAAACAAACAATAATTAAAGCTTGCAGAAACTGAGTCCGAATCCTCCGGGAACAAAAATTGAAACATCTAAAGAAATAAGAATGTCCTATGGTGACATTAACTATCTAGGAAACAACAAAGCATATCTCTATTTTGATAGAGGAAACAGCTGTACACAAACATTTATAAATTCCATGCAAATCTCAAGACAAAACAAAAACATAGACATCATAGATCTGGACGGAATCATATTCACATCCTCTTGTAAATGTAAATCCATCAGAGAACATAAAGAAATATTTCCACATTACAGGGTAACATGTGTAATAGGGCTAACTTGTCCGAAGAGCCTCAACAGTTTTGAAAAAGAAGCATACAAAAGGGGAAAAAAATGCGCCTACCGAAATGTACACAAAAGCTAGTTCTACGTTAATCAGATATTGGAGATAAGATATTAGAGTTAAAGACTGACACAACAACATTCACACACCAACACCAACCACACAGGGAAGGGGCCCTGCACGCTATAACAAAAAGTTTTTTATCTTGTGACGATGTCACTAGGCATAAAGACGGGAAGTATGCTTGCGGGGCCCCTATCTCTGTTCTTTAGTTTTAGTTTTAGTTTAATTTTAGTTCGAACCAGACCAGCAAACCGGAAGTATTTACGTTGGGTTACTTTTGTAACTTGTTTATATATATCAATTATTATAATTGTACTACGTAACTGCTGGGAAATAAATAAATAAATAAATAATAAATAAATAATAATAAATAAATAATAAATAAATAAATAAATAAATAAATAAATAAATAAATAAATAAATAAATAAATAATAAATAAATAAATAAATAAATGGTTGTTTGCATGAAAAATTGTTGAACACGTGAAAAGAACTCTCTTAAGAACTTAGCGGATTGTCACTCGTTGCTTTCTTGCTCTTACAATAAAGTATAAAAACGCATTACGCGAGTGTGGTCTTCGACCCCGTCTGATTCCTTTCATTTTTTTCAAAAATAAATATAAAAATTTTTCCGCAGATTTGTTTTTGAGCGTAATGGTTTTTAAATACATGAGAGCACGGAGAATAATAACCTCAGGATACCGAATGGACGAAATACCAATATTATGATTTTTATAACTTGATTTTTTAAATTAAACAAAATTTTCATTTTATTATTATTATTACTATTTTCGTGCAATTATGAGTTGCGCATGTACAAATTATATTTCTAAAATTCACATAAATTTTCATTTACAAATAATGTTTGTTTTTGTTAAAAATTTAATTAAAATATAAGTCGTGCGGTGAAAATAAACATTTCATTTAGTCGCATAATAAGTTATTGGATACTAGAAAGCAGGTAGAAAGGATAGGTGCAATGTATACCTGTGCGTGTCTCTTATACGTACAAAAGAGCAACGTTGCCTTTGTTGATTTCTGAAGGACCAACGAAATGAAGCTCTTTATCTCTCTCAAAATTGGCAATAAATTAGGTTATTATTCAATAAAGAATTTTTTTCATTCCGGGAAATAAAAAATTCTTTAAAGGAAATAAAAAGCATTTGAATTTCATTGCAAAAATAAATTTGCAGGTGAAAAAGTAGTATTTTTCAAAACATTGTAAAAAACTAATTTTCTTTTCTCTTTTTTTCATATAATGTACAACTATATTCTTACGGTTTTTTTTTAAATTAGTCGGAAATCTTTGGTTATCTTTTGAGATCAAAGCCAAGACTTAGTTAAATTCTAAAGGAAATATTCATGGAACAAAATGGGATCTTACATACACGTACGTTTTGCTCTAGTGAAAATATAAAATGTATGAGTTAAGAAAAATGAAGTTGATATTAGTAATTTTTAAAAAGAAATTGTTAAAATTTTTCAGTATATTTGTAAATGCATGGAACAATTGTAAGTTTAAGCTGATGTGCGGGGTTACGAGGGGAAATTCGTTAAAGCTAAAAAATGATGAATTAGCGGAGCACTTTGGATCAATTTTGACTAATTGAACTTCGTACGTATGCGATGAATAATAATTCTCAAGTAATTAGGCTGAAAGGAAATTAAAATGTGTAAAGTGCTTTCTCGCGCAGCGTGGGCCGTTTGAAGAATGAATCACGATTGAGCAGCGTGAATGGAATAATAGAAGAGGCGCAGGTGCGCCCCTAAATAAACAGGCACGCTAAGACCTTTTTCTCGGAAAGCAAGAAAGGGAGAAGGAGAGTAAAACTCCGAAGAATCTAGTCCAGTGGGTGCGAGTGCGGGAAGTGGTGTAGCCGCGGCGGCCGGTGCGTTGTGCCACACCCAAGAAGGAACACCTTGCTGGACGCCTTAAAATGTATCGAGTCAAAGGCCGGTCACGAGGAGATATATAATAAACACTTAGAGAAATATTGCAATAAAATGATAATAATTCATTTATTTTATATAACCTTTTTTAATTTACCAACTAACACAATGGTTTTTGTTAAGATTTTAAGAAAATACTTGGCAGTACTTGAGACTGAGAAAATAACACAAAGTATTCTCCTTACAGGTGGAAAATTGAGCAAACATTGAGGAAGATGTGATTAATCTGTACGTAGTAAGTGGACTTATGGCCTTAGAAGAGGTCGTGGCGCACCTGCACTGTCTCCTTGAGAAAAGAATTAACAGGCAGCCCTGTGTTGGGCGCACCTACCGTCGACCATTAGCCGGTTTAACACCCTGGCCGCTGAGCAACACGAGGGCCTCGCGCCTCGCCAACGAAGCAGGCCGATTCTTAAAAAGCTCCGGCCTTATTGATTAGAGTGGGATCGCGTTACTTGTCTGGACTCCGGTGATTAGAGCTCGCTCGTAGCTCAATTAAAAGCGAGAAAGAGGAAAAGAATCCGAATCGCAATGCAATACATCGTGGAGGAATGAGCTTGGCCTTGAGGTGTCTCACTCAAGTGAGAGACAATACGAGGAAGGAAAGAGTAGAAGCGGCCTGCGAAGCTGCGACCTTGGCAGTGCCTGAAGACGTCCCGTTGTCCGGGGAAGAGCCAAGAGCAAGAGCAAGTCGCGGCTCGAGCTTCATTCTCCAAGGCTGGGGCCCCCCTCTCGGCTCTCCTTAACAACTGTATCTTATTGTCCCGGTGCGCGGAGCGTGTCGCTCCAAGAGAATTCTAAGTACTCTGAGTCGCAAGACATTTTTCCAAAATAAACCTAAATAATTAGCAATATAAAATCCTACCGTACTAACGAGTTTATTTTACTGCTACGACTCCGGAAAAGGAAAGCGTTCAGTTTTTAAAGGAGAAATAGCGACGAGTATGCGACCGCCAATCCATCTTTTGTAGTATCTTAAGACCACAAGATATTCAATGAATCATAAATCGTGCGTGACCCTAACCTTATTCAATTCCATACCAATAATATAATAATTTACCCGCCGCTAATGTCCTCCAATGATTTTTATATTTTTATTTATTTTCCCATGCTTTAATTTTTCTTAATTAAAGTATATACAGCGGCAGTAGTATTTATAGCTTCTGTTATAATTATTGCAGATAGCGCCACATGTACTGCAACAGTACACGGAGAAAATAGTTGGGTAAAAATTACTTACACTTTTCACGTAATCTTGGGACGCCTTGATTTTCTGGCGAATTTTATTAAATTTTAAGTAATTTTTATTGCTTTAAATGTAATAAATACGATGCGAAATTTAAAATTTACTATACTGTTTAGTAAATTTCGTGCTTAGTAATATTTATAGAAACTTTATTAAAAATTACAATAAAATGATTACTTATTACATAGGAAAATATAAATTTTAATGAGAAATTGGACAATTTTTACCAACCGTATAGTAAAAATTAGCCAAAGCGCGCTTCGGTAGCAGGCGATCGTCATTTGTTCGCATTTGTTTTGCATCTAGCTTTACTAATCAGTTAGTAATTTTTACCGCTATTTTTAGGGTAATTTTTATGGGATTATTCTCTCCGTGTATAATTGATGTTGACCCTAAACAAATTAAAGTTGCGGCTTGCTTTTCATTCTCCTAATCACTCTTAAAGCCATTCGGCTTTATATTTGTAATAAAGTCTGACTAAGAAATAAATGTTCAATTATAGTTTGTCTTTACAATGGCAAAGCAAAAGAGCTTCCGTTAGAGGCGAGTCCTGTCGTCGACTAGAGTAAAAGAAATATCAAGTAAGAATAATGATTGCCAATTAGTTCGCTTCTCGTAAATATATGCACATTGTCGATAAAGACTTATTTATTCTTAGACTAGTTTTCCTACGCAACTGCGCATTCTGCACATTCTGCACATTCTTTTCTACCTAAGGTATACCAATATTCTTTATACCTCACGTGAGTCTTTACTTATTTTACTAGATAATAAAAAAAATATACATTGCTCGATGCAAATCCTTACCTTTTTTAAGTGTTTGTTCACCCATTTTGTAAAGGTTTTCTTTTGTATGGCATCTCTCTCGTCTGAAAAAAAAATGGATTTGTTAAAACAGTGCAAAATCGGAATAAAAATAATGTTTATAAATTCATTGATAGAGCATAGATAAATTGCGTTTATCGTTAAAGAATCCCTAAAACAATATTGACTTAGGCAGGCACTCAACTTCAAAACTTCACCATAAGTTTTGCATTTCTCGCTACAGGAAAATCGGCGCAATTCTCTTTCGTGTAAATAAGCTCATACGGCTCGGAGATTTTTAAGAAAATTTTTGAGCTCAATAAATATTACGAAGAAGAGGAAGGATTATTGTATAGAGCAGGAATAGCTGATCAACGAATTACAATGATAAGTGACGGTAAAATCTTTTTTTTCCTACCCAAAACTATAAAGCACTGTTCCTAAGTTTTCTATTTTCGCTTTGTCTCGATTTTTCTTTTTTGCGTGTAGGATTAACATAAAAATATTTGTCCTACCTAAATCGAACAAAGTGCGTTATCTTCCAAATTAAATTCCCTTGAATATCAACCTAACTAAAAAGTTAATAAAAATTATAACTTTTTTATACGGGTGTGGAAGTGGATTTTTTGCGTCGGGAGACGTTTTTTGGCCGAGCGACGCGAGGCACTCACTGATGCACCAGTATAAAACCGTAACTTTCTTCGCGGGTGCCGCAAAGCGTATGCAAACATGCGTATTTGAGGTTAGAGAGAACAAAAGTAGTTTTAAACAACTGTTATTGCGGATTAAGGGGATGGCTATCTTAATTTCCTTGCTCTACTATACCGACAATTCTCTATATTCTCTGCAGCTCTTAATGGCATTTCTGATTGCATCAAAACATTATTTATAATACGTAGAATGTGCGTAGACTTCTTTTTTGGCTGATTTCAATTCCAATTGAAAAATAAGTCAGTATTTTCAGCAATAGGAAATGAAATCAAACAAAAAAAAAGTCTACGCACATTCTACGAATTATAAATAATATTTTGATGCAATCAGAAATGCCTTTAAGAAAGCCGTTTCAAAATTATTTGAAAAATCAAAGTTACCTTAGAGGTTAACAAAGAACATAGAGAATCGTCGGTACAGTAGAGCGCGGAAATTAAGTTAGGCGTCCCCTTAAAGTTGTTTTTTTTTTTTTTTAAACTAATTTTTTCAATCTCCGTAAAAACATTAAAATTCGTTACTATCTCGAAATATTATATTCTATATAGTACATATACAAATTAATTTTTTTGTGTAAAAATATTAAATTTATTGCGATTTATGCGTGATATCTCGGGGTTCCAAACAAAAATTGCTTCACTGCTGCAGTAATTGCGGCCCTTAAAGTGTCTAAAATAAAAAAAAAATTCTCGTTAAACTAGAATATATTTCACGTACAATGACCCTCCATAATAGAAAAAAATTGAAATTTAACAAAATGGCGGAGTTGTGCATAAAAGTTCGAAATTTAACTTTAAAATCAGACAATGTTTTACAGGACAAATTTACATTTTTATCCAATTCAAAAAATGGAGGGTCATTGTACGTACAATCAAGTCCTAAACAAGATAAAAAAAATTCAAGTCGATCGGATAATTTATATTCGAGATAGAGCTGCAGCAAATTTGAAATATGTTGTTTTGAGAAAAACGCGTTTAAAGATAAAAATATTGATTCTAGCCGTCGAGCAGTTGCTCTTTAAAGGGGCGTAGTTCAAAAACTATTCAAGATCCGCCCTTGAAATTTTAGTACGTTATTCTTGAAGGTATTAAACTTCGAAAACTCCTTTTTTTTAGTTTTAAGAAAAATTAATATAATATTTTAAATTTTGTTATTTCGTTTAAAAAATACAAACCCTTCATCAAATTTTACTAATTAACTTAGTAACCATGGTAAGTTATAAAATTTTTCCATAATGCTGTTTCAAATTTTACTAAAAATTTTAGTATAATATACATACAATTTTGAGAAAACTTATTATTTGTAAAAATAACTCGAATATTGTAGAAATTTTAATATATTATTTAGTAAAATTACAAAGGATTTAATAAAAATTGAAATTTACTCAGTAAATATTACAAAAAACATGAGTAAGTTTTATAAATTGGCATGTAAAATACGTATTGGTACATAACCTATACAGTGATCGTCAGTTGTTAGAGACGCACTGCAATCTTAGATAGCTTTAAATCATTCAAAACACTATAGTACAAGAAGTATAAACGAATACGATAAGGCGAGCGAATTAATAATGCGTAATATTTAATAGTAAAAGCAATGATTGTTATAATAATTTAAAATAATAATGATTTTTAATAATTTTACCTCTTCAAATATTATTCTTTTATTTATCGAATTGGTTGATCTAACAAAATGTGTATTCAATTATTTCTCATTTTTCGGTTATACTCGTCTAATTATCAATCTTGCTTCAGTCGGGTAAAAAATTTCCTTAATTTCCTTTCCCTCTTGCAAAATGAAATCAGCTTATCTGTTTTTAAAAAATAAACTTGAGTACTGGTCATGTGTACGAACACATTTATACGCTCGTCACTTTTTTGTGAAAACGTTCAAGCATGAATCTTCTGTTTCGAATAGTAGGAAAGAAGAAATTATTTTTCATTGAATATTATTAAATTTTAACTGTTGATTATCGTAATCTTATTTGATGAAGGATTCTACGATTTACAAAAATTAAAATTCAATAATAATATTTAAATTCTGTTACAAAAAACACTAATAAAAATTTCAAGTACGAAGTCAATAAGAATGATATATAATCTAATCTAATATATATAATCTAATTCTAAATTTTCATTTCGTCCCTAGATTTTATTTATCTGAATTTGTTGTAGTATCGATACTTAAAAAAACTCTATTTTTATTGCTAATCATCATCCTGTCAGTCAGTTTAATCAGTTTCGAGTGAAAATGGAGGAAATAAAAAATGTGCCATAGATTTTTCAACTGAACTATTCGTATTAAAATTTCTCGCAGACAGCATAAATAGCTCCTTTCAATGGAAAGATAAACGGCCTTGATTTCGCTCATAAAAGCAGACTAAGTGAGCTTTAAAAAATTTCAAACCATCTGGATGGCTCTCCGACGCTTAGCAGCATTGCGATTGAGCTGCTCTTATTCGCATCTGGCAATATAAGCGAAGATACCGTGCTGCCGCAAAAGTTTCGCGTTTTTTACCAGTCGCTACATCTAGGCGAGCAAATTCATTTCACTTTCAAATCTAAATTATAGTTCGAGAAAATTTTCCTAACTGCTACTGTCGATAAGATTCATTTGTTGTCAACTTTTTTGCTTATTAAAACCCGTTAAATTACTTTATCACTACCCGTGAAGAAACTGCCGTTTCATCCAAACGCACCAGTATCTCAATTATCCGCTATATATTGTAGTTAAAGGAATTACTGATCAAGCAACTGTAGTTCTGAAAAATATATATTTTTTTTATTTTTTCTTTATATCGGGTCAGTACTGGGTCAGTTGCAATGCCTCGCTGATAGAAAGAGAGACTTGAGGCAAATTCGGGATTCATTTGAGACGCTATTTATTTATGTAATTTGACTCAAATAAATATTCTTTAACGTGGAAGAAATATTCATTATTAATGAATTATTATTGCAGTTATTAAGTTTTTAAATTATGATTAAATTTGAAATTAGCTAATACTTTATTATTATATATATGGTGATTTCTCAAAATATCGGTCATTTCGAAAATTAATGAATTTTTTTTTTTGCAAACACGTTTACTTGACTTTTTTCCGGCTGTCACAATTTAAATAATACGTAAAATAATAAAATCTTAGTAATTGAGCTTAAAGACAAAGACAAAGATATAAAATCAAAAATTAATGTTAATGGAGGTTACGCACAATGTTAACGGAGGTTACTTTTTATTTTATAATAGAATAAGACACGTATAATGACCCAATAAATAAAGAAATTAGCAATATTTACGGAGAGGGCTATATAAATGAAATTTTAGTGAAATATAATATGTAACATAAAAACGAGAGATCGAAGTGCCTCCACATCGATCATTTATCAATTTTGCCTTTGGAGAACCTTTTTATGTTACATAGTTAGTATATTAATTAATATTATTTATTAAAAATCATATTTTATTTTAAAATAGAACGAAAAATCAATGAATTATAAGTATACATATTTTATTTGTTAACGGAGGTTACGGATTTTATTAATTATCGATTAAAATCTTGGACATAGATAAACATAACATTTTTTAAATATGCGCATCATAATATGCACAAATTTGCTCAACATTTTACCGAATTTTTAGAGTTATATATATAAGCATTTCATTAAAAAAGCTTGTTAACGGAGGTTACGCGTAATTAAAATACGCATTATATTTTATCAATTCTTTTTAATTAGTTACTGTATATAGTATTTATTTCAAGGTTAATTTGTCAAAAAAGTTTCAAATAATATTTTAAGCGTATTAAACTGCATATAATTATGTATATAACATAAATATACATAAATAATTACGTATTTTGGCAACTCCGTTAACAAAATTCGATTGTTGTGGAACATGCTTTGTCGTTAAAAAAATATGCCTTAATCATAAGTATGACTTCTATAATGCATTTTTGTTAGTATTTTATGATAAAATGAAGACATCAACCATGCAGAGAGCATATTGCAACATTCATTTTACTAAATAAGTTCAATATTATTATTTAATTTTGTTCTGTGGAGTTAACGGAGGTTACGTTTTTCGCCGCTTCGAGCTCCATTAATTATAATTAATGTTTAACAACTTATTAAGCATTGGCTATGTTAAAGGATATTATGAGCTACGATAAGCATATTTTTAAAAATTTTAGCAAAGAAAGAAAATGGCCAATATTTTAAGAAACCACCATAAGAAATCTACAAGCATTAAGACAGCTCAGTCGCACAAATCGTGTTATGCATTTAAACTGTATATAATAGAAGGTTAGGTTGATATATGGAAGAACGCGCGCGCTTACCACGTGGCGGATACGCATTTCTTTGGCGACAAAGTGCATCAGCGAAAGTATACACTGAAAGAGTTTTGGTTATACAGGCAATCTAGTATTGAACTTATAGCAGACCAGGGAACATGGTATTCCGACATGCTGAAGTTGGTAATGTCGGGTGTCGAATTTAGACATGATATAACTCGATATCTATATGTAATAACATAGGTCGAGTTACGAATTACGATAGTACCAACCTGCAGTAGCGAGGTTAGTCCAAATCATCTGGACTACGTATAGGTTCGGACTAGGCCAATATTTGTTCGAAGTTGGGCGTCCCAGCAGCCCAACTTGGTGCTTCCATAAAATATAAGCTATATACCTATATATACATCAAACTGCGAAACAAATTCGATCATGTAACCTATAACTCTGATTTATGTTTTGCTCTCGTTGGGCATGGCAGACGCCCAACTCGGGCTTATTTGACGACATAAGAAACAAGGGCCCAGGCGTTCCGAAGTTGTTAGTGCCTAGATTCCAAACTGGAATATGGAACATTCAATGTATTGGTCATCTACACAGTCAGAATTGACCATATCCGCATACCAAATTTAACGTAGCACATGACATAACTTGAAGTACTGGATATCCAGCATATACGGGGGTATCGAATAACCAAAACTCTTTCAGTGTATCTAATTTTATTTATTTACATATTAAATATAAATAAAATAATAACAATTAGGATTATTATGGTAATATTAAGTCATTACTATATGTGTGAACGTTTTAAGGTTATTTTTATTCTTTATTACATTTGTTTTTCTTTTTAACATGATGTGAAGTATTAAGGGGGAGCCTGCTTTAGAGACTTAAAAAAATCGATATTTTCGAGGATTTTACTGGGAAGGAAAGAAATGTCTGATTAAAATGAAACTTTTAGGGTATATTCTTATATATTTTTAGAGTCTTCTCAAATTTTTTTACAATCATACATAAGATATTCTTCATGTTTCAAGAAATTTACGGAGACGCCTCAAGTGTGCACATTCTGGGTGGCGGGTAAGATGCAGGTCGCATTTTCATCTGAAACAAAAAATCAAAAGAAATTTTTAAATTTCAATAGTGTAATTCCTAGGTGAACCAAGAAAATTTAACAAAAAGTGAAAAATTCAACAATTTTTCGCAGATAAACAAAAATGCATTTTTTAAAAACAAAAAATTCACTTTAGATCGTTTAAAAACCGGGTTAATGTTAACTTTCTTAAGATATTTTAAGTTCACCTAGAAAAGAATACAACGCATTTTGACTCGTTTCGATAGGACGTTTACTTTTTTTCATAAAAATGGAAATCCGTGAAATCACGTATCAAAGTTTTTGTTCACAAAAAATTGTAATTTTCTTGAACTTACCCTATTAATATGCTAATCAGCGACTCCTGCTCCATATAAGTGCCCTTCAGACTCTTCAAAAAATTGGTTTTCGGTCAATTGCTCCATTTGACGGACTGTTCTGACCTCTTTGGTCGCCAATGAGGCGCACCTGTTTTGACGCGTGATGCATTCCTCGTCCGCTTTATCACAAAAATTTTTGCACTGTATGAATGTGTTTGGCCGAATGATGGTATTTGGCGTCATGCGCCATACGGTTGAATTAAATGACTCGTTAGCATTCTTGCTTGTGTCCACTCAAGCTCCTTCTTAATAAATTGCCCGCGTAAAAATAAAAAACTTTTGCCAAACTTCTTTATTTTTACGCGGGTGTTCTTTGATAATTCCTCGTATACAGGACGAATAAGTTTTTCAATATCGTTGTCAATTAGGCGCGGTGGATGTTTAAAATCAGCTAACGCTTGTACACTATTTCTTACCGTCACGTGGCTTCGACCCATGAAGAACCTTAGGAAGAAACTAAGCGTTACTGGATACTTTACAGCCAACTTCAGACATACTCAAATTGAGAGTGAAAATAAAATCTCTTTCATTTATAAGAAGTGGCCAATTTTAAAGTATCCTAAAGGTTATATTTTAAATGATGACGAAATTTCAATACAAAAATTCACCAAGGAAAAAAGGCGACAATAATGAGGGGATGCGTCGGTATAACTCAAAAAGTAACTTTTAAAAAATCGAGAAAAACAGGGAGCACCGTGTGTAAAAAAGTGTTACAGCAAAATAGTGAATTATAAACCTACACAATACTAGAATTATGAAATATTAAAAAACCAACTGTTTATTCGAAAATGAAACTTTCGAGTCATACCGTTTCTCCAAAGGTCGATTTTATTTTATATAGTAACGAAATTTATTTTACATAAAATTATGTATACATACAATATTCGATTATACAGTACGCTTAAGAATATTTTTTACTTTGTTTTTTATCTTATTGTTGATAGCTTTATCAATATTTTTTATATTCGTTTCAGTATTTTGATGTAGGGTAGATTTCCCAGTGAATGACCACGTACCAGAGAATGACCGTTTTGTATAAATATTATTTTTTTAAATATAAATAATACTTAAATATTTTTGAAACAATTCTATTAGATTTTACAGTAATTAATATATTTAATTAAATTTATTTTATACAAAAGCATATTAAATAATGTATGTAAAAAAATAGTTAAGATAGCATGATAGCTAACTTCTGAAATATCGTAAAATTTTTAGTTATTAACCTCAAAACACTATATTTCCAAAACTAGATTTTAATTAAAATTTTGTAAAAAAAATTGGTAAAAACGCTATTAAATTATATTATAGAAACATCTGAGCCTTAAAAAAAGACTTTCATGATTTTTAAAATTAAATACATATTAAATAATTGTAAATTTGTTACGGTCATTAACTGGTATTTGAATTTAGTGTTCTCTACCAGTAAATGACCGAACGGTCAATTTAAGGCAAGGCAAAAATTCGGAACGTCCAGTTAGTGACCGCTGTAATTCAAACTGTGATGTAAGGTTAGAAATAAGAATCGTGTATTAATAATGCCAAAAATTAATGAAAAAAAGTCGACTAATCGTGATAAAAGCATAAGTGCAAATGCGCCTAAAAAGACATGCACGCCAAAAGTAAAAAGAGTGCATAGACGTTTCCAGTACACTCAAAAGGATCTGAGAGTCGCTTTTGAACTTGTCAAAGAAGGGCAGTTAAGTATCAACAGAGCTTGCGAGCAATACAGAATACCAAAAGGTAATCTTATTAATAAAATACGTGATGGAGATCCAACAATAAAGAGAATGGGTGCACACCCTGTACTGGATAATGTTGAAGAAAGTATGTTGGAACAATGGATACTTGATAAAGCCCATATAGGATACCCCATGCATCCTGTTATTGTAAGGCAAGCAGTTAAAGCTGTTTTAGATAAAGTTCCTAAATCTAATCCATTTAAAAATAATTTACCTAGTTACAAATGGTTAACCTTATTTTTAAAGAGGCATCCTAAAATAAAATTAAAAAATACAGAAATTTTATCTAAAACCAGAGCAAGTGTAACAGAAGACAATATTAGAGAATGGTTTAAAGATTTACAGGCATATTTAGAAAAAGAAAACGCTTTAGACATTTTATCAGAACCATCCCGCATATATAATTTAGATGAAACAGGAGTTCAGCTATGCCCTAGAACTGGAAAATTGCTTGGATCCAAGACAGAAAAAAATGTCTATTACATTTCTCCTGGTAAAGAAAAGGTATCTATAACTGTTTTATGTACGTATAGTGCTGATGGAAGAGAAATCGCTCCAATGGTAGTTTATCCATATAAAAGGTTTCCACCTAAAGAAGTTGCTTCATCAGTACCAGATGGATTTGTAACTGGGCATAGCCCATCCGGGTGGATGACCATTGAAACGTACAATAGTTTTATAGAGAACGGTTTTTACAAGGAACTAGTCAAAAGAAATATTAAGTTTCCAGTTTTGTTGTTATTTGATGGTCATAGTTCCCATATTAGTTTAAATTTGCATAAATTCTGTGTTGAAAAACGTATCTTGTTATATTGTTTATATCCAAATGCTACTCATATTCTCCAACCATGTGATGTAGGTATTTTTAGGGAGGGTTAAAGAAATTTTGGAAACAAGAAGTTGCAAGTCATGCACAAAATTCAACTAAAACCATCACAAAAGTGAACTTTGCTCCAATTTTCAAAAAAGCATACGACAAAGCTGCTAACGAGCAAGTTATTAAAAATGCTTTTGAGTGTTGTGGCCTTTATCCGTTTAATCCAGATAGGGTTGACTACTCAAAATGCATGTCTAACAGGCACAAAGAAATAAGAAGAGATCATGAAACTGCACAATTTGATTGTGATACTCATGCATCTTCTATGCTTTCTAAAATGGAAGAAGATATGCCCTCAGATGTTTTAGAAGGATTCGAAGAAGCTTACAAAAGTGAGACACTTCCATCATCGGAACTTATTTTGTTTAAAATGTGGAAAAAATATAAATATGGAGAACTTCCTCATTTTGAGATACAAAATAATAACTCAACTTGTTCTAATGCAAATGTGAAAAAAAATCTATGGTGATAAATAATTTATTATTAATTTAAGTAAATAATTTATTAGATAATGAAGAGTATATATTACAATCTAGTGATTTCACATATGATGAAGACCATACACATCTTACGTCTACTTTAGTTTCAGTACAGGACCTCACAGTTATTTCAGGTAATATTATTATGCATAAATATTCTACACGTTGATGTGATTTTTATCCATCCATGTATTGGGTTTTTTTTTATTTTACAGTGATAATTTTGCAATTCATTTATTCTAGATATCATCCAACACAATACAACAAGTTTACCTCTACCAGAAAATGAAGTCTTCTCACCTGAATCGAAAAACATAGAATCAAACAATTCAACATTGAATTCCCCATTCTCTCTTTCATCCGCTCAAATTATTAGAGAGTCCAGCTTGTCAGATGCTATAAGTTATATTGTTCAGATAAACATTCTACTCATACGTCTTAGCTTATTTTATTTTTGCATTCTTATTTTGTAAACATCTTAATTTAGATATTTCCCCGTCAAACAACCTGTCTCTGATAGAAAATACAATATCCATCAATAGAGTCTTATCTTCCGATGCAATGGATCTGAGCATTAAATCAAATAAATCATTTCCATCTATCACTGCAGCTAATTCGTTACAGTTTTCACAAAATAATATTTTTGCTATTCCAATGAAAGATCAAAATTTAGTGCAACCTAGTACATCAACAGAGTTGGTTTCTACTGGAACGAATCAAGGTAAACGTTCACTTTTAATTTTAAATTAGCTAAATTTAAATTCTTATTCTTAAATAAAAATCTTTGAATTTATTCAATAGGAGATTCTACAAAGGTTCGGTTAACAGATTCAATGAAGGAATCAACCTCACAAATGAGCTCTTTAGTTATATCAGGTAAAATTTTGAATATAACAAATAGATTACATAATTTCAATTGATTTATTATTTTTTATCATTGACTTATTTATATTGTTCAGATAACATAAACAAGGAAGGTTTAGATGCTGCCTGGAAACAAGAATTGCACTTTCCAACCATTGAATCAAATAAACATAAGAAAAAAAATAAGAAAAAAGTTCCTATTTTCTCTATATCTTCTGAAGAATGGAGAATAGAGCAAGAGCGTAAACAAAAAGAAGAAGACATATTAAATAAAGAAAAGGAATTAAAAAAATTTGAAAGAGAACTTAAAAGAAAGCTAAAATTAGAGGAAACTGAAAAAAAAATAAAGCGAAGCAAGAAAAAAAGGATTTAGCTCTAAGGAAAAAACAAGAAAAAGAAAAGGAACAAAATGAATTAGAACTATTATTAAAGAAACAAGCTGAGATATTAGGGTTACAAAATTATAATATTCCAAAGCAAACTAAAAAAAGGATTAAAAAAGATATTTTAAGTAATGTTACTAATAAAAATATGTGATATTAATTTAATTTAATAATTTAATTTATTATAATTTTCAAATTCTGTTAAATGAGTTATAAAGGTGTTTATTAATGATTAAGAAAAAAATAAATAATACGTTTAATTATATATCTTTCGTTTTATTATTCATTAGAGTCTGTATTTATAATTAAATAATCTTGAATCTTGAAAAAATAAATAATTTTGAATGTAGATATAACCTAAAATAACGTTTGCGTAAAAAAAAATACCGGTCATTTACTGGGGAGGAAGCGGTCATTCATTAGAAGTTAGTGGTCATTCATTGGGTAATTGGAATTTATTATTAAAAACTTAATTTAAAATTGTACAATTAAAGTATTAACAAATTAAGTTATGTATGCTATAAAACTTATGTATTAAACAATACATTATTCCATATAGCATACTTATAACTTCTATAAAGACTTTCATATCGTGCATAAAAGATCGGAAAAAGACAAGTCGGTCATTCACTGGGCAATCTACCCTACCGTTTTAGCAAGTTTTTTCGCTTTATTTTTCTAAGGTTGAGTCAACAGCTGAATTTCATTTTTCATTTTTCGATTGCATTTAATTCTTTGATTACTGGTCAACTTTTTAGAGACTTTTGACGTTGCTTTTTCAATAATATTTTTCGCTGGAAACAAAGTTCACTAATTTGTTAGGATCGATGATGCATCAAAATTTAATGCATATATGTAAATTCAACATCTCCATCGTTTGAAAATCGAAGGCTATCGCATGACTGAATTTTGAAACTTATTTTTGATGTACCATGAATCGTAAGAAGCAATTGTGGATTTTTTCTGCATGATTTGAAAAGCTTTAAATAATCAGAAGCAGTTTCGATTGTCTCTTGACACTTTTTCAATATTCCATATAAGCCAAAATTTCGATCACATAAATTATATCAAAACTTTATTTAAGTTAACAATTGCCACATTAACTAATTTTAACTAATTGATTCCTATAGTCATTTACCTTTGTTTTCTTCGCTGATAATCAATAATACTTTGGAATCAGACTCGAGAAAAGACTTTGTAAATTTGTTGAGCGAATGGTGTTCCATAAAGGTACGATTACCCAGAGGCTACTAAGAAAAGAGAGGAGAGAGAGATGTGCTACGTATTCGCATTTGAGAAGCACGATTCAGAAAATATTTCATTGAGATCACTGCTGACGCTTGCGCAATGATCGCTAAGCGCTTCCCCCAAGAGGGGCGTCAAAGCTTTCACCTTCGTCTGCTAGAGCATCTAATTGACTCATCCTTTCGTGCTTCATTCATTTTTAATACGTACTGGCCACTAGATAGAACTCTTCCTTTCTACATTAGGCATCTGTAAGCTGATCTGATGTCATGCTGGACTTTTTCTCACGAATGATTCATTAATTCAGTCGCTTCGTCAATCGAAATAGATTCAATGATGTATTTTTACATTTCTGTGAGACCATACAAGTATAATCCCATAACAAGGAGAGTGTATCGACGGTGCAACAAATTTTTTTATTGTAAACTAGGCTCGCCACATGGCGATCGCTTCGCGCTCGCCAGAGGCTCGCACCTTGCATCGCTACGCGATGCAAGGATGCAAAATGCTTCGCATTTTGCATGATAGGCACGACCGATGCTCGCGCTACGCGCTCGCTCTTCATTCTACCTTTTTTTATTTTTATTAATAAATCTGTTTAAACGAAAATGATAATTGTATTTTTTAAGCGAAAATCAGCTGTAACTTCTTTAGATTCAATTATAGAAAAAAATGTACTACATGAAAAAGTTGTATTTTTTTGTATCTATAACTTTTACATTTAATGTTTTATTGTAAAATGATATTAAAAAGCGTTTAGAGGTAGAAAGCGAGTTTTTAATGAAAAAGTGCGTTTTTTGAAGCGAAAATTATCTGTAACTTTTTTGGATTTCATTGTAGAGAAAAATTTACTGTATGAAAAAGTTGTATTTTTTATTGTTTTATAAGATGAAACTCATGAGTTTGTGATAAATACATTATTGTTCAAGTTATTCTGAAAAAACTGATTCTTTGTTTTTATTTTTTGTTTGCATAATGTACTACTGTAATCGCACGTTTAGATGGAATGGGTCGTAAACCTTATTGGCACCTTTCGGGATGATGACGAACATTCTGTGAAAGTCTCAGCTCAATTCGTTAAGATTCAAAGGAGTTATGCTTGGAACAAAATGGAATCTTATACATACACCCCATTTTTGCTCTGGTAAAAATATAAGGCACTCCGTGTAGCGGTCGTGCCTAAAAACTGAAAATATAAGTATCTCGAAAACAGAAAAAATGCCGTTATAATTTTCAGTCGAAAAGCCATAAATATAATAAAATATATACACAATTAAGGTCAGCATTGCAACTGATACTCAAATTTTGAGATTATAAATTTTGCAAGAAAATTTTCGAACCTTCGATGTAGTAAATTTAAATATTCTTATATTTATTTTTAGTTGATTTGTGTCAATATTTCATCAATTAGTTTTAAAAAATCCTGACCGATAAATCGAGGAATAACTGAAGGACAACGTAAATAGAATACTACTACCAATACTATATTGGTTACTGTATCATTTAGTAACGTTGGGACAAACTCGTATTTTATTAAATTTTAGTATACTGTGCAGTAAATATTCAATCGATTACAAATTGGAATACTGCAGAACAAATTTTATTATACTTTATATTAAATTGTTATTCATAATTCCTGTTTTAATCTGAAAATTATATTTTTAGAAATTGTGTCTTTTAACGGTCCGAGTTTTACTTTGTTTTCTTATCGAGTATCGGAGAAACAGTACATTAAGGGACAAGGAAGATAAAATAAGATAGATCCCAGGTCGCATGTAAATTCGCAGTGACAAACGTGCGATTTTAAGACAATCTTTATTGCGCGTAGCAGTTTTCAGCCTAGTACACCAAAATTGTAACCGTTTCGAAAAATTATTTACGTTCGCAACGTATAACCGCAATGTCACAATCGCAAATCTTTTTATCAAGATTTAAAATACCCTTATATGTATAGTACTCGAGTTGTCTAACCACTTGCAAGCTAATTTTACGAGACGAATGGTATGGTTATATCCTTCAAATCAGACTTCTGTAAATTTTTAGCGACATAACTTCAAAGTTCTATATACAATTTTAGGGAGGCCTTGTCCACAGACTGCTGTATCCATAGAATTTGATGCAGTCACTTTCATTTTACTATAATCGATAGCAAAATCTTATGACACCCACTAAAAAGTTCTTTGAATGTTTACAATATTTCATAGCATTATTTAGTGCATCGAATATCATAAATTGATAAGTATGTACTAAATAATCATATGAGTATATTAAATATATTACAGAGAACAAATTGGTTTCCCGATGAAAAAAGTATTGTAATATTAACGTAAAGTTTTCTCTCCGCGTATGATTTATACTGTAAGTTTGATAATGTTATATTACATATTGTTATGTATAGCGGTAAATGGCGCAGATATCGCCCCCAGTAATAGTGATTGTCTACTTTTCCATAAATTTGTATACCTATGTAGGGGTGCCAATCAATATCACCAGACTTATCACTATACCATTTGTCATCTGCTTAAATGGCCAATCACTATATGGTTTACCACTATTAACTTATGGAGGATAGGACACATGCATTGCACTTCTAGAGACTATCTTTGGTAATTTAAAGGGTACGTAAATTAATTTCTTCCGAATAACACATGGAACTGCTGCAGGCTTATCATTAGACTTACAATTCACATTAAATTAATTTAAAAACTTTAATCTGAAAGAAGTAATGTATCGTATTAGTTACTTAAATTAAGGTTAGAGTAGTTAATTTAAATTTTAAATTGACGGTATGTGACACACTATACGCATTGAAAATCACACATGCTGCTAAAATAAATTAGTGTTTCAATTGCAGGTACAAATTCACAAAAACGAATTCGAAAAGGAGTCTTAAACTGGCATGATGAGTTTAGATTAAATGTCAAGTGGATAATTTTCTAATCACTTCTTACGATTGCTCGTCATAAATTGTTTTCAACGAAACTGAGACGATAAGCTTCTATCGAGAAGTCGTAATTTTAAACAATGTCTGACTACTTCATGGCTTTTAATTACAAGATTTAACTTCCGAAATTGGTGCTCAGCAGCTTTGTCAAATTGCGTATTTTCAGATAATCGCTTAAATTACTGGTGACAATGGAAACTAAGTGATGGATGCTCATTGTGCTCTTAGTCATAATAACTTCTAAAAACAATCGTTAAGACAAATTAAAGGAGTTTTTTGCTCATGACAAAGTAGTTATATAGCCGAATCGAGTGTGCATTTAAATTGAAGCATAACAAATTTCTGTTTAAATCTCAATGAACCATTTTAGCTTTTGACTCAAAGCACCTCTAAAATTTTCTTTAATTAAATACATGAGGAAAAAAAAATGGGTCGCTGGATGGAACCGAGTATTTCTTACCAATTATTGCCGGCTCGTCCTTAGCAATTAGAAGCAATTTAACACACGTCACCCTGAACTAATTCGTTTTGCCGCTTAGTAAGCATTGTTCCTTCTTTTTCCTCTAAATTTAGGGACAATAAGTAATTAATTAAGTAAAATTACACCATGCCAGAATAAAACTCATGACCAAACCAAACATGGGTTAATCAAATACATCGATCTCTATCTTGTGACACTCTTATTGCAAATAAAACGAACAAGATAAAACGTACTGGAAAAATATTAGTAAAAAAATCTGGTACCATTGCTCACTCTTTCAAGTCTTTTCATATTGCGTAGTTCAAAAATAAAAGAAAATGGACCTTGTAAATTGAAATTGCAAAATTACAAGTAATTTGCAAAGATTGAATCGTTTTTTTTGTTTTTGTGCTACTTCAAAATAGATGGAATTTATAAACGAAAGATTTAAGCACAGCATTTCAAAATTAGATCTACGTGATAAATGTGATATAGATTTTATAGAAATAAAGGTAGCTAATTGAAATTAATAGCGAAAATGTAATAGCGAAGAGTTAACAATTTTTCAACAATTTTGAATAAACTAAGTTTTTCTGTAAAATCTTATATTTAAGCTTAAAGAGCGAAGAAAGGTAGGAAATTTAGACTGAAAGAAAGCAAAAAATATTGTATGATCATTTAGTAAAAATGGTGAGTTAATTCTCAATGAATATGATTTGATAAAATTTGATTAAAGAGTACATTAAGTTGAACTAGAGAAGGAAAACTGAAAAGTTGGCAAATTGATGAGTGTAGAAAAAATAGTATTTCTCCAGTACGAGAAGGGGACACGGCAGCATGTGGAGGATCGCGTGTCAGTGCGTCACTTACCGTGTGCCTCGATGAACATGGCCCAGCAGCCCCAGTGCGCCTGGGAGGCAGCAGCGGCGTGGCCGTTCGCGCTCTGACCTTTGAACTTGGAGAGGGACTCCTCGTAGCCGTGCTGCGAGCTCTGTTCCCGCCGATGCTCGGCGACCGTGTCGGCCGGGTCGAAGCCCAGCCGCTCCTTGTAGTAGGCCTGCGTCGACATCTCTCTATCTCCCTCAATCGCTGACTAGCATCTCCCTTCTTCCTTTTTTCTTTTTTTTCTTCTTTTTCTCACTCGTTCAGGCACTAAACTTTGTTTTCACTTCGATTGCACTGCTGTCTTTTGTTCGCCTCCTCTGCTGGAGGGTTTGCGCGCGTGCATATATGGCAGCGTGAATTGGCTAGTGCGAGCTCTCCGCGGCTCCTGCCATCTTCATCTTCGCGGCACTGCTCGCTGCTTGCAACATAAAGGATAATTAGCGAGGATTAAAGCGGGCAGAAGGGCGGGCGCGAGACTCCTCCGAAGGACCGTTCTTCGCGGAAGTATCCCGAGAATGAATGGAGGAAAAAATGGTCGACGGAAACTGCGCGGCACGGCGGTGAAAAAGTAACTGACCGATCTGGGCGCTCGCCTCAACGATCTTACGCACTCGCGACCGGAAAGAGCCGCGTCCTCGCGCAATCGGTAATCCCCGCATATGGTAATCGCCGAGGGAACGAGCGTGTGGGTTGCGCCGGGCCCCAGCCTCCGCAGGCCTCTTTCTCTTTCGCTCGGGAGCGCGAGCCTCTTGCATGCCGTCGAGCCGCGACTCTGTCGCACCGGGCAGGGGGTTCACTTTCTCGAGCTAGCTTATCACTTTCCATCCATTTTTCACACTCTTTCCCTAAACTAAATACTCAAATATCACTTATCACTAAACTGATACCTCATTCAAATATTCACTTTTATTAGACCAATTGCTAATCCTTTTTCTTGCAAGCAACCTAGTCGCTTTTACGCTTCCTGCGAGTCAGCGGCCTAAATTTTATCAAGCAAGCGCAAGAATCGTGCGTTTCCGAGAAGCTTAATGAAATTCATAAGCAGTCCGAGCGACGCTTTATGAGCGTAAACTGACTTTCGCTGAATTTAAGAGGTACACATGACACAACAATCGGAGAGTAACCGATGAATGACTTTGCGCAAAAAATGTCGCCACTTTTCCCCCGAGCTTTTCTTATTTCTTTTAATGAACGCGACGAAAGATCTGGTTCGAGAGTGGCAGAAGGCGCCGACTCATTGGGTAATTGGTGGAACGCGAGATTATTGAAATTGAACGGGTGATTGCATAAAAGTGCGCCGCGCCGAATAAAATGCAGAGAACGAGAGACGAGTGAGAAATTGACATTCGGCGGGCTCGAGAGCTAGGAGTCAAGTCCGCGTTACGTCAAGATTCTGCCGGCCGGTGACGTAAACAACGATGTAGCGCGATACGAAAGGGCAGCCGAGGAGATGTATCTGGTCCTCCCGGGAGCGCGTAGGCGTTCACGTAATAGGTCGCGAGGACGAAACGCGAGCGATTGCATTCTGCAGCGCGCTCTCCTCTACACGCCCGATTTTCGGAACCGAGTTCCGACGTTACGCTCGAGCGCGCTATCGCAACAGCACACGAGTCACTCTTCGCACCTCCGCGCATACTTCCCATCTCTGCGGCGCTTTTGTGAAATCCCGATCAACGCGTGCTCCTCACTTTAACCTCTCCTTTTAAAGATTCTTCCGTTTATGATTGAGCCATGACTTGGCGCGATCTCCCAGCTCCACTCAAACTGTCCAAATCATTCCGGCGAACGTAACAGTTGCACTCATGCGGACGTTTTCGACACACTGGCAAAACATTATTAAACCAATTTTAGGGTAATACTTATTTACTATTCTGAATTCTACGTTTTCCTATACTTCTAGTCATTTACTACTAAACTAAATTCTGAATTTTAACTTCACGATAAAAAGATGACACCTCATAAGACACAATACTTAAAGTAAGAAAACAAAGACTTTTTAAATTCTCTATTCATATTTATTAATTTTTCAGGATATTCTCAAAGTTAAAAGCATTGGCGATAGAACCTCCTCAATAATGGGAAACAGCAAGTAACAATTTGAAAAATAAGCTAAAGCTATAGAATTAGCGCGTTTCAATTTTTACACGAGTTTTTTTCAATGCCTCATTTGAAACTTTTTCACAGTAAAGGCGTTTTAAAGTATTTTAAAAAGCCAATAATGTTTAAAGTAATTAATGTTAAATTTTAGTTGAAATATTCTCGTTAATTTATACAGCATACGGCAGCCTTGTTATTGCAGTTAAAACGAGTTAAGTGAAAGTACACCATAGGAAGATAAATGAGCTTTATATATAGCGTGCTCGATTTTAAAGAGATTTTTTCCTCTTGCGCGAAAAAGTGCGTTGGGTATAAAGATGTTGGGAGAAAAAAAATAAAGAACGAGCAATAATTGTGCAAAGGAAAATGAGAACGGTGGAGCGAAAAGGCTGGCAGAGAAAGGTTGAGCAGAAAAAGCAGAGTGTTCCGAAATTAGATGGGACACGGAAAATAGAGCATCACCGATAGCGCTAGCCGGCGCGCGGCTCGGCGAGAAGGGTCACGAGAGAAAGAGCCTCCCCATCCTTTCGCTCGTCACAATATTATTAGAAGCCAGATTAGAATCTTATTTATTTCACTCCTATACGAATATTATTCACATCTCCTTCCTGCCGTGAGAGTGCAGAATTTTATTATTAATGCGAAACACGCTGGAAGCTTATGCAAACATGCAGTCCGCAGGAATTGTACGACCGGGGAGCAATGAAAGACGCCTTACATGACACTCCTAAATACTGCCACTATACCCCAGCCCTCTTAACGGTTCGGACTTTGTAAAATGATGCATTGCCGATACCAATCAAGGCTTCGCAAAGGATGCGGAAAACAAAGTGCCACGATTATAATCTACCTGAAAAATTGAAACCAATTGGTTTTGGCACACTACTAAGATTTTTTAAGCTTTTTAGCCATAGAAACCATTTTATTTTCCAACGCTGAGGATACTCCATTATTAAAAAATGACTCTTATACACTTGTGAAACTAATCTCGGATTTTTAGCAACCCAGAACTAAGATTAAATATTAAATAATTGATTAATATTTATTGAAGCCTGCACGGAGAGAAATTTTGGTGGAAAATTTACAAGGTTTATGGGAAAATTTACAAGAGTACTATTGTAATTTCCTCACAGATTGACAACCTTAAAAATTTTATAATACACTATTGTAATTTTGCCATCTTTGCCGACTACGAATTTTTACAATACTACCTTGTAATATTTACAATAGTAGCTTGTAATTTTTACAATAATACCTTGCAATTTTTCTAACAGAACCTCTGAAATATTATTAAGTGACCGTTTAAAATTTACTGTATATAAATAATTATAATAATAAGATAAAATGTAATTTATTCAGTTTTTTTGTTTTATTCTTAGTTTCATCCTAAGGTATTACTTGAAATTTAATATCCTAGTGAATTACTTTTTCTTAAATAGCCAGAGACTTATAACTACGCATTCAATCGCTTATAAACACATTTAACGAACGCATATCGAAAAACTTATCTAACCCTACCTAACGCAACATATACTTGGACGCACGCTATTATACATATACGATATTGACTAAACAAGTCGCACTTATATACTTAGTGTGCTGAATTTATGCACTTGCGAGAAAAAGAAATATCGCAAAATTCTCAATACGTAACGGACTAAGGAAAGTATAATAATTGCTGATGTATTATACAAGATGTATTTAAATAATTATTATTTAAAAATAATGTAAAATTGTTTAGTTTTATAAATAAATAAAAATGTGTTGAAGATGTAGATGAACCAAGTAAAAATCTCCCTCTAGTGAGTAAAAGAGGTACTATTCGTGACGAGAAATCCCGCGCCGGCTCGTGGGGCCACGCGTTCTCACATTGCACATGCGTAAAACGACCATATATTAAAAATTCCTAGGTATGGTCATAATAATTCATATCTTTATAGTAACATTTATTAGATCCCTGACAAAAGTTACTAGGCCACTGACAAAAATTACTAGGCCCCTGATAAAAATTACAATAGCACCTAGTAAAAATGTATAGGGCACCTTCCAATTTTTCACAGATCGCTAATTTTACTATGCAGCATTGTAATTTTTTGTAGGGCACCTAAGAATTTTTCTAAGTGGAAATATTAATATTATTATGGTAACTGTAAAAATTTATTAGGATTATTGTAAAAATGTCGACTTGGGTAGTCTGTGAGGAAATTACAACAGCAGTCTAGTAAAATTTACTAGAAACATTGCTAAGTTTACTACAAAATTTCTCTCAGTGTGTAAAAAGATTGAATGCAAGATAAATGATGGAATAACAATTTAAGGAAATGGGGGAAAGACAAGAAAAAATTGTCGCAGATTCCTTGTTGAGACGCTGCGGCAGCTCGGATACGTGCTGCAGAGTATGCGAAGGAAAAAAAAAAGAACGGAAGACTGTGGACCGCTTGAGTGACTGCCAATCCGCTAATTTATGGAGCAGAGACGGAATGAATTTTGACAAAAAAAGAAAACAATAAATTTTATTTCTAAAAATAGGCTTCATTGTTTAGATTAATAGGAAATTATTAGAAGTGTAGGATTTTTGCTACTTTTTTTATGACCAATTAAACCATTTTACCAAATTATATTATATGATAGCCTGGTGGCAGGTTTACTAGTCATTAATTGTTTGTAAAGCCAGTTTAAATTTTCCCATTTCTACAACTTGGCTGATAGAATTTGCAGTGTGACCAATTCGTATACTGGTACAATTGAAAATAATAAATGAGGCTTATTTGCTTTGATAAAGATACAGGTACACGGAGAGAAATAGTGCAGGAAATTTTATGATTTTTTAAACTAAATTTTGCTGAACAGTATAGTAATCTGATCACAGACTTGCAGTCTATATAATTTTTACAGTCCAGTACAGTAAAATTTCTAATCTTATAAATTTTACTATACTGTATAATAAAATTTACTCTGACTAAAATTGAGTAAACAATACAAAAAAAAAGAATAAAATTTGCTTTTTTACTGCCTGCTTAGAGGAAACATTAGAGGAGAGATTAGAGGAAACATCTTATGTGAAATTGTCAGGTTACTAGTAAGTTAATCGATTTTGTAGAATACAGGAATTTTTTGTCGCTATTAGTAGTAGTGAAGGGCCCTAAGCTATACAAATTAATTTCCTAACAAATAACGCTTTATTACAAAGATCGCCAATCCGCTAATTTATGGAGCAGAGACGGAATGAATCGTCTGCTTTGGCTCTCGCGATGCACTCGAATAAAATATGCGGTGCGGTGGGAGGATAGAGAGAGCGATGGCCTGCGAGCACGCACGTGCACGCCGGCGCGTCGGAATTTTCGAGCAGCGGCCTGGACACGTGCTCGCGAGCGCGTGCGCGTCTGCGCGCCAGAAAAGCTCGCCATGCGGCGTCGCGTCTCCTCGGGTCAAGTGCGCCTTCTCGAGCACGAAAATTAGCAGAGCTGCACTCGAGACTTCTTCCAGTCGCCGATACATTTACGAGTCTGCTGACGCGCACAGATTTGACATTCCTTCCTTTAGCGAAACTCAGTCCTCATACATGAAGTAATAGTAAAACTAAAGTTTGATAGAACGATTGTTGTTGAAAAGCTGCTTTAGAAGAGAAGGAGGGAAAGAATTAATTAGCAGGAAAGGAGGCGGAAAATGGAAGAGAAGAATAAGGAAAAATGCACGTGGGCCGATTATGAATGGCCGTTGGCGACAGTGCGAGCGGTTAGTCCGGCGACGGGAGCGTCGTATCGCGTGCATCGATGTCTCCGTCGCGTAATATCTGCTATTGCAAGTGGCGCGTCCCGCGAGCAACGTACTGCAACGGAATGGCCGAGCCAATGGAGAGACCAGAGCGTGGAGAAAGCGCTGGAGCGCGTGGGGAGCCGCTGGAGGGGGGATGAAACGCACGCGTATAATGGAGCTCGCCCGCGCGCCCCGCTCTCCGTCGCTCTCGACAACATTCTTCCAGGCATAACGGCTCGTTCGTCGCCTCGTGGCTTCTTCCTCGAGGACCGGCTGCGCTCTCGATTCGCGATGCTTTCACGCGAACCGATCCGTAGCGGGGGTGCTCTTTTATTCCGTACCGGATCCCGCCGCTTCTATCCAACAGTGCATTCAAACTTTACTCGCTCTTCATTCAGTCAACGAGCGGCCCTCCATATTATCGCTAATCCAATCAAAAACATATGTACACCGACACAATTTAAGGCTTCCTTTTTACTTAAAATTTAAAATACTGCCTCTACTTTTACTTATCCCTTTCTCTCTGCGAACATTCGAGGAGAACAGTAAAGACTGCTTTTAAAATCACACTGGCTAGTACTTTGCGACTTCACAATTTAATTACTTTGAGAAATCTACGGAAAAATTAACGGGACGGGAAAGCCAGGCTTAGGAATCTGCCGTACCGACATCAAAATCTCCTTTTTCCAAAATCAAAATAATCTTTCAAAAAAATCGCCTCTTATTGACCTCCATATGAATGTAATCAATAGTGTGTTTCAATTTTAATTCTTTCGATTCAGAACTCTAGGTACAGAGTACAAGCGTATAGTCTTCCTTTATTTCTTCATTATTAATGAAACTTTATGAAATATTTATGTGAAAATAATATTTATACCTAGTATTTATCCCATTTTGACGTAAATAATAATTCTTTTTGACAAAAAAAGAAAACAATAAATTTTATTTCTAAAAATAGGCTTCATTGTTTAGATTAATAGGAAATTATTAGAAGTGTAGGATTTTTGCTACTTTTTTTATGACCAATTAAACCATTTTACCAAATTATATTATATGATAGCCTGGTGGCAGGTTTACTAGTCATTAATTGTTTGTAAAGCCAGTTTAAATTTTCCCATTTCTACAACTTGGCTGATAGAATTTGCAGTGTGACCAATTCGTATACTGGTACAATTGAAAATAATAAATGAGGCTTATTTGCTTTGATAAAGATACAGGTACACGGAGAGAAATAGTGCAGGAAATTTTATGATTTTTTAAACTAAATTTTGCTGAACAGTATAGTAATCTGATCACAGACTTGCAGTCTATATAATTTTTACAGTCCAGTACAGTAAAATTTCTAATCTTATAAATTTTACAGTCCAGTACAGTAAAATTTCTAATCTTATAAATTTTACTATACTGTATAATAAAATTTACTCTGACTAAAATTGAGTAAACAATACAAAAAAAAAAAAAGAATAAAATTTGCTTTTTTACTGCCTGCTTAGAGGAAACATTAGAGGAGAGATTAGAGGAAACATCTTATGTGAAATTGTCAGGTTACTAGTAAGTTAATCGATTTTGTAGAATACAGGAATTTTTTGTCGCTATTAGTAGTAGTGAAGGGCCCTAAGCTATACAAATTAATTTCCTAACAAATAACGCTTTATTACAAAGATCGTAGTATCGCAAAGATTGCAGTTTCGCAAAGAACGCTATGACGCTCGCAATTGATTTCTGAATTGACTAAACGGCCTTATATATTAATCGAAGTCAAACCCAGTCACTTGCGAGTGACAAATTTCATTGCGCGATCTAGGAGAGATGTGTACTGCATTCTATTGCAAGCGGTATTACAAATATAACGTAACACTTCGTTTTCTAGAAGGTACCACGACGTTGCAGAGATACGTGGCACGAGGCGCCGCAAATGCTTCAATGCGCATGCCCTCCGACGAAAAGATGAGCGCTTGTAGAGTTTATATGAAAATTGTTCTATTTTCCATAGAAAATTACTATACTGTCACCGTAAAAATTTACAGATACTTAAATTTTACTGTACTTAACTGTAATTTTTGTATACAATACAATAAATTTGTTTAAACGATACTACAAAAATAGTTATGTATGATGTAAATAGGACACTTTTTACAGCCTGTGACAGGATTACAGTACTTTTTAGTAATATTTTCTATATTTTTAGTAATATTTACAACACTATTTTTCTCCGTGTAGGCAATTTTAACTCCTGACTTTTACGCTTGAATATAAACTTAGCGGAATAAATGCTAAAAAGTTGCATTAATTAGAAGGTCGACGCAGTGAAACAGAAAAACTTAAAAGACCAGGATTGAAACAGATAAGAATAATAACGAAAAGTACTGATACAAGCAAATTTATGACAGTTTGAAAGGCACTTATTCAGTTTTAGCCTGCTTTCTTTCTTGACGCAAACAAATAACCAGTTGGAGTGTAGATTTCGTGGAAGACCGGCAATACACCCAAGGGATTAATTTATCGCGCACGTGCATATATACGCAGTTGAGAGATATTTTTGCATAAATTCTTTTCGCCATTCTGACCGTCTGCGTCGAACATGCAGAAAGGGAATGCCAGAAGAACATCATGTCATCGGCTGGAAAGGAGTTTGAGGCGATATTTATGAAATACGATACTTTACTCCCAATTCCCATATAGATGCCAATTTTTCCCCATTAATATGATACCAATAGTCCAAAAACCAGAAACGAAAAATAAAGAAATCTTTATTTCCTAAGGAATAATAAAGCACTTTATTCCCGGCTTTTTTAAAAGTATCAACTGTTAGCAAATAAAAAATTCCAGCAAAAAAGTTACTCTAAAAACTTTGGTAAATTTAATTGTATTGCATTCTATCATTTGAACAAAAACCCATTTTTACACTGAGAGTTCAATTTAGTAAATTGAAGTAGATATTTCGAAAGTGCTTGTTAAATATTTTTTTGAATCAAGTGAAATACATAAATTCATTCAGTTTTAAAGAAATATTTAACAATTACTATTTTGAAGCAAATATTTACTGAAAATTAACAAATGAATTTTTAATTGCATATAAATATAATTTGTGAAGCAGTAACGAAGATATCTTCATCGGTGGAATCTCAAGATGGAGCTCTTGCGATTTTGTTGATTGTTGCAGTTTAAAAGCGGTTTTACGAGTTTTGGCTCACGTATAATTAACGTTTTTCCCGTATAATTGATATAGATTTCCTCGAACCTTTTTTAAATGCATTTTCTTTATTTTTTAATTTGACTTTATTGAACAGAATTGCAAGATACATGTTTATTTAATTTTGATCAAATGACGATTCTACAATATTTCGGAGAAATTCAGGTGCCGAAAATTAGAATCTCCCCGAATATATATAGCAATTTACGCGTTTTTGTTTTTGGATCGTAGGTGCCTGCATACTATTGATTTTCTGATCGTGCTCGGAAATATTATTGTTAAGTAAATCTAGATGATTTGCAAATTAAAAAAAATCTTGAATAATTTATTATGTTTGTATTGAGAAAGGTTGGCAGTATGCCGTTGGAGTTCTCCCTCGAGTTTCCAAGGAGAAAGAGATGCATTAACAGCGTAGCTGACCTAACTCAAGCTCCGAAATCCTGTCCTTGGATGAGAAAAAGAGAAAAAAGAAAAAGAGGCAAAAGAGTCAAGCGACTCGGAGAAAGAGAAGAGGAGTAGAGGAAAGAAATGCCTAGGCGTTTCGAATGTGTATTTTGATCTCGAGTCGAAGCAGGTTCGTTCGCTCCGAGCAGGAGGAAAGGGGCGCGCGGGACTCGGTAGCGGCCTATAACAGGCACAACGCTGCACCGTCACGGTCCCTCGGTATTTTAGGCGCACACCACCGCCGCCCTGTTCTTCAACCCTGCCGCTCCGGCCTGTCCCATTGATCTCTTCCATCTTTTCCTGCTAATTTCCTACCAAACCTCTGTAAGGAGAGTTTCTTGCGAAGTCGCGAGAATATTTTTTCAATTAAATGCGCGGCAAATAATACCGTTAAACAATTTCTTTCATTTTACCCATACATTTGAGTGAAACACTTTTGCGAGAGAAATATGTTAGTCAAAATAAATTGCTATTGCAGCTAGGAATAAGACCGCTGGCTCACACTTTAACGCGCACATATGCTCGCGTTTCTATCTCCACATCTTTTTTCTCTTTTTTTATTATATTCATTTACTCATTTTTAACTTTTTGCGGCGATTTTTTGATTTAAAATAGTAGATTTTCTTACAAGGGGGAGAAATGGAACTCATGCACGGACGTGGTAGGACGGCCGAGGCGAAGCCGAGCGGCTCGGCTTCGCCTCGGCCGTCCTACCACGTCCGTGCATGAGTTCCACTTCTCTCCCGTGTAAGAAATAGTATTTTTCTCTATCCCCGGGCGAAAGTATGGCTATACTATTAATTAGAAAATAGTAAAATAATCAATTTCTAACCTTTAAACCGACCTCAACTGGCAGTTGTTCTGCGCAGCCATGTTTTTACTTTCGCCACGGGTTCCTTTAGTGTAATCTGCATATATTTTTTTATTTTACCTATCGCGCGTTTATATATGTGCGATGCCCGCCCAACATTTGCAGCACGAGCGTAGCGAGTGCTGCTGGTTGGGGGAGGGCATCGAAAAAAAAAGCAGAATAAACATAATATTTGTATGTTAAACATTTAATAAAAACGTAATTGAATGTTTTTAAAACTGAAATTTTATTTTAATTTACTTAAAATTATTTTTTACAAATTTCACAACTTGCCTTTAAACGTAAAATTTTCATATTTAATGCAATTTTTTTTTTAACCAATTTACTGTATTCGTATTTATTTCTACATTTTCAATAACGTTCAATAAAGTTCTAATTTAAGTGTACGGTTGATTAGTATTCTTTTTGATAATTAAAAAAGCTAGCAGGTGGATTGAATTTTATTTACGTTATAAGCGGGATAAATCGAAAATCATACGACTACAAACTCAACCTGCACCTTAGAGGTATATAAATTATTTTAAAGGACGCTAATTATCTACATAGACTTTCTTTGATGAATGTCTATTAGCTATTAGAATATAACCGAACTTAAAGGGATTTTAAAAATCTTTCGGACAGAGCTTTCGAGTTTAAAACAAATGACGCGCATGCAGTGGCTAAAAATGCTCCTTCTTCTAGCGTAAACAAAAGGAGAAACCTCGTACTTTCGCCCGAGGGATGGAGAAAAAACAATTTTTCCTTCAATTTTAGTTCGTTGACATAGCCAATTGTTCTGAATGCATTTCAAAGGGAATAAAATTTCTTTTTCTTTTTAAACGGAGCGTTATTGCTTTGATTTTGAAAAAGAAAGAGGAGTTGACAATAAATTAATTAAAAGATTTTTCTAGGTTTCCAGATATAAAAAGATTATATTATAAGGAATATGGATAGAGAAAGAGCCGCAGTGATTGTTTTGACGAGGAAGAAAGTTGTAAGACGGAGGTCGAAGACAGAGGACCTTACATGGCGAGCGGTCGTGCAATAGTCGCAGAATTCACTGGTCTCCGAGGTGAGAGGAAAGCGAGAAGGTTTTGCTCGCTTATCCCAAGCGAGTTCGCCTACGCGGGGAGTTGCCGGAGACCGTTTCGCGACCATTTAGCTCCCGTAAAAGACGAGGTACGCTTGTGCCGGAAATTCCTTCTGGAGCTATGTCAATTGCCAGAATAGCCTGTACACGCACACTTTTATTCAACGCTAAGTACATCCGGACTCTACTGTAACGATTTATTGACAAAATTATGTACTTGATATGCTCGAAAGTAGAAGATAGAAAGAAACACAATGTCGGCTCTGTAAATGACAATCCAGTTGATCAAGTATTTAGCGCGACTACCCTGCTAGAAATCCGTCTAGTTGAAATAGCCACGAAAGTAAGAAATGGCTTGCCCAAATGGCTTGTTTTTAGTGGAAGATGAAACGCTTTTTTCCACAACATTCGCACATTTATTAGAATGAAAAAATATTGGATAAATATTAGCTTCTAATCGTTATTAAAATTAGCCATTTTTGAGCGAAGAAAAATGGGGGCGAACATAACCTAAAAGTAGCTTCTTTATATGGAACTGCGATCTCGACTCCGAGCTCACACAGCGTATTATTATGAAACAACATTTGATTAAAAACATTTAATAAGCTCATAGTGAACGATTTACTGAGTTTTCAATTCCCAGGGCGAATATTAGTGAATTTCAAATGTTTTTATAATTTTCTCTTTTCACACATTTGCAAGCCATTTTTTCCCTATTAAATTATGCGCATTAATTATTCACATTAAATGTGAGATTCTGATTTAAAAAAGCGTTTCATCAATGGGTTAAAAATGGCTGCTATTTTTCGCCCATTTCTATTTCTCCAGCTATGAAGTTGCCATTAAATGTTTTAAATTTCTACCAGGGTATGATTGGGAGTTTTCCAGCTAATATAATTGCATTACGCATTCTAAACACTTACTCGCAAATTTGTAAAGCATTATTCCTACTACAGCAACTAATTGTCTTGAAAGAAACTGTACTACTGTGGCGAGTTATACAAACTGTATGAAGGAGTGTACGTTCTAAAAATAGTGAGCCCTATAATATGAGTATTAATATAATAGTTTATGTCCAGTTCCGTGTAACACAATAATACTCTAATCAACGGTAAAATGTATAAATGTTGATAAAATAATTTCAAGCATCTTCTGTATAACCATCGCTAATTTTTCCGATAAATTTCTCGTCGTATGTTCATGTTCGTATATAATGTTCCTTTCTTTTAAGCTTGAAATTTAAGAAGGTTTTTAGTAAATCGATCAATCATTATTCACTATGTAATAAATAGAGCGGCAACAGAGAGTTCCATTGGTGGCTCATGTATACGTGCAGAAAGCGTGATGCTACTTGAAGATGTTACGTCGCGTCCAGTCAGCAACTCCAATTACACATGGCATATCATGAAAATGAAGATATGAAAGCAGTCGAGTCAGATACCATGCTTTCGCTTTGACTCTTGCGTGCTTCAATTTAAATACGAAAAGAGAAAAAAGTTGCCAAATTTTCATTTACTAATAAGCTAGATGTAGCAAAAAGTAGGGGAAATATGCACGAGCTGCATGTGTTCAAGTATAAGAAAAAATTAAAATTTACTCTCTAAAACTAAAGCAGTCAAATTTCATGGATTTCCAGAGCACAATTATCAATGAAATTTCACTGATTCTTTTTTCTGTCTAAAAAGTGTAACTAAAGCCAGTCACTTATTGATAGAATGAAATGTAGTGATTTTTTAACTCTTGCATAGCGAGAAGTAGGGACATAACCGCTAACATTCTACTCTACTTAGACTGAAATTAAATCACTCTATTAATGCGGAGTCAATTTTTTACTAACAGTGAAATTTGATTCCAACCGTTTTAACGTATAAGTCAACAGACCTCCCACCCACATTTTTCTCCCTAACCTTTCCTATTTCCACTCCACGTTTACCCAAGGCTATGCCTGTGCAGCGGTGAAAATTTGTGGCCCAGCACAAAGGAATAAATGACATTTAGAAAAATCCACTTTGTCAGCTCTCGGTTAGTTCATTGAGCGAGGAAAAATACCTAAGTAACAGCACTGAAACATACAGCTGAACTTCGCTGACCGCCAGAGGTGCGTCTCCGACATTTTCACAAAGATTCGGATTCTTCAGTATTATTTCCTTTTACTTATTTCAACTTTTAATTTGCTAAACACGCCTTTCCAAATACTATTTTTAGTTCAGCTTTAAAACCAGTTTAATAGATTATATAGCATAACATTATTTCTCGGCCTGCTAATTGATCAATTTACGTAGCCCACAGCAATGTTTTTGTTTTTTCATTTGGGCAAGCGCGCGTTATGACACTTTTAAACTTTTCTTACTTAAGATTTTCCGGTTTTATAAATTTTCTGTGTTCATTAAATTACATAAAATTAATCAAATTTTACATTCGTTTACGACTTATGCTCGTCCATCCATTTAAAAATTGTAGGGTTCTACAATCTTGAGTGTAATCCTGACAGTTAATAAAGTTGTGTTTACTCGATAATATATTTTATCATTAATACCCACGCAGTTAATTTTGAATAAAAGTCAGTAAAAAGAATAATCCATAATATTAACACATAAAATCTGTGCACTACAAGATCGTACGATTTCACAATTATTGGTTAGAAGAAATAGACGGTTTTCAAAACCATTATAAGTTCAATGGTAGTGAAGAAGTTGATATTTTTTGCTCAACATCCCAATTATAAAAATATAAAAAGGTTAATTGCTCAGAATATAGTATAGAAAATAAATTCGTAGTGAAAATACATTTTCTTTCGGTATTTACCATTTTATTTTCAATATATTTGGTGCATTCGTGAGAGCTTATGTCAACTGTTCAATAAATGTGATTAATTTTTCTCATAATTAAAAAAATTAAGCTTTAAATGAATAAATAGTATATATTGTGCACACTTACGAAGAGAGATTTCAAATAGAAGTTACCATTAAAATTTCTATAAAAATAAAAATTACCGTGGCACAAAATAAACACGGACTTTCTAGTGCCACATATATGACAGAAAATGCGATAAATCTTATCGAAGTGCAACAGTAAAAATTATGTTGAATTTTGTAAAAATGAGGCTATTACTCTTTCTTAAAAATTTTCATTAACACTTATATTTAGACTGCCTATACTAAAAAAATTTTCATTAACTGTTTAATTGAAAACGAATTCTACTGGACTTTTAAATTCATTCTTGTTTGGCACTCAAGCGATTTCATCTAGCCTTTTAAGAATAATTTATTTTACCATCAAAGCCTTATCAGCTGATGCTTACACTGAGAAAAAAATAAACACGGACTTTCTAGTGCCACATATATGACAGAAAATGCGATAAATCTTATCGAAGTGCAACAGTAAAAATTATGTTGAATTTTGTAAAAATGAGGATATTACTCTTTCTTAAAAATTTTCATTAACACTTATATTTAGACTGCCTATACTAAAAAAATTTTCATTAACTGTTTAATTGAAAACGAATTCTACTGGACTTTTAAATTCATTCTTGTTTGGCACTCAAGCGATTTCATCTAGCCTTTTAAGAATAATTTATTTTACCATCAAAGCCTTATCAGCTGATGCTTACACTGAGAAAAAAATCTAGTTGGAACAGAGGAAATTCTGTTAATTCAACAGACTCAACGCCATGAACGGTGAAAAGTGGCATATACTGTTGTTTTAAAGGAGCGACCGTTGCTTTGAAAGCGCGCCTGTCAATTCAACATTCATTATAATGAAACACAAGATTTTTGTCAAAATGAAAGTATAATTCTCGGAATCACAAGAATTTGAGTAAGCTAATTTGAAAGTTATTTTATTGTTGAATGAACTATTAATACATCAAATTGCAGCAAATAACTTTTAAATCAACACAATTTCTGAGTGAGAGAGATGAGCTTATCCATGATCGTTGTTGCTCTGCCGGTAACGTACCATAACCACGTGGGCCTCTCGTTTCGCTATTGCGTAGTGTACCTAATTTTTGCTTGGAGTATGCGTCTATGCAGGTGGCTCTTTATAACCACGTTTCGACGCACGCCTATGAAACTACCTAGCCGGTATCCCTAATACATTTTACAATGGTTTGGGACATGGGATTTCTAGATGTTGATCGAATATAAATATTTTTTACCAAATACATTCTTTACCATTCTTTAAATATATTTTGCATAAAGATGTCGAATCAACCGACCGAGCGTTAGCGAGGGAGGACAAACTGATAGTTAGTTAATTATTATTTTAAGCTCAGAATTTTATGCGTATCACATATCCACTGTATGTGAGTTTGAGTTGCAATATTATCTTATTTCCTATACTAGATTCTTACTGCTTTAATTATTTTTTTAAGAGAGAATAATTCGTCTATAAACCGCCAGATTGTGACTGCTTTTCTGTATCCGCAAGTGATCATCATTCATGCTTGTTAGTATATAAGAAGAAAAAAAAGCTACACGTACATATGTAACAATGTGTGTGATCATATATCTCCCTATATTATATAGTTATAAGGTCAAAAACCTAAGATTATCCCCATCCTCCCCCCTCCTCCACCCCTCCTCATTCTTCTTTTCCTCTCCTCATTTTTTTCACTAATTTATGTTATATTTATCATTTCAATGATGTCTTTTCATATATTTAAAAAATATTTTTGCACCTCTTCGACTATCCTCCCCCCTCCTCCCCCCCTCCTCAGTGATATTCCTCAACCCATCCTCAGTAACATCCTCATTATTGAACCCCTCCTCAGCCTCTCCTCAATTTGTGTTTAGCAATACAATTAAATCTTTTTAAATTTGAGTCATTTTTCAATTTTCGCTTTTCCCCATTAAACTACTCTTTTACTTTACCAATATCATTGAATTTATTTATTTTTGAGTCGATTTCTAAAAAATAATTTTTTACCTTTTCTTTACCTGTATATACGATACAAAACTTCATTTAGCCATTTGCTTTAGCGATATAATTGATTTTATTTTCATTATTCTTTTTTTGCTATATCAATGATTTAATATACCGTAGACTGTATCGCTATACGATTAAGAAATTTATTGTAAACTTTTTATGCACATTTTTTGGAGCTAAAATTACAATTTCATACAAATTGAGGAGGAGCTGAGGAGGGGTTCAATAATGAGGATGTTACTGAGGATGGGTTGAGGAATATCACTGAGGAGGGGGGAGGAGGGGGGAGGATAGTTGAAGAGG
Source organism: Sycophila sp. Sp_5 (assembly GCA_018906775.1). Lineage (NCBI taxonomy): Eukaryota > Metazoa > Arthropoda > Insecta > Hymenoptera > Eurytomidae > Sycophila > Sycophila sp. Sp_5. Next base: position 189,379 of record JACCID010000107.1, on the reverse strand, counting down.
AGCAAAAATATTTTTTAAATATATGAAAAGACATCATTGAAATGATAAATATAACATAAATTAATGAAAAAAATGAGGAGAGGAAAAGAAGAATGAGGAGGGGTGGAGGAGGGGGGAGGATGGGGATAATCTTAGGTTTTGACCTTATAACTATATAATATAAGGAGATATATAACCGCGGTGCGTAATGTAGATTTGTAAGCGTCCTTGCGACAGTGTGTGAAACCGACATATAATACCAATGTAAAGAAACATCGAATGCGTTCCGCTTAAATGTGCGTAATTTAAAAGAAGCCTTTATTAATTTCATCAGTTTCCAGCAAATAGATTGCAGTCGGATGCAGCGGCAGAAATGAAAGCCGTTAAAGTTTCGAGAATAAAAAAAAGGTTCAATTTCTTTTTATCGAGATTCGAAAATTCGGTTGAATTACAATTATAAAGCACCGAATGAACGGTATAAGCTGTTGAATCAATGGCATAAGATTTTAATTTAACAGAACGTGACTGTTCAATTCAAAATCAAAATCTGTCAAATTGGCAGAATAATCTATTGCTCGCATTTATGGGCACGAATCTTTTGATCCAACTAACTTTTTTTCTCAGTGTATAAGTAATTATTGAAACATAAGTTTAAACAGAACAATTTATGACCAATCTACGGTGAATTTACATCTTTGTCCAACGATAAAGATTCGCAGTAAATGATAAAAATTCATGTTAAACGATGAAAATTCATGTTATTTATTAAATATTGTAAGTCTATTATACCCTGTCGGAAAATTAAGCATCATTTATGTTGTTGTAACTAACTTTTAACTAGACTTTTCGAACATAATCTATTGTAATAGTGTTTTGTACATTGCAAAATTAAAAATTTTTTTTCCTTCATTTTTACAAGACAATTTATCACATGTCTCAGCAAATTAATTAAACGCTTACTTGGTACGATAGAATCTTCAGATCAAGTCTTCTGTTTGGTGAAAATTGCCATAAAGCACTATAGGAGATTAACTAGAAAAGTAAAAATGTAATTGTTGTGAACGTTTGTTGCAATTTTTACTAAACAAGTTGAACTTAATCTAAAAATTACTTTGAAAAGGTGACTAATTTGTGGGTATAAATTGTACGTATAGGTAAAGGCCGAATAGGGTAATGGCCCGGATTACGTGAGTGAACCCATTTGCGTGTTTTCCATTTAAAATAAACATGCAAAAGAGAAAAATCAGCTCAGAAATAAAAACTGAATCGCATAAGCTAAATAAAGTGAAAATGAAATAAAAATAAGATCACTCGAGAATGCAAGAATTCGTCTACGATCTAAGTAAAAGTAAAAAATTTATCCAAATGATACTCTTAAATCAATTGAAGAATTCCTGAATCAGAAGGAAATGCGTGAAGCGAGGACAAGAAAGGAGGCGTTGGGTGATGCGTTCCGGTGGACCTTAAAGGAAAATGAAAGAGGATCGCGGCAACTGAGTCACCAGGCGTGGTTTCTCCTAATTCAGCCACAAACAGGGGGACCCTCGATTCTCGACTCACTGTTCTAGGAAACGACAAATACCTAGATGCAGAGCGTGAGCTTGCAAAGAAACGGGAGGCCACTCTATGACCAAAGGGGACTAAGCGCGATCTTGCCAAATTGAGACCCTGCGCTCACTCGATCACGTCACCTCCAGAAGGCCGCTACCGGCTAACCAGTTGTCAAGTCGTTCTGCGTAATTAGTACACCGAGACAAATACTAGAATGAAATTTATAATAAAGACATGGCCTTTATTGCAAAGCTTTTAATGCGTGATTCTGGTTGGTCGCCAATGTGTGAGTACGCTATTACTTGTCGGATTTTTATATTAGATAGGACGCGCCAACGCAAAATTTTCTATTTTATTATGATTCTGGCGATTATTAATATTATCTCTTTTAAAAAGTGGCGCCAAAATTTGAAAAACTAATTAAATTTTGCTGTTGAAAATAAAAAGCTGCTAAAAAGTTTAAAAATGCTCACTGTCCTCTCATTGTTGCGTAATTTACTCTTTGCCAAGAAAAAGTTCCTTATCTGGCGAAGATGTTTCTACTGCATTGCGAGGATTCGTCGTTATGAAGGGGTCCGTATTGTTGGCAGGCACCGCAACTTATCTGCCATTGATTCGACGGATAGGCGTTAGTCTTCGGCTATCTGGCGACAAAAGTGCGCAAAGAATGGAGAATGGAAACGGGGCCGAACGTGACGAGCCAAAAGACTCATTCCCGGATGCGCGATCATCATAGTCTCAGCTTTCGATAAATGAAATTATACAACAACCAGAAAAAATTTTCTAGTACTGGCCAAAGAAATTGCCTCGCCCCAAGCAGCCTCTTACACAAAAAGAATCATTTCCTCAAAAAAGTCGGTTCACGTTAAAAACAAATCGTGACATTTTCAAAACGATGGCTAAATCCTTTTAACTATTTGTTATAAAATTTTTAACGGTCTATATACATATATAATACTTTGTATCAATAGCAATTACAACAAGTCATAATAAGAGTATCGAAATTGTTATTAAAGTTAGTTTCAAGGATGTTTAAAAAATTGCCAAAAATATCAGGAGTGAATGTTTGCATCAAACACTTGTTTTCAAATTTAACAAATATATCATAACTAGATGTGCAATTAAGAAAGTTTGTCAGAAAACTGACATATTAATCTAACTTTCGAAGGTAAATGCCTAATAACAAGTGAAATGACCCTGACCACGGCTTGTGCGAATGCACGAATCTTTGGCAAGCCTACAATTACATACAAGCGAATGTGGGAAAAGCAGAAGTTCTTACGGAAATACCGCAACAACGTAAAAATAGAGAAACTTTGAACACAACTATCGTTAGAACAACGAAAAGTGAGTAAGCAGAAAAATTTATTGAGTAATTAGTGAATGTATTAAAAATATATTTAAAAATTTCTATTATTTTTATTTTTAATCTATACGTATTTTTATTTAAGCAGTCGATTGAAGGGAAAAGAGGCTATTACGCAAAACGCATGAATGGAGAACCCTCTACAACTTTTAGGAATTATAGAGATTATTTTCTAATAGAAAATTAACCATTTTTTTGACTGGCTCATTAATTTTGATTAATAATTGACTAAATATCTAATTGTATGCCTATTAGAGGTTAACCGAAAATCCTATGAGAATATGATGATTAAGCTCTTCCCTATACTGAAAAAAGTATATCATATCATAGAAAGGTAGTTATAAAAGGAACTAAGTCATCATAGAAATATAACCTACAAATGATACTTCACTTATTCGATCACATTTTAATCAACAATTATCATCTGTAAGCAAAAAATCTGGTCTGAATTTTAAACAGGTTAAGTAATAATCATGAGAAAATTAATAGTAATACTTTGATCAATTTCTAGTTGATATTTTCCAGTAGTGTTGTTGTTTATTCAAACTAACGCAAAATATTTGTATACCCTACACCAAACAAATAAATTACACGGCATCTTAAGGCTGCAAAATTTCTTTCTTATCGGAAGTTATCAGTTATCTAACTGTAGGAACAAATGTCCCGAGGTAATTTACAGGGACTTCACTTGTATTTCTATAAACGTATTCCAGGTGACTAGTTACATTAATAAGATACTATCTTACAGATGATATTTTTTTTAAATAATATTTAAAATTAATTAAATGAAAAATACTACGGTTTTTATAAATTGTAACCCTTGCAAAGGGAACGTTAAAATGTGAAATATTGAGAAAGGATATAAATGGGCCTAATGCGCAGAGGGTACTTCTTTTCCATATCGCGTAATCTTGTGCAGATGTCGATAACGCAATCGGACTTGTGAGAGCTGTAGAAAAAACAAGCAGAGTTCGAAGTCTCATCGTTCAAGGTATGTTCAATGAAAGCGTAGCCAATGGATCAAGACATTTAAAATCCCATATAGATGCTGCCTTATTTTTCAAGATAATGGCAAATGCACGTGGCAAATTTTAACGGTTTATAAAGACATCGCCATTCGTGCCTGATTATGGGTATAAATAAAAAAGAATTTTTCCTATCTCTTTATGCATGATGATATTAATTCTTAATTATCTGAAATGTATGCATGTTAATGTGACATGGCTTAAAATAAAAATTTAAAGATATAACACGTGATCAGTTATTTATAAATTAGATATTATTTTCTGAAAATTAAATATAACACATGACACAAATGATGTTTTATGTTTATTTATGTTTTAATTTTAGACATTCATAAAAATGAATCGTCAACTGCAAAAATCAAAGAGTCGTAGTATCTATTTTAAAAAAATCTAAAACACCATTCAAAAGTTGCACTAGGAGAATAAAAAAAATTGCACAAATTTCCAATGATTGGCAAAAGCAGTAAACGGGTATATTTTGAGCCAGGTATTTTGGAGTGCTTAAAGAACGATCGATGAGGTATAGTAGGTCGCCGGGCACAAAGGTGCCAGGCTGCCTCGCGCTCGATTTTCACAAGCTAATACCCGATCGTTCCTTTAAATGCGTATGCTCTGTCATAGAGGGGATAATTTCATTAGCAACTGTTGGCGCTTTCGCTCTACTAAAGCTTAGCTAAGCAATATCCCCTTCTTTTAAAATCTCTCATTTTATAAGTCTCTCATTTTCTTATGGACAATTTTATACATCAGCTCGGTAAAGCTTCACTACTCCCAATTGCACTACTCGTTCTTAATAACAAAAGTTCATGTAAAAGTAACTGTAAATGTCTACTGAATTCTCCATTTCAATTTGTGCTCAACGTACGCCTAACTACTTGTACTTTTAATCTTCGTATTTATTGATTTTTCGAGAAAAAAGAATTACGATTCATTAATGACGATGGTGCGAGTGAAAAAAAAATGAAATTCATGCATTGCAATGTACAGCAAATGATAAGAATTACAGACGTTCACCTGACTAAGCGATAAGAGGCGAAACTAAACGGCCAACTGACAATCGTTGCTACGACCGATGACTAATACCGAGTCGATGACATCACTGGCTTATGCCAAGGCAGTTGGCATGATTGCAAGAATGCTGACTTCTGTTTTTTTAGAAAACTTCTTTAAAAGACCAAATTAGTTAAAACCTTTTAAGTAAAATCCTATAGAACCTGGCGATTTTTATACGCCGTTGCTAAATAATGTCAGCACAATCGGAAACTTAAAACCATTTTTTTATTGTTTCTTTTTAGAAAAGTTTAAATTATAATTTAATAAATTAGCGTTTACTAAGCGTTTATTTTATTAATACTGGCGAAATCCACGAGGTTGGATAAAAATAAAACTCCAAGAAAATATTTCTTTTCCAATCGACAAGTTGCACGATCAATCGAGCATTCTCGTTTTTGAGGTTATAAAGTAGAAGAACCGTTAAACAATTGAATAGAGTAGTAACATCCTGCTAACGTTTTTTATGCACCACTAGTATTTTTATTAATCAGTAATTAACCTATGCTTCTTTATTTTGGATAATTTCAGAGTCTAGCAAATAGTTAAAAAAACATAAACAGATATTAATAAAGTAATTGAATGGATAAGGCCGGGCTGATTTAGATAATGAACGTCGAAATTAAAAAAAAAACTGAATCTCCGCGACAAAGATTATGTAAAAGTACTTATGCGAAGCACTGAAAGGTGGCTAGTCGCGGAGCGCGCAATTTTCTTGGAAGAAAAAAAAGTAGCGAGAGTCGTTGCGGGAAAATCTCGAGGCCAATCGGCCGCGAGGATAACGGCGTCGGTGCGCGCTTAGCCTTTAAAATTTAAAAGCCGTCCTAAGCATTGTTCGCGTCCGTGTACACGCGCGCCACATAAGCGAGGCAAAGGGTCGCGGCGGCGGCTACATCGGCCATTATCATTATTTTCGCTGCACGCGTGGTGGGATTCTAGCGATGTGAACTTCGCACGTGACACACCCGAGGAGCAAGTGTCAAGGACCTCCTGCCAACTTCCTGGACGAAAGGTGCGGAGCAGGTGTCAAGGCAAAGGGAAGAGTTTTGAACATCTAACGCCGAGTCTAATTTGTCCAAATGTTTTTCACATTTGGGCGTTGTTAATATTTAAAATAATTGCGTAGCACCTCGGAGCGAACGAGTTTGGTGTTAATGAAAATAAAACGAAGCATGAATGCAGCCGTAGAGCGAATGAATGAGGCGGAGAGAAAGAAGCGAGAAGCGAAGAGAGAAGAGAAGAGAGGAAGAAACAGAAGACGGCGACAATGCACGGTTAGCCTGGCTTTACGCGGATAGCCATCTAAAATAGAAGGCGTTGAAATAAAAATAAAGTCCGGGCGACTTTCGCTCGCATCTCGCTCGGATCGGCACGGTGGAGAAGGCCTGCCCGCTCGGAAGAGTCTTTGGCAGCTCTCGCGCGAGTTTCGCGGCGGCACTCGGAGAGCTGCAGCGCCGCGTTCCGCCAGGCTCCGGCTTGAAGGCCGTGGGCACTCGCGAGGAATGCGCGCACGAGCCGAGATTTATCTAGAATTGACGGGTGTACCGTTAGGAGCCGGCGGGCTCTCCCGGAAGAGGAGGGCAACTTTGGGCGAAACTCGCGGGTGAGCGGCGCGTGGGCGCGCGTTGCGTGGGTACCTGCCAGGTGAGCGCGCGCAGGTGCTTGGAGGCCGCCGAGACTCCCACGAGGACGAAGCCACTGGCACTCGGGACGGCAGCGCATCGGCCGATTTCCGAGTCACTGACACCCGCGTTTGCGACCCGCCGCCAGATCTTCATGCCGCGCGACGCGCGAGGACGAGGGGCGCGTGTCTCGCTCTATGCCACGGAGACGGCCGGACAGGGACGCGTGCCTGGACAAGACTGCCGCCCACCCAGCCGGCGCTGTGCCGCTCGTGCCCCGGTCCCGTCAACTCCGACACCGCCACCGCAGCTAGCTGCCCGAAGCTTGTCGCGCCTGCTGCCAGAGGGAGTCACCGCCAAGGCCCCCGACCTCCCCTCTCTCCGTTTACCGTTCTGCATCTTCGTTCTTCAGCAACCGATGCGCGCCTCCTTTATTCATAAGCCACCGCGACACATTCTTTAACATTTTTAGCAACCGTTTTCACTTCGTTTTACCACAATAGTCCACTTATATCAGAACAAACTTTTAGCAATACAAATATGTCTAGCTTCATTTTTCATTACACATGTAATGAAGTAAAAGTACAACAGCCGATCTAAAAGTAAACTTTAAACAGTGAAGAAAATTAACATTTGTCACCTATATTTTATTCATTCATATCTAAGCACTATAAACGTAAAAATAACGAAATTCATTAACACAAGTTTTGCATTAAAAGCTTAGAACGGTTAATTAGAAAACCTTTCTTATTCAAACTTCAAAGAATTTTGAATTTTCGCTTTTGAACATCAAAATTGAACATTATAAATTGACTGCTGCCTATAAAAGTGATAAGCTGCGTGGGTTCAGCAAACTCATTTGAAAGGTTTCAGTTTTGCTGACACTTTCTGGATTCGGTCCAATAGACTTCTAACTGTGTATACAAATTCTTTAATTTTATTGCCAATGCCGTCTGGACTGCCTCATAAATTCCGAAAAATGCTGTTTTAACCGAGCCTCTTTCCACTTAATTTGTCTTATCCCCACGCAATATGTACGTGGCTTCTTCTTTTTAGGTCATTGTATTATTTTATTGTATCACTCATTTATTACATGTTAAATTTATTTAACATATTTAAATATATTAAAATAAAAAGAAGTTAAGATTTAAAACCTTTCGATCTGTGTGCAGTATGCATCTGCAAATGAGTTCAAATTATATTCTGTTTAAGGAATATAAATATTAAATAACAATGATTGGAAAAGTAAAAATAAAGAGTATAAAAACATTAAAGAATCGATAAAAAATAAAAATTACCTAAAGAATATTTGAAACAAAGTTTTGCTTTTTCATTCAATTTTATAAGCAGCTATGTAAAGCTTCACAGTTATTAAATTATGACATAATTCATTTTCAGGGAGTAAAACGAGTTCTTATATTTTAGTAAAAAAATAAATTTTATAAAGTACTCTAAAATATTTTGAAAGGAGATATTTGAAAGGTCTCATTAGATTTCACATCTAGCCAGAGTACGGGGTACATCCAAGAGAAGGAGACAGAAGGGAAAAATAAACTGAAATTTGACCCAAGATGAAAGTCACTGAAGCACAAATTTTTCCTTAGCTCTCGAAGAATTTTTTATGAAAATTCAAAGCGTTTTCACTAAAGTTAGTAAAGTTTTTTGTCTATACCCTGTGAATTTATTTCTCCCACTTGAATAACATTAAGAATACTCTTTTTCTATGACATTTTAAACTACAATCGTATACTTTCAATTATATAAATTTTATTTAAGTATAATGTTATTTAGTTGACTTAACTTCTTTTGTCGTAAATAAAAGAATGTACTACTTTCAAGCATTTAACTAATTTAATTTTAAGATAGGACGTTTTTTCAAAATATTCAAAATAAAACTGATCATCATGAAAACAAAATTTGAAGATAATAATTAAAAATTTTTAGTATATGACATTGCATGGGAAGTAAAATAAACATGGTCCCAAATCGCAGGTATACCATTTTTTACCATCAATGAGCCGAAATTACCACGTTTCCAAAACATCTACTTGCCAATGTGGCATGGATTCTAGATCATAATTCTCATAAAATCTGGAGTTGATCTTTTTTACTGTTTTCTGGATTATTTCTGCTTTTTGTTTTATTGAAACTATTCTGATTAATGTCTAACGATCGCATTGAATTAAAGAAAAACGGTTAACCCGTTTCGGTCCAAACTGGCATAAATTTGTTGTGTCTTTCAAGTGATTATTTACCTATGTAACGGCCACTTAAAAAATTCGAGAAGCATATTTTCTAACGTATTTTTGTCCGTACTTTTCAAGTCAGCTAACAGTTTTTTTCTATAACTTTTCATTTTTTCAAAATGGCGGATTTTTTACAAAAAAATGTGATTTTTTTTATTTTTGATCCGTTTAACGGCCTGGCAGATAATGTTACCATATTGAATCGCTCTGGGCGATTGAATCCTGTAGCATAACTACAACAGCTAAAATTTGCGGGGTTCGGCGATTCAAAATTCAAAATGGCCGTTCCAATATGGCGGTTTTTGTGAAACAGCATGCTGAAAAAATTCATCATTTTTTTTTCTCGACATGGTTGCACTTAACGAAAAAAAGTTATAGAACAAAAAGTGTTTAGAATCATCCAAAAGAACATGTATGAATTTTTTCAAAAATTTCAATAATTTTGAAAACTTTTTGTTCTATAATTTTTTTAAAGCTCATATTTTTCGAGAAAAAAATTATCAAAGTATTTATTACACAAAAGCAGCTATGAAGAGAATTTATTTTTACTTTTTTTCAGTTTTACGATTCCGTTAGTCCTGAATTTTTTTGTGATCATTATTAATTGTTCTTGATATCTCGTATCATAATAAAATGATTAAATTTTAAATATTTATAATAATGAATTATTATAAATCGTACTTGATTTAATATTTTCTTGTGATAGAACAAGTTTCATAGATTTTGTGTTAATTTCTTATATTATTTGTATTTGAAGTTACATCGAAAATTTTATTAACAACATCGTTGATAAGTTATAACTATGTAAACTATTTCCTTATTCTTTTTATTCATTTATTGAAAGTTATGATCTCATTAAATGGTACTATACAAATGTTGAATATAAATCTTATTTCCAACAATAAATACAATAAGTTTGATAGACGCTTTTGTATAATAAATGCTTCGATAATTTTTTTTTCAGGAGTTTTTGAGTAAATTTCCAATTTTACAAAATGGAAAATTTTTGAAAATTTCTAAAATTTTTGAAAAAATTCATACATGTTTTTTAGATGATTCTAAACACTTTTTGTTCTATAACTTTTTTTCGTTAAGTGCAACCATGTCGAGAAAAAAAATCATGAATTTTTTCAGCATGCTGTTTCATAAAAACCGCCATATTGGAACGGCCATTTTGAATTTTAAATCGCCGAACCCCGCAAATTTTAGCTATTGTAGTTATGCCACAGGATCCAATCGCCCAGAGCGATTCAGTAACAGTAACATTATCTGCCAGGCCGTTAAACGGATCAAAAATAAAAAAAAATCACATTTTTTGTAAAAAATCCGCCATTTTGAAAAAATGAAAAGTTATAGAAAAAAAACTGTTAGCTGACTTGAAAAGTACGGACAAAAATACGTTAGAAAATATGCTTCTCGAATTTTTTAAGTGGCCGTTACATAGGTAAATAATCACTTGAAAGACACAACAAATTTATGCCAGTTTGGGCCGAAACAGGTTAATTATGAATATTTATAAGAATTATTAGTAGGGCAAATTGAAAAGTGAATGCACGGTATTCTCAAACATAATAGTAATGAATATCAATACCGCGAAAAAAAAAACAGTCATAGGCGTCTAGATTATACGACCTTCCTCGCATTTCCTCGCTCGACTCGTCATATTGCAGATTACAACACACCGTGACAGAAAAGCTAATAACTAATAAAAAATAGTAGTTAAAAGGAAAACAAAAGCTACACTTTGGGACTTATCTTTAGTGATACAAAGAATTAAAAAAACGATAATCAAAATCTTTTGATCTAATTAATAACTGCATTACCGACGTATAGTTTCTGACTCTGGATACTTAAAATTCTCATTACATTTCCCTTACAGATGCACGGAGAGAAAAAACTTAATAAAAATTACTATTTTCTCATACGAAAGAAGTGACAGTCTTGAATAATGAGGAATTTTGATATTGATATAGTAAATTTTGTTATTAAAATATTCACAACGTTTGATAACTTTTGTTACAAAAACTACTATTTTGTATAGTAAAGCCTGTAGTCGGAAGTATATGCGCATGCGTCTGAGCTCGCACCGGTCGTGCCTGAGCTCGCGTCGGGTGCGCCTGGATCACGCATATGTAAAAATTGGATGTAATTTAATAATAAAAGAAATAATAAAAATGCAAAAAATTGAAATAAAGTCTACTTTTCACTTTTTCAATCAATTTTATTGCTTATCAGCTTTTAATATTTCGCCATAAGGTCTAAGATTCAAATAAAATACTTAAAATTCTATACCTAGGTGGCGCGTAGAAAAAATCGTCACCCGCAAGTGGTTGGAAGCCATATTGGTTAGTATATAAGAAAAATAATTTTCTGTCATGATACATTACATGCGAAAACGTGCAAACGTAGAAGTAGATTTATGTATGTTAGGTTAGGTCTAATAATAGGTCAGGTCTAATAATAGGTCATACATATATTTATAATTGAAGCGAATGCGTTAAATTTTAAGCAATACTGTTTAGCGATAGAAAAGTGTTTGAGTGTTAAGTAATTCGAATAAGTAATATACAGGGTGTCAATTAAGTCCCGGGACGGCTGAATATTTTCAGAGGTAAAGTAATTCTGATAAAGGTCAAGGTCATTTCTTAAGTAACTTTCAACGAGGAATCTAATGGTGACATTCACTTTGACCTTGGACTTGACCTTGAAGGTTATTTAAAGGTCAACTGTTTTTTTTTTAAATAGGAACCCCCATTTTTAAGACTGGTAATCGATAGAGCGGGAAATTTTACATTCAGATACGTAATTAAGTCAGAGCTAGTGTTTGAACTTGAGGGTTACTCCAAGGTTATTTACACTCCAGCAAGGTTCTTAGATACCTCTGAATATTTTTGCAAGCGGTAAAGCTATTCCTCGTGTAACTTTCAACGAGGAACTCAATGGTGACCTTATACTTGACCTTGGACGTGACCTTCAAGGTTATTTCAAGGACACCTATTGTTTTTAATGGAAATCTTCATTTTTTACACTGGCAATCGATAGAGTGGGAAATTTCATTACGAAAATAGTATTTGACGTGATCTTTAGAAGGTCAAATCAAGGTCAATTTTGGATAAACTGTCAAAACATTGTCGTATTCAAAATTTAGAGGATTTATGAAAGACTAAATGTTTGAAAAAGTTTTGAAACCAACAACATCGACCACCTTGACTTTGAGATCAGCCGTTGAGTCGTTGTTTCTGGGTAACGCTAAAAGTAAGAATAAGGGCGATAGTAAGGTTATTAATTTAAAAAGTGCTTGAACTTTTAAATAATGTGCAAAGCTGATCTCAAAGTCAAGGTGGTCGATGTTGTTGGTTTCAAAACTTTTTCAAACATTGGGTCTTTCATAAATCCTCTAAAGTTTGAATACGACAATGTTTTGACAGTTTATCCAAAATTGACCTTGATTTGACCTTCTAAAGATCACGTCAAATACTATTTTCGTAATGAAATTTCCCACTCTATCGATTGCCAGTGTAAAAAATGAAGATTTCCATTAAAAACAATAGGTGTCCTTGAAATAACCTTGAAGGTCACGTCCAAGGTCAAGTATAAGGTCACCATTGAGTTCCTCGTTGAAAGTTACACGAGGAATAGCTTTACCGCTTGCAAAAATATTCAGAGGTATCTAAGAACCTTGCTGGAGTGTAAATAACCTTGGAGTAACCCTCAAGTTCAAACACTAGCTCTGACTTAATTACGTATCTGAATGTAAAATTTCCCGCTCTATCGATTACCAGTCTTAAAAATGGGGGTTCCTATTTAAAAAAAAACAGTTGACCTTTAAATAACCTTCAAGGTCAAGTCCAAGGTCAAAGTGAATGTCACCATTAGATTTCTCGTTGAAAGTTACTTAAGAAATGACCTTGACCTTTATCAGAATTACTTTACCTCTGAAAATATTCAGCCGTCCCGGGACTTAATTGACACCCTGTATACAAGAGTCTCCAAGTCAAGATGAGAATATTTCAGGGACAAAAAAAATATTTTATATAAATTCTACGTTCTAAAAATTACTTTCTTAAATATTAAAAATTAGTACTTTTAATACTAAAAATTATTACTTTGAATATTAAAAATTACATTAGATACATTCCAAAAAATGTTATGCCATAATTTCAATATTTCTTATTAAAAATTCTAAAAATTATTACACATTTAGGAAAAATTACTATTTTTTAGCAGTTATTGCTATTTATAAAAATTACTATGTTTCATAATAATTTTTAATACAGTACAAGACTGTCATTCTTTTCCTATATAAAATAGCAATTTTTACTATGAATTTTCACAATTTTTACTAGGTTTTTTCTCTCCGTGTAGTATTACTTTAGCAAGAAATACTTGCCCTCCGTTAGGTAGCAATCTATCACTTTACAAAGTTCCAAGTTCATATAACAAGAGTAAAATAACATTATCCAAAACATTTCAGGTCGACAGCACAAACTTCTCTCCCGGCGCTTAATCGAAAAGGCTTATAATTTCGGCCTCGATAAACAAAACAGCGCTTGCATTGTGCAAAAAATACTGCTTACAATAATGTGTAAAATAAAAAAACGCAAAGCGTAATCTTATTTTACCTCCCTTGTTGCATAATATACTACTAAAATGGGCGCCGGGAGGATATGTTTTATCTTCCGCTCGCTAATTCGATATACTTATTTAACCTTTAGACTGCCGGAAAATCAATATTTTGACGCACCCCCTGATCGACACTTTGTGTATGATCAATCGTTGATATAAGATACCTTATATACCAGTTTTCTGAGGGCGATATGCTCTTTCAAATCCCGGCAGTCTAAAGGTTAATATTAAATGTGTATGTACGATATATTAAAAAGAAATTAGAAAAAATTACTACAAGTTGGGTAAAAATTATTGTTGGATTGAATATAGGTCGCTCATTACTAGAGAAATTTTGTTCAACATATTTTTTTCGTTGCAGTGTAATTATTAAGTTGAAGTTAATAAAAAATGAATGTTCAAATTGCTTCTCACACGCTAAATCAGCTGAAGTGAAATTTGACTTTTGACTTTTAGTTAACTGGTTGGTTCACTCGTATAAACTTAAATTAGACTCTATTGGAGTCAAACTATTATACGGGTAGAGTGTTTTAATTTCACTCTTAACATAGAGTACAGTTTAATTTAACTCTATTTTATGCTCTAAGAAAATAGAGTGAATATCACATTGGATTTCAGTAATACAATTAATAATATTTACACATAAGATTTTTATATAAAATATGACTGTTGCTGTTGGAGTCGACACATTACCGACAGCAAACAATGAGACTGTCTATGCAGTTTTGTTTCTTTAAAAAAAAAAACCGTATTACCTCCCAAAAGTAAGTTAAATAATTGTAAATGGTAGTGTATTAATAATATACGAATGCATACCCTGGTAGAAAATAAGCTAAGTATAAACCAAAAACAAGCCAAGTGTAAACCAAGTATAAGGCAAGAATAAATCAAGAATAAGCTAACGGATGGCGAAAAGTAGAATTCTTTTTATTATTAAATATATTGCTGTAATTGCGTATTAAATATTTTAATATTAATGTTGAATATTTATATAGAAGCCGAGATATACATTCTAACCTCCAAAACGCAAATTTCCTTCGATTCTTAATAAGCCGTGTAATCGAAACCATTTTTTAGCTAATTGTTACGCTTATTATTAGCTGAGTGCTTCCTTAATTTCTGACGTTTTCAATAGGTATTTAAGCTAAGAGTTGGTTAATTTCTTGGCCAAGTCGTTAAAAAATGGCTTATTATTAGCTAATTTATGGTTAACGTTTCTACACGGAGAGAAATCTTCACGTAAAAATTACTATACTTTTGAGTAATGGAGACTCAAACTTAGCCTTCGAAGCAAATTTAATATATTTATAGCAATATTTACTATATATTCATTACATTATGCTATGCAGTGCATTAAAAATTGCTATATAGTATAGCAAAAAATTGAATATCTATTTTTTAGTCTACGGTATAACACTTTTTAGTGTGCGGTGTAGTAAAAATACGCAGCTAAGATAGTAAACTATAGAAACAATGGAACTTGCCGTAAAGGGACAACCGGGACGCTAATTACCCGCGTCAAATGACCGTTTTAATTAGTAACTGCTTCTTACTCCGATAGGTGGAGGAAGACTCGTATAATTCACTCGCAAGTGATCAGCTCACTCTACGTTTACTATACTATAAGAAAATTTTATATCTTCACAACCACACATTTGCGATTGCGATAATACGTTATTAGGCTGCGATTTAATTGAATAATAGAATTTAGAACAGATTTTAACCAGCTAGCGTCACACCACAGCCTCCAAATATGTTCGAAATATGTTAAATAATCTGATGCCCACTGAACAGAAGATTTAACATTTTCTGCCTAAAAGCTCCTTAATTTTCCGGCAGGGTATCGCTATACGATTAAGAAATTTATTGTAAATTTTTTATCCACATTTTTTGGAGCTAAAATTACAATTTCATACAAATTGAGGTGGGGCTGAGGAGGGGTTCAATAATGAGGATGTTACTGAGGAGGGGTTGAGGAATATCACTGAGGAGGGGGGGGAGGGGGATAATTTAGGTTTTGACCTTATAACTATATAATATAGGGATATATATATATATATATAATTGCTTTAAAAAATTATTTAATATTAATAAATTTTTTATTTATTATTCTTCTTTGAGATTTTTCTTAACGTAGGTTCACTCAAAATTAAGTAAAGATCCATTTGGATTATTAAAATGTCTACACAACAGTATACTCTGTCAATTTGATTTTGAATTGAACAGCTTCGTTCTGTTAAATTAAAACCTTATGCTGTTGATTCAACGCCCCATACCGTTGATTCAAAGTACTTGTAATTGTAGTTTAGAATATATTTCACTTAAATTAACCATTCTATACATATAATTCAACCGAATTTCCGAATCTTGATAAAAAAGAAATTAAAATTTTTTTTTATTCTCAGAACCTAAACGCCTTTTATTTCTGTCGCTGTATTCTAACTGCAACTTATTTGCTGGAAACTGAATGTAATTTATGAAGGTTTCTTAAACACAACTGCATATTTAAGCGGGAACACATTCGATATGTTTTTTCACATTAATATTATATGTCGGTATCACACACACACTTTCTCGCAAGGACGCTTACAAATCTAAATTACGCATCGCAGTTATATGTAGTCGCACGCATAGTTATACATGTACGTTTGAATTATTTTCTTCTTATATACTAACCGTCGTGAATGCTGGTCGCTTGCGGGTACAGAAAAAAAAACAGTCGCCTTCTAGCGGTTTATAAACGAATTATCACTTTGCGGCTCCGAAGAAAACAAAGCCGAGAAGCCGGTATTAGGAATACCGGCTGGGTAGCCTCATCGACGTGCGTCGAAACGTGGTTATAAAGACCTACCGTAGACTTAGGCGCATACTCCAAGTAAAACAGCACACTACGCGACAGCGAAGGCACGAGAGGCCCACGTGATTGGAAAAAGGGAGGGAAGCGCGATTTGGCCAAGTGATCGACGAGCTCATCTCTCTCACTCAGAAATTCTGTTAATTGAAAAGTTATTGTCTGTCATTTGATGTATTAAACAATTCATTCAACAATAAAATAACTTTCAAATTAACTTACTCAAATTCTTGTGATTTCAAGAATTATACTTTCATTTTAACAAAAATCTTATGTTTCATTAGAATGAATGTTGAATCGATAGGCGCGCTTTCAAAACAACAGTATATGCCACTGTTCATCGTTCATGGCGCTGAGTCTGTTGAATCAACAGAATATTCTTATGTTTCAACTAGATTTTTTTCTCAGTGTATGCTCTTCAAAAGCTACTCTCTATACAGTTAAGATGATTCACTATACAGACGCAGTGAACATCTTTTGGAATTTAAACATTTTTAAGTTCCTCAAAAGCCACTATTTGAATAGCAAAAATTCACTGTAGACACAGTGAACACTTGGATTCTCATAACTTATAAGTTCCGAAAAAGTCCTTATTTAAATAGCGAAAAGTCACTAGATTGCACAGTGGACGTTGTTTGGATATTCAAAATTTCTAAGTTCCTCAAAAGTCTCTTTTTAAATAGCGAAAATTCACTAAAGATACAGTGAACAAAGACAACTTTTTCAAATAGTTCACAACCACTAACATTATAGTGAACGCATAAAACAGTGTACTGATTCTGAAATAGTGAATATTCACTATGCGAAATAGTTGCTTGCATTTTTTTCTGAAATACACTATTCTAAATAGTGAATAATCACTGAATTATATTAGTGAAATATTGTTTTCACTAATTGTTAAGTGATAATTTCGCTATTTCATCAGTGAAAATAGGTTCACTACCACGATCAGCGAAATTTTCACTGGTTGAACTTAAGAGAGTAGGTTGTTTTGTTACGATATTGTATGAAGAAAACCTTAAAGGTGTTGAAGCTTCTTAATTACTACGATACAATTTTTTTTATTTCATAAGAAAGTATGAACCGCTGTTACTGCCACAAGCCACAAACAGATAAAGGGTTGTTTCTTACTTTTTAATTATATTTTAACACAAAAAAATATAAAAATACGTAAGTAAAATTTATGCAATTAGTAGTCTGCGAGAAGACTAGAATGGTAGCTTGTAAAATTACTGCAGGATTTCTCTGCATGTACTCTGCACAATGTTAAATCGAGATGCTTTTCTAATAACATACTTATTTGTTAAAAAGAAAATTAACTCAGACTTTTTAGTAAAAAATTTCTTTTTACTCGGATAAACTTAACAAATAAAAAGAAAATGTTCCTTAGCGTACAAAATGATAGAAAAGAACATGATAAATTGTTTTTTTGTTTGTACTGTATAATTTTTATTGGCTTTTCTTTCAATACACGCAGCCACTTTTTTTTTGAAAGGTGCACATCCATAATGGTGTGCCATCTAGCGAATGAAAGCAGATTACTTTGATGAACATATATGAAGAACATAGGCTACCGACGGTAAACTTTATTTTACGCAAATAAGTAGCCAAAAGTATTGCAAGTATAAATGGTTGTTAATCAGTAATAGTTGGCCTCTTACTAATTCTATATTCTTCGCTATTGCTGCTAGGACTTTATACTGCAACAGAGTGCAATGCTCTTTGTAAATTCTTACCTCCGCGTTCCTCTTTCCCAGTACATTTAATAACTCGATAAATAAACTAATTTATTACGCCATACAATAATAATATTTTTGCACCACTCTCAACAAATTTTATTGAAAAAATAAAAAGTCCAGTTTACTTACGGAATTACTCGTACTACAGTTGTGATAATAAAGAAATACGCCAAGTTGTAAAAACTTACCTAAAAAAATAAAATAAACATGTTAAATATGTGTAAAGTAAATAATCTTAAAACAATGTAGAATTATAGAGCGAACAAAACCTTTCTACCGAAGCATATTGAACACCTATTTTAGACTAGAGGTAAGGCATGCTTTACATATTGAATTTGACAAGATTATTTAAAAACAACAGTAAATATGCTTTTGTAGATTGTGATAAATAATATGTCTAAAGAACAACTTGCGCGATGTCTATGGATTAAGAGAAGGTGTAAATTTCTTAGTCGGATCTATAATGACAAGATACTTTTTATTATTAGATTTTGATTGGTATTTTGGACCTCCCGCTGATAAAGTGGCCGACCTGTCATGTATATCTTCCAGCATACAAGTAGTACAGATTATGAATGTACAATAACACGAACTCAATTGCATAATTAACTCAATAAAATGAATCATCTTCGTTTGAAGTTGATCGGAAGCTTTTTACAAGGTAAATGTCATAGAGTTACTTTATGAATATATTACACAATCAAGTATCCGATTATTTGTTATTTTGAATATTATGAATATTAATTTTTTATAGTGTGAAATAAATTATTTGCAATTGTTTCCTACTAATATTATGTCGGCAATTTCGTATTTACTTCTTAAAATCGTAAATATTGTCTTTCTCGACTGAAGCCACCAATATGCAACCTGAAGTTTATTAACCTTTTCCAACACAATTGCATTGAAGTAAATCTGCAATTAATGTTGGAAAAGTGAAATATGTTTCCAGAATATATGTCACGTATTTTGCTCTGTGTGAGTACGAGATATCACTCTTCATTCACTTGGAAAAATTTTCCAAAATAAACATCTCTATATAAATAAAATTATTTTTTTCTGGAAAAGAGGTAATCAAATATGATAATAATAACAGCCTCTACACTTAGAAAAAATTATTCTAAAAATCGAAATGTTCCCTGTGAGCAGAAACTGTCATAAGTGACGTATTTACAGGCTAGCCTACTTTCGCAGAAATGCAATATTTTTATTGTTTGTGCAATAAAAATATTACTAGGTAACCTGGTAAAATATATTATTTATAAAATTTATATGATTTAATTATTTATACATTTTACTAGAAATTTAGTAAATTTTATAAATCAAGAAGATAATTTTCATAGACCATGAAGTAGTATATGGATAGAAGTTCTCGCATTCTGATGTTGTTTGCATAAACTCAAAACGGCACTGCGTGCTTCGTTCTCGTCAGTAGAGCATGCTGACCAGGATGTTGGACTTTAAGTAAGAATGAGTTCCAATAGGTAGCGATAAGATATTTTTTATTCGCGAGTGGCTAGGTTCGGCTGTTGTTCGTATATAAGAAAGTTTCGAGTGTCTTTAAATAACTGCGAGCGTTAATGTGTAGGTAATGTAGGTATCAATGATAATTAACTGCGAAAAATGTTAGTGTATTTACCGACAGGGATACAAGTTAGGTTTAAAATGAATCCCACATTTGCCATAATTGAACGAGATTGCACTGCAGTTACAACGAACACCTATAACTACGATAAAATATCTTGGTAGCCATAAGAAATAAATTTTTATTTTGACTGACGGAACCCTTCAAATCAGAAATCACTAGAAGTTTAGGAAAACTTATGATTCAAGATGGTAAAATTTAAGAACTGAACTATAAAAAGTGTAATGTCAGTCTGTAACCGGCTTCTAATGCAGGATAGTAATTTTTACTGGAAATTCTTATATTTTTGCCAAAACTTTTTTCTCAGTGTAACAAAATAAAAGTCCTTTTTCAATTTATTAGTGAAAATAACTCTCTGGTAGAGATGTTCACCACACTGAGAAATTTTTTTTATAAAATTTATTAAAAATATAGTAAAAATTGCTATAAAATATTGTAACGCGGCGACATACTCAGTTTTAATAAAAATTACTATATTATATTGTAAAATTGGTAGCATTCAAATTTTACAATACAATGCTTGTAAATTTTACAACTTCGTGTTATAATTTTTACAACAAGATTTTATAAATTTTCAATATTGCATTTATTGTAGAAAAAATAATTTAACTTCTTTCTTCTGAAGACCTTCTTATTTGTCTGTCACTTTTGAATCACAATTTACCGACGTCTTAAAGATATTTTTATTTCGCTCGCATTTCTCGCATAACTAACCTAATTACAAACGCTGTATTATAATAATTCGCTCGTTTATGATCACGCATGTATACATGTATACTTGTACTTTTTGGATATAACTTGGCGGCATATTTGAAATAAGCATATGAATTATTACACTGAGAGTACAATACAATAGCATACACCACTCAATCATTCAAATATTCATTTAACTTTTAACTTTTAAAATATTGATAAACGTATAGTTACTTTTCATTAATAAGTTAATGATTAACTAAAATCGATGCATTCCCCGAAACAGTAAAAACGTGACCGAGTAACACAGGGCGAGTTTTATCACTCGGCTAATGTTAAAGCGGCGTTGCCATATCGCGCGGATGTCCAGCTTTTGACGAGCTACGGTGGCGCCGCATCCACATTTTCGTAGAAGTTAGCGTAAATTTACAATATCATGTAGCAAAAATTGCTATCCGATAGTAAATACTTATACAGGGTGATTCATTTTAATTGCCCCAGGCAAATATCTCGAAAATTACGGGAGATGGAAAAAAACGTTAAATGTAAAAGTTGTAGGGTTCAGAGGGGGAAATCCAATGGTGACCTTGACCATGACCTTGGGGTCAAGTTTCAAGGTCATTTCAAAGTCAAAGTAGTTTTTTTAAATAGGAACACCAACTTTTGACCTCGGAAATTAAAAGAGCGGAAAATTTTACATTCAAACATAATGTTATGTCATGGGGTCCAGTTGACCTCTACAGTCGCATCAAGGTCAAATCAAGCTGTCTACACAATTCGTAGGCCAATATCTTGAAAAAGCAAGGTTGAGAAAAACATTAAATACCAATTTCCCCCTCTGAATCCTACAACTTTTACATTTAACGTTTTTTTTCCATCTCCCGTACTTTTCGAGATATTTGCCTGGGGCAATTAAAATGAATCACCCTGTATATTTAATAGGAAAAATAATAAGGTATGGGATAAAATTTAATATAAATTCTTTTAAATTCTATAATTAGTCATATTTGCTATATTACATAGTAATTTTTATTATGGAAGTTATAATTTTTATAATAATTTAATTTAAAAATTGTTAAATTTTTTGCAAATTATTAAAAAAAAAAGATAAAATTTATCAAGCTCTACTATGTCGCCGCATTGCAATAATTTATAGTAATTTTTACTATAATTCTTATAAATTTTGCAAACATTTTTCTCAGTGCAGTATTCGACATCGACGGACCAATTATATGCAGTTTAGATCATTGTATAAATAAATAAACACAAACAGCTGTATTTTCGATACTTGTTGGTCTTGTTTTCTTTCTTTTTGTAAATTGAAATAATATTATGCAAGATTATGCAAAAAACTGATCTTATTATTTGTCTGCTGACAATAAGTAACTGTATTCGCACGTTTATATATATATATATATATCTCCCGATAGTATATAGTTATAAGGTCAAAACGAAAAAATTATCACCCTCCTCCCCCCTCCTCCCCCTTCCTCCAACCCTCCACATTCAACATTTCCTCTCCTCATTTTTTTCATTAATTTAATGTTATATTTATTATTTTAATGATGTTTTTTCGTATATTTAAAAAATATTCCTGCTCCTCTTCAACTATCCTCCCCCCTCCCTCCCCCCTCCTCAATGTTATTCGTCAACCCCTCCTCAATATTAAAATAACTTTATAATTTAAAATTTTTTAATAACGATTACGTAATAATTAAAATTTATAATAAAATAATCTATTTAATAATAATATGTAAATATTATAATAATTAACTTTAAATATTATATAAAAATATTATAATTCAAATTATAAGAAAACAATAAAAAAGAAGATAGATAAATTTAAAAAAGAATATTATTCTCATGAAGTTAGTTATTATAAATCAATAACATCAACAACGTGAAGTAGAATTATCATACAGTTGCAGCTGATCTGTCAGTTTGTAAGGTCATCAATAATTTTTTTTTTTTTAATTGATTCATTGAATTATTTGAAATTTATTAAAAAAAAAATTTTGATTTTATAAAAAAGAAAGTGTTAATAAAAGTGGTAAAAATAAATAAAGTGGTGATAAAAAAATTTACATCAGAAATTTAGATAATTTGGATTTATTTGGATTATCCTGTTTGGTCCCTGTTTGTTTCCTGTTTGTTTGGATTATCCCTAAATTTGGTTTTGGAAGTTTGGAAAAAAAATTCAACAAAAAAATTTGGAAGACAATTAAACAGAAATAAAAAATAAATAATAGAAATTGCAGTAAAAAAATTTTGTAAGTAATTTCAATTCAAAAATAATTTAATCGCAAATAAAATAGTAAAATTTTTTAAGTCGTGTAACTCGTGTATTAACTCATTCGGGCGCGTGTATAATGGGAATCAAGAGTCGGTAGTGCCACACCTGTGATGGAGTCGTTGACACCTAAAATGTTTCTTCTTTCTCGAAAAATTGAGACGATAATTTCTTTTTTATGTGAGTGACGAAAATTTCATGAGGAAGTACAGAGTAATTCATTTTTTTGGGAGCTTCTCTACATAATGCTTTTGTATTATTTATTGTATTTTTTTAATAATATCCTTTAGATTTAGATTTACTATTTGCTCTCTCCGCAAAAAGAAGATGAAATGAGTATAAACCATGAAATTGAGAGAATTGACGTAATGATAGATGTTTGTCGTAATCGTGTATTACAGAAAAGTGGGTAATAAAATCGTCAACTCTAATTTGGTGCAGACGCAAAATTATTTCTCTCGTATTTGTAAAATAGAATTTAGCTGAATAAGCCGTATTATGATAATTAGAGCCATTCACATTTTATGCGAGATTTTAATGAATATACCCTGCTAGAAATCTGCCTATATAAAATAGCGTCGACTCCAATTAATAGGTATTTTAAATCGTTTAGAATTAGAGAGTATTTTGTGGCTATTTAATAGCAATTATTTCTGTAATTTAATTGTGGTCAAAGAGCTGCAAATATTTTATCTAGAAAATTGCTTATAAATCGCCACTACAGTAACAAATTGAAACAGAACAGAATAAAAAAACTGACAATTAATAGCTTTTATTTTTATGAGTATATTACAATATAATATTTAACCTACTGTAGGTAACTTTTAATAACAAAAGAATGCGTTAACTAATAATTGTAATTGTTAAATATCATTTGATTTAATCCTTGTCTAAATCAAAGGTCATGGAAAATTTTTAAAATAAATTTAATATCAGTCAAGTTGGTAGTGGTCAATTTTTGGCATTAAAATATCTATGAGTATTAGGTGCGCATGCGCTCAACGCTTACAACGAGCAACAAGCTGCATAATATAACCTATAAAAATTTTCAATGTGTGGTAATACACTAGCTTTATATAATAAAAAATATTTAATTGAATATGAATAGTTCTAAACGTGTTAGGAAACATAGAACTTTAAGCAGTGTAAGAAGTAAATTAAAACATGAGGATGCGTTATCTGAAGTTATTTCTGATATTAGTGATACCAGTTCATATTCAAATAATGAAAACGAATGTAATGCTTCTCCTTCTGACATTTTATGCAGTGAATCGGACAATGAAAGCTATCTCAGCATTGAGAGTGAATTTGGTATGGAAGCTGATGTCGAAAGTGACTTGTGTGATAGTGATCAAGTTGAAGAAAGTGTATTGAGACAAAACGAGGATATAGAAGTAAATGAACTTCGAGTGTGGGCTGTTCAATCTAGAATTCCCAAAAATCACTTAGATTCTTTACTTAATATATTAAGAAAAAGACTTTTGCCAATACTTCCAAAAAATTCTAAAACTTTCCTAGCTACTACAAGTGCTAAATACGTGATTCAATCAACTGTGGATGAACGAAATGAAGATGCTAAATTTGCATTCCTGGGAATAAAACAATCTTTAATATGTTATATGGATCAGCTTTTGTATCTTTAAATGTACACAATTTAATTCATTTAACAGATGATGTGAAGCATTTAAAATCAAAGGGTACCCCCCGTTAGTATAGTCGAATTGCCCCCCTCCCGGGATCGGGAAACTAAGTTTATAGACATATTCTAGATGTAAAAAGAATACGTTTGCCGCCAACCAGAGCTTCCTAGAACCCCCCTAAGTCTATATAGCCAAAAACGATTTTTTTTTGTAAATATTTTTTTTCTCCTTGTGTATTAGCTCTCGGAATCTGAAAAAATTCACAAGTATACTCCATAATAAGACAAACTTACCTAAATTTTTCCAAGTCATAATATTGAGTACGCCCTCCTTAAAAAAATTTGGAAATTATTCAACCTGTATTATCTCCCCTTCCTTTGGGACCTGCAGTAAATTTTTTTTTTTAAATAACCTATTTTTTTACGAGAAATAAGACGGTATGATTGAAAATCCGGATATCGAGCGGGGTCCCTGCTAAAAATTAAAAAAACCGTGTTTTTTCACGTTTTTTGGCTGTAACTCTTTGCAGAAGATACCTACAGTAAATCTGTTCAATCCACTGGATTCTGCGTAAAAAAATACACGGAAAACTTGTATGATAACTTCCATATTGATGCGGGGCCATCCTTTATTTTTTGATTTTTTTAAGGATAACCCCGCACTACTGTAATTTTTAAATTTCAATTACCCAATTTTTTTTTATACACTGACTGCTAAAGAAGTACGTAGGTTTTTTCCGATATATTAATTTTTGGTCTCAGTGGCGCACTGCTAAAGTGAAAACGGAAAAATTTGTTTGAAAAATCATCAGATAATTGTTAATAACAAACGAATTAAGTAATTTAGTAAAAAAATCCTACGTACTTCTATAAACAATATTTTTGATATATATTATTTTTTTCAAGATATGTTCAAAATTCAAGTAAATCGGTTGAAAATTGTCTGAGATATTTGTCCGGACAACTTAAAAACAGTTTTGAGATATAAACAAAGGTTAAGTTTTGAGCAGTAGAAAATGATGAATAATTTAATACAACGTTTACCTGGGCCCTCCGTATTTCATGTATCAAGAATTTTCACTGTGTAATCCGTCCGAAAAAAAGAAGGACGCCCGCCCCCCCCCCCCCCCACTCACGTTACGGTCTTGCCTGAAGATGGAATATCCAGGGACCTGAATGAGGCCATCATCAATCACCGGATCCAACCACGACTCCGCAATAGCAAAAAAATAGATGGAGGGATGATCCGCAAGGAAAAGGCGGAGTTCTCCAATGTGCGCTCTGATAGAGTTAACATTTAAAAACCCCTCCCTGAAGGAACCCTTCCCACCCCTCTCCACCACCGGCCGGGTGAGATCAAAGAGTTGCCCCCGATTTGTTTGCCAGCGTTACTCCTGGAACTGCGGTAGACGCAGATGATGTTGAGTCCTTGGAGATGGCATAGTTTTTCTTGCAGGGTAAAACAGTCTTGGATGTGGATACGGATATTGCAGTTTTTATGTACAATGACGGGTTTTCTTCAGTTTTGCACATGATGGAGGCAATGGACTTGCAAATCGGACCAAACAGCTACATAATGTTTCTGGTAATCGACTAAGATCGTATAATACATGCAGAGATATCGCTATATGAACGAGTAAAAGAGGCTCGGATCGCTTCAAAAACAAGTAGAAAAGAAAAACAAGACCAGGACGATAACCTGGAAGGCCAATTGTATGGTGCAAGCATTGCTGATGAAAGGTATTAAATTATTCATCATTTTCTACTGCTCAAAACTTAACCTTTGTTTATATCTCAAAACTGTTTTTAAGTTGTCCGGACAAATATCTCAGACAATTTTCAACCGATTTACTTGAATTTTGAACATATCTTGAAAAAAATAATATATATCAAAAATATTGTTTATAGAAGTACGTAGGATTTTTTTTACTAAATTACTTAATTCGTTTGTTATTAACAATTATCTGATGATTTTTCAAACAAATTTTTCCGTTTTCACTTTAGCAGTGCGCCACTGAGACCAAAAATTAATATATCGGAAAAAAACCTACGTACTTCTTTAGCAGTCAGTGTATAAAAAAAAATTGGGTAATTGAAATTTAAAAATTACAGTAGTGCGGGGTTATCCTTAAAAAAATCAAAAAATAAAGGATGGCCCCGCATCAATATGGAAGTTATCATACATGTTTTCCGTGTATTTTTTTACGCAGAATCCAGTGGATTGAACAGATTTACTGTAGGTATCTTCTGCAAAGAGTTACAGCCAAAAAACGTGAAAAAACACGGTTTTTTTAATTTTTAGCAGGGACCCCGCTCGATATCCGGATTTTCAATCATACCGTCTTATTTCTCGTAAAAAAATAGGTTATTTAAAAAAAAAATTTACTGCAGGTCCCAAAGGAAGGGGAGATAATACAGGTTGAATAATTTCCAAATTTTTTTAAGGAGGGCGTACTCAATATTATGACTTGGAAAAATTCAGGTAAGTTTGTCTTATTATGGAGTATACTTGTGAATTTTTTCAGATTCCGAGAGCTAATACACAAGGAGAAAAAAAATATTTACAAAAAAAAATCGTTTTTGGCTATATAGAGACTTAGGGGGGTTCTAGGAAGCTCTGGTTGGCGGCAAACGTATTCTTTTTACATCTAGAATATGCCTATAAACTCAGTTTCCAGATCCCGGGAGGGGGGCAATTCGACTATACTAACGGGGGGTACCCTTTGAAGGACATCTTTGCTTTTGCTTTTGAAAATGAACTTGGAAAAATAAAGCGCATGTTATTATCACCAACAAATACTATCGCACAGTACTGCAGAAGAATTAATGAAGAGCGAAAAATACTTAACTTGAAAGCTGAACTTCCAAAAAAAGTGAAAATTGTGAAAAAAAATGCATACGATGAAATACTGAAGTTATATTTTAAAGAACAATAATTTTCAAGTAAATATCCAGATAATACTGGTTTGTTGCTTAATGGATATATTGTAAAAATTCAAAAGATATATTTTCAAAACAATATTATTTACATGAATGTTAAGGAATGTCAAATAAAAAAGTCTGTCTACAATAGAACCTGCGATTCATCAATGATGAATGTTTTTGAAATAGACAATCAGTTTGCAACAGGACACATTCATTTAATAACTCTTAACAATATTTTAACCAAAATGGTAAATATTAATATAAATTTTTCGAAAAATGATGGCATGAGAAGTTTTGTCATGCCACTGCTTCACTGATTCATTTTATTTAAGAAGACACAAAAAAAAAGGTAATTTTAAAAATTTATTTTTATTTTAAAAAATTATAATGAAAATTAATTGTATAAACTCAAAGAATATACTACCGAATGTATATAATGTCTTTTATGTATATTATACATGCGTATTATACATGTGTATTACACATGCATAATGTAACAGGAAAAGTACCTATTTGAAAGTGTGAACTTTCTTTTGTTCTAAGAGAAAAATTGAACACGTGTTATTCACGTTTTAGTTTTATAATCCTTAAATCTGCATAAAATTCATTTATATAATACTCATCCGTCATAACGTTAATACGGTATCAAGAAATTTTGTTGTGAAAGCAAATGTGAACAGTGAGTACAAATAATTTTCAATAATAAAAATTGTTTGACTAAATCCTATTGATAGGTTATGTTTCTCAATTTTTATTCACTCAGCTAAATTATCTGACAATAGCACGACATTACATTATAACAAAACATAAATAATACATTAATTATAATTTCGAACGTTTTTTAGCTGAAGATAGTTGAAGTAATGTCATCACAGATAGTTCCTTTACAGGATGTATATCCTCCTTTCCATTTATTTGAGTTTGTCAATATTGGAAAAAAACAAAAGTTAAAAGAATAGATATTGTTGCTACTAAATGGTTAAGTTTTAATAAAATTAAAAAGAAGTGTTTAGTAAAGTATCCTCCTCCACCATATGATAAAGAAACACTGTAATGAATATGAGAATAACGTTATACGTTTAATAAGTGCTCCAGAAACTTGGAAAGAATATACAGTTAAAATTAAGGGAAAAGCAAGTAAGCTCAATCTTAATTTGGTTTTGGTTTGACTAGTACAATTTTATTTAAATATTTTTTTTTTATCGAAACTTAATTATCTTGAAGAAAATGAATGTGCTCTAACTTTGGAGTCAGAAGAAGAGGCACTAGAAGCTGAAACAAAAGCAGCAAATTTGATTAAGCAGGGTCAATTGCGGAGAAAAGCTAATTCCATCACATCTTCGTTTAGACACGCTCCTATTAGTACACGTTCAACAAGTAACAGTAAGTTACAAATATTTTTTCAAATTGTTTTTATAAAATATTTACATATTATTAACGCTTATTTCTTTTAAAATATTAAAAAATATATAACTATAGCAGAAATAGCAGAAGCCAGCGTTGCATCTACTACTGTTAATTCTAGGTCTAGGTGTCGCCAGCCAGAAAAAAACAGTGCTCGATTAAGCATCCTATCAAACAAATCTTGTATAAAGGAGATAGTTAGCTCCAACTCTGTGCTTTTTCCTCAACATCAACAAGAAGACCATCCTGAACCAGTAATTAATATGTTCGAAGCCAGCGTTACACCTACAAATGTTTGTAAGTCTATGTGTAACAATGCAGGGGAAAACAGCAGTCACTTAAGCAGCTATTTAAAAGGATCTTGCATTAATGAGGTACCTACTTTTAAATCAGTGCTTCTCCCTCAACGTCAGAAAAAAAACATGATCAACTAGTATATTCACCACCACATGAACAAGAAAACTATGCTCATCTCAGCAATAGGAGTCTGAATCATTTGCTGTCTGCATATGGTAGATCAGTACTTACAGAACCTCTTAGAAAGTCGGATACAAACATTAAAGAAGAAAATATTACTTCCACTTCTAAAAAAAAAGATCAAAAGAATTTTCAAGATCTGATGATTGGTAATTTTTTTATTTTATTAAAGTTAGCTTTTTATCATACTGTTATTATTTAACTAACTGTATTATATGTTTCAGATTTATACACAAATATATCTGTATCGATGAAAGAAATGCAGATTGAAATAAAATCTATAAAAGAGAATGTCTTACTCATTAAGGCAGCTCATGTAAACCAGAGTAAAGAGTTTATTGGCACTGTAACTCAGTTAGGAGATCAATATGGATACATTATTCCTTTTGAGACGGTAGAAACGTTTGATGATTTTGATACAAAATTAAAAAATCAAAGAAACATGAAAGAAGATGTGGTAAGTAAGATCACTAAATATAAATTGATATCATATTATTAAAAAAATATTTGATATTTTTAGTGCACAGTTTTGCAAACTGCAATGGACTCAATCTATCTAATATCTAGATCAGTTGTAAATATGCTAAAGTTATTTTTAACTGAAGATGTAGCAACGCAATTTGTTGCAGTAAAAAATGTTAATAACAAAAAAATCATGAAATCCACAAATTTGTTTAAATGCATTGAAAGTAAGTAATACCTATATAAATAAAAAAAGTTATTATGCAGTTTTGATATTAACCATAATTTTTATTTTCAGTAATTATCAAGGCTCGCAGAGGAGTAATAAACCTGCAGACTGCAGATAAAGACATTATTTCAGCATTGACTGTTGTATTAAGTAATGCAGGGGCATGGTATAAATCTAACAAAACTCCATTAAGAGAACAAACAAATTTTGAAGATCATGCTGAAGATGAAATAAAAAAACCTGTGCGAACTCCAACTAAGAAGAGAAAAACTCAAGATCTTTCAGAAATAGAAGAATTTTTAGAAAATAACTCATCTGATAGACAGACTAATGATGAAGATAATTATGGAGAAAACTATCTACAACAATTTAATTTAATTTAACTATACTGTATAGATTTGTTATTTATAAATAAAAAAATTTATAATAAAAATATAGCTTCTCTTAATTAATTAAATATAAAAACTAATATATTTAATATATACCACGCACTATATATATTATATATGTAAAAAAATTTGATGGGTATTAAATAGTTATAATAATGTCATTAAATATAAATAAAAATTTAATACATTAATTTAAGTAATTTAGTAGCCACTTTTAAAACATTTGAATTGCCTAAAAAAAGTTACATCTAACTTTTCCAGCTAATTAATATACAAAAAATGCTGTACATTAATGTAAAAAATAAATGTGAGATTCTGATCTTAAAAAGCGTTTCAGGCTGAAGTAAAAACTTTATAATAAAAATGGCTTGTTACTAGATATCTATTTTTGAAATGGTTATTAAATGGCTATTAAATGTTTCAAATTTCTAGCAGGGTACCGCCAAGAAAAGTTACGATAGATATTCATAAATTGTACGTACTATTTTTTAAGGCTTTCAAATTAATCGTGAACGATATCAAAGGCAAATATTTTTAAAAGAAATGTTTATCATTAAAAACTTATCTCTCCTACTATAAACGTAAATAAGCATTTTATCTTAAACTGGTATAGTTTATCAAGATTACTACCGACGATTAATAAACAAAAAATGACTTAATTAAAGCACACTAAAAATTTCAGCCTCCGCTCAAACAAAACACCTGCGCAACGCTCAAATATCTTGCCAATTTCTTTCGTTTACTTTCCACGCGTCTCAGTAAATGGACTGCACACATTGAACATTAATGTACCAGAAATCCTCAAAAAAAAAGGAGAAAAACTTTAAGTCAAAGCGTCTCATAACTCCGACATCGCCAAGATTTCTCACGTAACATCGCGCGAGCGCGTGAGCGCACAAGAGCGCACTAAAGCGCTTTATCGCCGAAGAGCAATTTTTGTCGCGAACGCATCGACATTTACGAGAAAAAAGTTTCACCGCATTAATTGTGCAAAAGTTGCGGGGTAAGTTGGGAGCGGCCGTCTGTAAAAAAAGTCGCCGACACGGACGCACCAAAACAGACGCACTCGCAAGCTCAAGCAAGCAATAGAGAAAGAAATCGATGCTTAAGTGGAAGAAGATTTCAATTAAGATTTAATTGAAATTTTAAACTCAATATTTTTTGAGTAAAAATCTTTATTGATAACAATTCTTCAGATAATCTCTAAAGCGATATTGTGAGGTATCGGTAAGACAGCGGTCTGCGATACCGAGTAGCGACGAGTAACTTATGCGTAAACCAGCGGCCAGAACTGGCACGGCGCTCGGCGTGAGCGCACCTGTAAGACGTCTCACTCATTTACTTTGTATAATAAACCACACTAATACTTTATATACCCAGTGTCTACTTTACTGTACCTCACCTCCTGTGAATACATCACACTGGCGACGAGGATATACAGGTTGTGCGTGTTCCATACGAAAAATAAGCAGGACGTGAGCCAAAGGTAGACGTATCGAACGAGGGCTATAGTATTTAGTGAACTAATAAAAAATTAACGCATCGTACAGTCAAAGCACAGCATCGATAAATAACTGCATTCATTCGAATGAGTGACGACGAAGAGAGAAAACAGCTAGTTGGATGGGTCTATAACCTCCGAAAAAAAGAAGCAGTAGAAGAACTACAACGGCGAGGCATTTCGTTCGAAGCAAGCGATAATTTAGATACTCTGCGAAGATTAATAGTAAACGATATTAAGGAACATCAGCAGCTCGACACCGAGAAGAAAGAAAGTGTACAAATTTCGGAGCAGAGACGAGGGCAGGAAGGTATACAAACACAGCAAGAAGACGAAGAACAATCGAGCGACGACGAAAACACAAACATAATGTCGAACGAGTCACCGAAGCTAGAATTTTGCCTCGATAAGACAGACTGGGAAACGTTCGTTGAGAGACTAGAAATTCATTTCTTAGTCAAAAACACAACGGAAGCAAAAAAACCGTTAACCGCGCTGACATTGTTCGACAAAGAAGCGTTCAAACTAATAAAAAGCTTAAGTGCGCCAAAAAAAACCGCACGAACTATCCTTTGATGAGATAAAGAAATTAATGAAGGACCAACTAAATCCAGCTCCGTCAGAGGTCATGGAGCGCTGCAACTTTCATCAAGCGAAGCAAGAAAAAACCGAGTCCATCGCAGAATTCGCAGCTAAACTACGAAGACTGGCCCTCTCGTGTAATTTTGCTGAAAAGTTGGATGATGCGCTCCGCGACCAATTCGTCTGCGGAATAAACGATCACGAAACCAGAGTAGAGTTGTTTAAGAAAAGCAGTTTAACCTTTGAGACGGCCTACAAGGAAGCTGTAGCGCGAGAAACGGCAGTAGTCAACGCAGACGGATCGCAAAAAATGCTGGGATCGCAAGGAGCACAAGAAAATTCGATTTATGCTATAAAGCAGTCAAGTCAATACAAAGCAGCGGGCAAATTTCATAACAATCAAGGAGCACGTCAACAGAACCAAATACATGACCAAAACAAAGAATTAGCGAGGAATTCAACGAAGCAAGGACGATCGTTGAAATGCTACTG
The DNA here is from genome assembly GCA_018906775.1 of Sycophila sp. Sp_5. Taxonomy (NCBI): domain Eukaryota; kingdom Metazoa; phylum Arthropoda; class Insecta; order Hymenoptera; family Eurytomidae; genus Sycophila; species Sycophila sp. Sp_5. Next base: position 156,599 of record JACCID010000107.1, on the reverse strand, counting down.
CTGTGGCAAACCAAACCACATGGCTAGGGAGTGCCGTCTCCGTCACGAAACATGCAACTACTGCAAGCGGAAGGGGCACATCGAGCCAGCATGCAGGGATAAAAATCAAAAGCAGCAGCAAATGAAATTCCTAGACGGGACGGACTCACAAGAAGAAACAGAAGGTAACGATTCGAACAACGACTTATATTTTAATAACGACTTTTTTGCGCTAAAGGTAAATTACCGAAACAATGTAGACGGGCAGAAAAGCGGCTCGCTTAACAAATTAAGCGGCGTGCAAGCAGAACCGATGTTTGTCGATGTACAAATTAATGAGAAAAAAATCCGAATGGAAATCGATACGGGCGTGTACGCGACGGTATTGTCGGAAAAAACGAAAAATGATCTTTTTAACGAAATCGAATTATCTGAAACGAAAAACTATTTACAAGACTATGTAGAAAATGTATTAAAACCGGTGGGGGTAATGGAAAATGTCCAAGTCAAATTCAATAATATGTCGCACAAGTTAAATTGTTTTGTACTTCCGGGAAAAGGGCCTCCGCTGATTGGGAGACAATGGCTGGCGGCATTCAAATTATGGCCGTTGCGCATAGATACAGTAGAATTAAGCGCAATTAAAATCCAAAATTTGAAAGTATTCGATGTAAAAAAACAATTAGCAGCTAAATATAATAAATTATTCGGAGACACTCCGGGTATGTTTAACAAAGGAAAAGTATTCATACGCCTAAAAGACGACGCCAAACCAGTGGCTCTCACAGCGAGACACGTTGCGTATGCAATGAAGCCCCTTGTAGAGAAAGAAATTATGCGATTGCGACAACTGGGACATTTAATCCCCGCAGAAATTGGCGAATGGGCGACGTCCATCGTCCCAGTACCGAAAAAAGACGGAACACTACGTATTTGCGGTAGTTTCAATTTAACAATTAATCAGAATATTATCAGAAACAAACACCCGCTCCCGCGCATAGAGGATGTGTTCGCGGCAATGCAAGGTGGTAGTGCATTCTCGGAAATAGATCTGACGCATGCTTACATGCAATTTCCAGTAGCGGAAGAATGTCAACATTTTTTAACTATCAGTACACATTTAGGCTTATTTAAGTATACGAAGCTGCCAGAAGGCGTAAGCACGTGCCCTAGCGACTTTCAAACGCTAATCGAAAACACAATATGTGGTATTCCGAACACTATAGCGTATTTAGACAATATTTACATAACAGGCGAGACATACGAAAAGCATTTGAGTAATCTTAATAGAGTGTGCGAACGGCTAGAGGAGTGCGGACTGCGAGCGCGTCCGGAGAAATGCAAATTCATGCAAAATAAAATAGAGCTTCTCGGTTTCGCGATTGACAAATTTGGGCTGCACAAATCAAAGACTAAAGTAAAGGCGATAGTAGAGGCACCGAGCCCAAAAAACGCGAAACAACTCGCATCGCTCTTAGGTTTAATTAACTTTTACGCACGTTTCTTAGAACGAAGATCAGATACGTTGAAACCTTTGTACGATTGTGCTAATTAAGCAGATTTCGAGTGGACGGCGGAATGCGAAAACGCGTTTGAAGTAGTAAAAAATGAATTGATTTCTCCGCGCGTCCTCGCACATTACGACGTAAACGAGCAAATTGTACTAGCGTGCGATTCATCAGACTACGGTCTGTCCGCAATATTATCCCACAAATACAAAAACGGAGCAGAAAGACCAATAGCCTACGCCTCGAAAATTATCCCGAAAAATGAAAGGCACAGAGCCATTATTGACAAAGAGGCGGCGGCAATCGTATTTGGTTTCAAAAAATATTATGACTACATATACGGTAAAGAGATAATATTGCGCACAGATCATGAGCCGTTGAAGTATATTTTCAACCCTAATAAAGGAATTCCCATGACAGCAGCTAGTAGATTGCAGCGCTGGGCATATTTCCTCTCAGGATTCAAATACAAAATAGAGTACATCAAATCAGCGCAAAACGGCAACTGCGACGCATTATCAAGACTGCCCGTCGATGACAAAATTAATGTATTCGATGAAGAATTCACGCCGATGCATTTTATCAACGAAAATTGGCAATTGTTAGACAATAAATTAATCGCGAAAAAAACCAAAGAATGTCCGGTCCTAGGCAAAATAAGCGCATATATTGTAAATGGTTGGCCAGCACTCGATAATCTCTCAGAGAAAGAAAAGAAATTTCACGCAAAAAAAGCAGAGTACGTTATAGACGAAAGCTGTATTCTTTGGGGCAATAGAGTCGTGATACCGGAGGCATTGCAACCATTAGTCTTAAAAGAGCTCCATTTGTCGCACTTAGGCATTATTAAAGTAAAAATGCTAGCGCGCTCGTATTTATGGTGGCCGGGCCTCGATCACGACATCGAGCAAATGGTGAAAGAATGTAAAATCTGTATCGAGGAAAGAAAAAATCCGCCAAATGCACCCTTAACGCCATGGCCGTGGCCGGATAGAGCGTGGAGCCGCATCCACTGCGACTTTCTAGGGCCCTTCATGGGTCACATGTACTTAGTAATAATCGATGCGCACTCTAAATGGCCAGAGGTCATCGACTTTCAAAATAATACGAAAGCAGAAAAACTAATAGAACATTTTCGGTTTATTTTTGCAAGGCATGGCCACCCAAATCATGTTGTAACCGACAATGGGCCGCAGTTCGCGAGCGAATTATTTAAAGAGTTTTTGCAAAAAGCAGGCGTCAAACACACGTTTTCCCCGCCGTACCATCCGGCGACAAACGGCGCGGCCGAAAATTTCGTAGGACAATTTAAACACAAAGTCACGAAAATTGTAAAAGGAGAAAAGTCCGTACAAGAAGCTATTGCGTTATTTTTATTTGATTACAGATGCGTGCCGCACTCCACAACCGGGAGAAGCCCTGCTTTCTTAATGTCAAAAAGAGAGCTCCGCACGCGGTTCGACCTGATGCGTCCTCGCACTGAGCTGATGGTGTACGAAAAACAACACGCCCAAATCGTGGGAAAAAACGGCTCGCGCAGGGTATCATTCGAGGAAGGAGACAAAGTGATGGCCAATGATTACGGCAGTAGTGGCAATAAAAAGTGCGAAGGCACTATTAGCAAAAAATTGTCTCCTTCCACGTATGAAGTTAAGGTCGAGAACGGCAAAACGTGGAAGCGTCATACAGACCAGCTAGTAGGTCTGCGCAGGTCAGAGCGCTTAAAAAATAAGGGAGAATCGCCCTCTTAAGTGGGAGGAGTGTGAGGTATCGGTAAGACAGCGGTCTGCGATACCGAGTAGCGACGAGTAACTTATGCGTAAACCAGCGGCCAGAACTGGCACGGCGCTCGGCGTGAGCGCACCTGTAAGACGTCTCACTCATTTACTTTGTATAATAAACCACACTAATACTTTATATACCCAGTGTCTACTTTACTGTACCTCACCTCCTGTGAATACATCACAGATATAAATTATTCATTACATGAAAATTTTCAAAAAACATCTTCTTCGTGTAAAATTTGGTTAGGTACACTTTCTGCGCGCTAAAATTTTAATTGTGTAACAGATTATTTGTTACATTTAAATCTCGCGCCAAAAATAAAGTAATGTTTTGAATCTTGGACTAAAGGGGGCGGTTGCGTCGTCCATATGAAATTAGTCGCGCAACTCGTCACTGCGCTCCGGACGAGTGGCGACGACGCACCGTACCTCCGTGGTCCCCGACACCCGCATTTGGGTGTTGGGTAATATTGCTTTCAATTGAAAGAGCATTATAAGGTGTATTTTCCAGTTGCCACCTCGACCATACTCTCGCGACGAGCCAACTGCTACGTCCCGATAGCCCTTCATCATTGCCCGAGTTTTGATTGTCATATCCTGGTGGACGTGATTAGAGGATTCATCGTCAGCTCAGTGCACAACTGCCGTCAAGAAAATTCTGAACATCATCGACCACCTCGACCTCGTCAAGTACGTTGCAGATTGCAGTTGTCACTACCACCCGTCTTCGAACATCAGGGAGCTGTTGTTTTGAATGAACTCCTCAAGAACACGACAAGGACACTCACTCATTGGCAACGCAGGGACCTCGAGTAAAAAACATCGAACTGAAGGTAGCTATCTCGTCGCGAGGGTTCATTTTGAATTTTGAAACTAATATTTGTATAACCTGTTTGTGACGCGCGATATCTGTCGCTGATTAGTTATTCGTTTGTTGTTATCCGAGACGTGCGGCGTTAACCGCGAATTACGTACATAAGAAGCTTTCACGATAGAACACGAAGAATCGCGGCTGATGAATGTTTATTATAATTTGTATGCGGCTGGAAAATTGTTACGACCGATTTGAAGTATAGGCGAAATAAATAAAAGTCTGATATATGGAATTTAATTATAATGTAATTACTCGAATACTATTTAATATATAAATATACCAAACGAATCAAAAATATTACATTGGCGCCCAACTAGCGGCACGATTACATCGCAACCGGGTATTAGATTATGATTTAAACTGAATTTTTATAAAACAAATATTTCTCTTTATTTTCGATACTTAACAACGTGGAAGCCATCGCCGAGGGACAACGATGGAGGAATTAAAAAATCGACTTGACTTTATGGCTGATGAAGTAACGAGACTAAACCAGCAGATCGGCACTCTCACCCATGAAAATGAAAAATTAGAATCACAGAACCAATGTCTACAAAGAGAAATTCAGAACGCCATCATTGACCCGTCGTCAGCACACGATACAGCTCCAGCTTCAAACCACAACAATAACAACAACCGAGAAGAAGTAAGGTCAAATGCGTCAACAAACTCGACCTTGGTTGAAGGACTTGTAGAGTATTTAGAAAATTTGCAAATTAACGTAGTGTTACCCATTTATGATGGAATCTCAGGAAACCCTCGCGGATTTATAACGAAACTTGAACGTTACTTTGTAAAAAAGCGTACAAAAGAGTCTCAAAAATTGCTGATTGTTGAGGAAGCTTTAAAAGGAAGGGCACGTATCTGGTACGAATCACGACCTAACGTATTCGTTGATTTCTTTCGATTCAGTCAGGAATTTTTGAATGAATTCTACTCTATTGAAGCACGAACTCGCGCAAAAGCCGAATGGTCAAATAGAAAATTTAAAAGTTCAGATCGCTCATTGCAGGAATACTTCATGGACCAAGTTCGAATTGCAAAAAATTTTCCGCGAATGGATCCGTATGAGACTAACTTCTTGATAATCAAACAATTACCTAGACATGCTCGCGATGTTCTCGCAGCAATTAATTATGAAGATACAAATAGAATCTTGCAAACCTTGATGAATCGTATAAAGAAAGCCTAGAGGAAAGATCTGTTGTGCGTGACAAACCAAAAAGCAATAACATAAATCATATTGTCAAATTGCGAGCTGAAAAGAATTATGAATGTAGAGAAAATCGACATGTTTCTGAGTGTTTCACGCTTCCGGATGTCACTAAGCCACCCCCGCAGATACTGTTCAGGGATCGCGGCGATCACAGCATGGAGCGAAGTCGAGTAAATACTCTGAAGCGGTCCGAATTTCTTGACGACTTGTGTTGGGTTGTGCAACCAAATGAGCAAACCAATACAACTGGTCGGAATTCGCGCATCGTCAGTCCCAGGGTGCTGGCTACGATTCTGGGCGTTGAGGTGGAGATCTTGGTGGACTCTGGAAGTGATGTAACGTGCATATCCGATGGTTTATATAACAGATTAAAGAAAATAGAAAAACTCATTGAGTTACCAGTTAGCAATTTGAATATACATGTAGCCGCAGGTGCAAAAACAGTTACGATTAGGAGAAAGATCCAGCTTGTTATGCAGATAGCTTCATTTTGTATTACTCAATCGTTTTTAATTGTACCGGAATTGACTACTGATGTTATAGTGGGAGCCGACTGGCTAAGAGCAAACCAAGTAATCTTAGACTTCGACAAAGAACAAATAATTATGTTTGAATCACAAATACCTAGTCATTTGGTAAAATATCGGCATTCGGAGGGAAAGACTGGTTATGCTCAAATTTGTGCGCAAGGGTGTGAATTTTCTTATAACAAAGTCATTGAGACTACTGAGACAGAACTTAACTTGCCAGAAACTGGAAATCAAATTAAGAAGTATGTTGATGCACTAACGGGGTTGAGTAACGACCAAAAAGAGAAAGTTGAGAGTTTATTTATGCATAACAAGCAGGTTTTTTCGGATCGCCCAGGCTTAACTAATATTTATGAACATGAATTCCGTGTGAAGGAGGCTCGTCCCTTTGTTCGACGTTCGTATCCTGTCCCTATTCACCACCAAAATGCCGTTGATGCTGAAATTGAACGCATGTTAAATATGAAAATCATAGAAAGATCAACGAGCGAATATTGTAACCCGGTGCGTGTGGAGGTGAAGAAGGATGGACGTGTGAGGTTATGCTTGGATGCCAGATTTATAAACCCATATATTGAGACAGAAAATGAGTCGCCACCTCTGATTGACGAGATCGTTCAGAAACATGAGGGAAAGAAATTTTTCTCCACGATCGATTGTACGTGTGGTTATTGGCAGATTCCTCTCGCTCAGTCATCTAGGAAGTTCACTGCTTTTATCTACCGTGGTCTGGTTTACCATTTTTGTGTTGTACCTTTTGGGATCAATAATGCTGGTTCTGCTTTCATCAGAGCAATACGTTTAGTTTTAGATAAGGAGTTTCAAGATTTTTGTTCCGTTTATGTTGATGATATTTTAATCACCTCTGGTAATTTCAATGAACATTTTTTATTTATTTATTTATTTATTTATTTACGGGTTGCCCCATTTATTACAAAAAAATATTACATAAAAATATGCATCACCACGAATTACATTAAGCATTTCACTCATACCTCAGAACTTTAATAGTTATCTTTTTAACTTCATAGAGACTAGAATTATAGATATCAACAATATCACTGTGCTTATTAATAATAATTTCGCATCTTCTAATTAATAAATGATTACAGTAATCTCTCACATAAGTTTTAATACTAAAATAATTAGAGATATCTCTAAGGATTCTAGTAGGTGCTAAAAAATCAAATTCAAATAATAATTCACTACAATTGCAATAGTTGTTTAACAATTTATATCCAAACATAATATCAAAACGCGCCCTCCTTGATTCTAAACTAGAAATCTTTAATAAATTGGAAATATAACTATAATCATGATTTGACCAATTCATTGGTCTGCCTACTCTAAAGGCCACATAACGCATAAACTTATGATTTAGAGTTTCCAATTTCTTAATTTGGTAATCTCGATGTGGATTCCATATCACAGAACAGTAGCAAAATATCGAATATATAAAAGAAAAATATAAAGTTCTAAATGTATTAACCCCTTCGTTGGCAGAAGGAAATCCACAAAAAGTGCCCAAACTGGCAGAAAAATTTTTTTCTCTGAAAATTCACACTATGGGGTTTTCGGGTACGCTGAATCCGAATCTGTTGTCAAAACCAAGAAATTCAAAATGGCGTCGTCAATATGGCGGACGAAAATGTGAAATTTTGCTCGATTTCAATAAAAATTGGTATTTTGGGATTTTTGTGGTCGCTGATTATGAATTTATTCTCAAAATTGTTAAATACAAAATGGCGACTACAAAATGGCGGACAAAAATATGAGTTTTTACCCAATTTGCGTGAAAATAGATACCTCACGGTTTCTGAGGTTGCTGATTAAGTAACTAATTTCAGAATTGTAAAATTCAAAATAGTGGCACACAAAATGGCGGATCGAAATACAAAAATAGAAAATTACAAAACACGGAATGGCGAATTTAAAATAGCGTTCAAAAACAGGAAATTTCACTTCTTGAGTAAAAATTCATATTTTGGTCAGCCATTTTGTAGTCGCCATTTTGTATTTGACAATTTTGAGATTAAATTCGTAATCAGCGACCACAAAAATCCCAAAATACCAATTTTTATTGAAATCGAGCAAAATTTCACATTTTCGTCCGCCATATTGACGCCGCCATTTTGAATTTCTTGATTTTGACAACAGATTCGGATTCAGCGTACCCAAAAAACCCCGAGTGTAGCTCGAATTCTAATTTGGAGCGGGTTATATAGAAAAAAAAATAGTTGACGCGTAAACGCGTCAATGCCAACGAAGGGGTTAATATTCGTAAAATCTCTCGAGAACCTCTTAATAAAATTAATTTTCTTCTCAGCTTTACAACAAACATACTCAATGTGATTCATAAAAGTTAATTTTCGATCAATATATACTCCTAAATCTTTGATAAATTCAACATATTTCAAATTAATACAGTTAATATTATACTTAAATTCTAAATCATTATTATTCCCTAATGTCAGAGAAAAACATTTATTAATATTGAAATTCATTCCATTCAACACACACCAATCATAAATATTATTAATATAACTTTGAACTAACATCCTATCTGACAAACTTCTTATGACTCTAAAAAGCTTCAGGTCATCAGCAAATAATAAAAAACAACAATAATGTATAAAATAACTAATATCATTTATAAAGACTATAAAAAATAATGGTCCAAGATGAGATCCTTGACCAACTCCAGATGTAACTTTAAAAATGTACGATAAATAGTCTTTAATTTTAACTCTTTGAGTTCTGTTTGTCAAATAAGATATAATCCATAGCAATAGATTTCCATTAATGCCATATGCTTGCAATTTTCTGATCAATAATTCAGCATTAACTGTATCAAATGCTCTTACAAAATCAGTATAAATAACATCAACTTTATTATCATTGATCAAGTTATTAATAACATAAGGTAAGTATACTCCTAAGTTAGTGGTAGTAGATCGACCAGGTAAAAATCCATGTTGTTGTGTAATAATGTATTTAAACAAATAATTAGATAACCTATCATATAACAATTTATCAAAAATTTTAGAAAAACAACATGTTTTACAAATTGGTCTGTAGTTATTTATATTAGCTCTATCACCATTTTTAAAAAGCGGTTTAATGAAACTATTCTTCCAAAGCATTGGAAAAATACCTATTTTTAAAGAATAATTAAAAATATCCGTCAAGATTGGTGTAAAGAAACTCTCACATTCAAAAATAAACATTGGATGAATTCCATCAGGACCTGGAGTAGACTTTATATTCAATGCTTTAATAGCATTTTTAACCTCATTAAGAATAAGTGTAATATTACTAATACTATCAGCAATATCAAATGATACAGCGGTTCCTGATAGATCCATGTTTGTGTAAACACTACTAAATTTATCTGCAAAAAGATTTACTATATCATTTCCATTACTTGACTCAACTTCATTTAAATACAGTAAGGATGGATAATCATTATCAACGCTAATTGAATTAACAAATTGAAAAAACTTTTTACAATCATTAACTACTGAAGATTCAACATTTTTCAAATATCTATCATAATCAACCTTCTTTATATTTTTACACAAAATTCTTTCATATTTAAAAAGTTTATAATAATAATCTGAGTTATATCTTTTATATAATTTATGAAAATATTTCTTGTTCTTAACATGTTTAATAAGATCAGTCGAAAACCACTTAGGAAATTTGCTTACCTTAATAGTAATTTTAGGAACATTCTCTTTTATAATATTATTAATATCATTTGTAAATAAATCAACTAAACTATCTAAATCAGTGTCATTATTGATTAATTCAATTGGTTTTAGTTTAAATAATTCATTAAGAATATTTTCATAGTTAGCTTTTTTAAAGTCATACATCAATTCAGAATCATTTAAGGGTTTAGTATTAAAAAAAGGAACAGTAAACTGTAAAATATTATGAGCATTATCAGTTCTAAAGATAAAATCATTAGCTATATCAACCTTAATACACTGAATATTCGATAATACCAAATCAAGAATATTCCCAGAACGGTTTGTATAATTATTAAATTGCTTAAGACCAAAATTATTACATAAATTTGAAATAATAAACGCTGCATCACGTATATTGTGATTAACATGATTGCTAGTAACTTCAGAGTAACTATCATTGTGTAATAACCATTTACAATTAGGCAAATTAAAATCACCAACTAGTAATAATTTACAATTATCCATTGAATTTACAAACTTAGATAGCGAGTTCTGTATATTCTCAACCAAATTATAATACAATTCTGACGTCGAGCTAGGTAGAATATACAATGCACTGATAAACATATCAATATGATTAATAGTAATTTTTACAAAATTTTGTTCAATTGAGTTATTAATAGACACAACGCAACTACTCTTTATATGTTTACTAACTGCTATTAATACGCTACCTCCACAAGATTTATTGCTAGTTAAATTACTTCTATTACCTATATACTAAATAATTGTTTAATCCAAGTTCAGAAGATTTTATATCACTGTTAAGCCATGTTTCAGTCAAAATTACAATATCGTAGAATATAAGTAGTTGAAGTTTAGACCTAAATTCACTTAGTCTTCCTTTAATACTATGAATGTTCTGGTAGTATATTGAAAGTGATTCACTGCAACCCTCTATTTCTTATCTTCTCTTCATAATCACTGGTTTCCCATTCACATATTTAATAAATAATCCAACTTCTCCATTCTCTGTTCTATCCTTTAGTAAAGCTTTAACACTCTTATAATAGTCTTGCTGTTTTTTTGTTGAATCACTGACAACAATAAGATCTTTTTGAAAAATATCATTCTTGTTGTTAAAAATCCAATGCAGATGTTCTTCAGACTTCAAAATAACTTTTAACGGTCAGTTTTTGCCCTCAATAAAACTTTTACCCAATCTCACAACATTAATATCTGCAGATAAAAAAGGAGCCTTATGCTTACTATTATTAATACAATTTACAATAAAGCTCTTGTCAGTTAATTCAGCATTAATAGAATCTTGTAACTTAAAGATAATAAAATTCTTACTTCTAATTGATCTTTCTCTTATCTCATCAAAAATATCATTTTGAATAGCTTCTTCCAAATACTGAACTTTATCTTCAATATCATCAATCCTAGAAGCATTATTAGTTATTGACTCATCCATGTCATTTAGTTTCGCATCAATATCATTGAAACGATTAATTAAGCCATCAAATTTTTTGTTAATTAACTTCCAAAGCGGAACTAAAGTTGGATCCAATGCTTGATGAAAATATTTTTTACTCTTTTTACATTGCACTGCATTATCAGTATTAATATAACCAGGCTTATTCTTACACATGACACATTTCGTGTTGATTTTATTATCTCTTCCAGACATTATAGGTTAATTCATGCACGTGGTAAAATTTGAAAGTTAGGTTACCAATATCAAGATAATATTAAATCCATTAAACTATAAAGAACCCATAAACTTTATATATTAATTTAAAGGACAAAAAAAACTGCGGAAGTTATTAAGCCAAAAAGAATATTAATAAATAAAGTCTTCAATAAATAATCAGATTTATTAATTAGTGAGGCATAGAGTGAATGTTTTCTATGCGCCACCTGGTGACATTTGATTCATTTACATCGCTTATTTCAGCGAATGATTCAGTGCGGAATGACACTTAGTTTAGATAAATCCATGTATTTTAGAAAATCAGTCCCATTCCTGGGTTTTATTTTACATAAACAAGGCATCAGTGCTGATCCCGAAAAGGTGAAAGCAATTCAGAATATTCCAATCCCTCGAAATAAAAAGGAACTCCCGTCATTTTTAGGAATTTGTAATTATTACAGGCGTTTTAGTGTCAGACATGCGGATTTTATAAGCCCTTTTCGTGATTTGTTAAGCGGTGGACGTGTTTGGAAATGGGAAACGCGACATACTGAAGCATTCGAAGCACTAAAAAAGAATTTTGTTAGAGAAATAGTCTTAAGCCATTATCTTGTGGATAAATGTTTTAAATTGCAAACTGATGCCAGTGACGTGGGGATCAGTGGAGTGTTATATCAGATTGACAATGAAGGAGATGTTAGAATTGTTTCGCTTATAAGTAGAGTGTTGTCGGATTGTGAAAAGAATTATACCACGACTGAACGTGAACTACTCGCGATTGTATATTCGTTGCAGAAATTTCGGTATTATCTCCTAGGAAAAAGATTTGAAATTATCACTGATCACCAGTCACTGACATATCTACTTTCATCTCCCTTTGTTAATGCTCGTCTAACGCGTTGGATTTTGAGCATACAAGAGTATAATTTTGACATAAAGCATTGTAAAGGTTGTGATAATTTAGTCGCAGATTTCTTTAGTCGTAATTTTTCTGAAACAGGACTACAACCTACTCCCAATTATTTAGTATGTTGTGTGGTTGATCGAATATCCAAAGGATCGTGTGTCGGATGTCTTAATCTGGTTAAGTCCACTATGTCGATATTAAAAGATCCAAACTTAATGTCGGATGACCTTAAGGATATTCAAACCCACCAACAAAATGATAATTTGTTGATTAGGCTAAAGAATAAGTTGTCTGTATCGGGCGAGTTTAGTATGGATGACGGGATATACTATTGAAGACGTAGGTCAGAGGACTCGTGGAAAATGTATCTCCCTCGTAGTTTAGTCACACCGATTGTTCGCGCTGTGCATGAGAGGTTTGGACACGCCGGGTCCGCGAAATCACATCACTTTCTCGCATCTTATTTCTTTTGGCGAAGGATGCGTAAAGATGTAAAAGCACTTGTAAAAAGTAGTGATCTCTGTCAGCGTGTCAAGTATCTAAATTATAAGATGGAAGGAGGATATCATTTTCTCAAGGCAACCCGGCCGAACCAGTTAGTATCCGTCGATTTTTACGGTCCACTCCCGGTTACTGTCGGCAGGTCAACTTATATCTTTGTCCTTCAAGATGTCTTTTCGAAATTTGTAACTTTATATCCGATTAGAAGGGCTACAACTAGAGCGTGTCTTGGAAAATTGAAATTGTATTTTGAGGATGTTGGAAAGCCAGAAAAGATCCTATCCGACCATGGGACGCAGTTTACGGCTAAATCCTGGCGAAGCTCACTGGAGGCAGATGGTGTAAAAGTTTTATTCTCTTCAATTCGTCACCCTCAGTCTAACCCTGTTGAGAGGACCATGAGGGAATTAGGGAGAATTTTCCGCACATACTGTGCCCAAAATCATGCTGGGTGGGGAAAAATCATAACATTTGTGGGGGAATGTCTAAATTTAACCGTGCATCAAAGCACAGGATTTGAACCTTATTTCTTACACTATGGTCGTCGACCAATTGAATTACTTGTCGAGATTTTCCCTAAACTTAAAAAGGAACCACTTCCTCGCGAGGTTGTCCTGCAGCGGGCGAACGAACGTTTACAAATTGCTTACAAAAAGAGATGTAAATCGCAAAAATCAAAGAGTAGAGTTGTATTACGCGTTGGTGACGAAGTGTTGATCCGAGTACCGCACTTATCAGACGCGATTCAAAAGTTAATTGGCAAATTTTTTCACCTCTACGAAGGTCCCTATAGAATCTCGAAGGTTATAAATGACAATGCGTTGGAGTTAGTGGAGTGTGCTGATCCGGCGAGCGTGAAGGGAGTGTATAATAGATTTAACGTACGAAAATATTATCAATCTGTATGTGCGGTGTGAGTGTGCGTTTCTGCAGATAATAACGTTGTTAACGGTATGTTGATCATATTCCTCCATGGTTGTCATTACCACATTTTGTATTATTTTGTGTATATGTGTGTAAATGGATGTTGATAAGAAATTTCTACCTTTATTGTACTTAAGCGCTAGTCATTGTAAATTTTAGTGTTAATTCTTATCAATATGTATGATTAAATGTGTGCGTATACTCAAAACACTGCAACGTCACCCAAGACATATACCATTAAAATTTTGTTGTTGGGACTTTACTGAAAGTAAACCTGTTTTATTATTATTTGTATATATTTTTTTATGTTATTCTTTTTTTTTTGTGTTCGTTTACTTTGAGTTTAGTGAGACGATAGTGTATGTTTATAAGGAAACAGTATACGTTTTACAGAAAAGAGTTTCTATATTTTTGAGCAATAATAGCCTTTTGTTTTGGCTTTTTTAAAGAAATGGACTAATTGAAACGAGTTTTTTTTTTTTTATAATGAGTTTTAGAAAGATTATTATTTTTTTTTTTTAAGTATAATATTGCGTCTCGGTTTCCTTGAGGAAAAGTTCTTATTGATATTGAATTCGTCTTTGATAATTATACGCTATCTAGAAGATAAAGTTTGTAATTTTTCTTACTACCCTGGCCGAAAATTTGCCGTTCCTCCCTGCGCATATAAACCGAAACGCGAAGATTCGTCCGCTTTTGCGCGCCATCTATTCGTGCTGGAGGAAGCTTCCAACTCGAATTTTAATGCCAGTATTGTCAGTACACTCTGTAAAAGTAGTAACCTCAAAAACGTGGACACGTGCTCGCTTTTAGATTTTCAATCTTGTACAAAAAAAATTAATACTGTAATGTTATTGTTAAAAAATTAATAATCTGGGAGTAATGAATTAATGTTAGTTAATTTTTTAAAAAGGGGGTTTGTTTTAGCTCAGGGCTTTTAAACATCCGCTAACCAACAACCCTCGCTTCGCTCGGGTTGTAAATGTTAGCGGATGTTAAATCCCCTCGTTCATTATTAATTACTTAACTTATCAGACAGAGACGTTATACATACATTATAGGAGGGAGGAAAATTTTATCTGTATACCACAGTAGTTTTGTACAGAGATGGCGCTGCATGTTAAGCATGGTCATCGATCTCAAAGCAGACTGATACCGCTCGTGTGCACATTTTGTGTTAAATATTGTTAATTAATCACAAATTTTCGGCCGGATAGTAAGAAAAATAGTATACTTCACACGGGACGAACGTCAATGATCATGCCCGGCGAATTAGGCCCCTCGGCTTCGCCTCGGGGCCCAATCACTGCGCCGGGCCGAATGATCGTAGTTCGTCCCTTGTAAAGTAATGTACTATTTTCCGAATGAATAGATTTGGTTTTGGTTTGTTCGAAAAGAGGTCTCGTAGAATCGAGGATCTGTTTAGACAATGTTGGACAACATTTTTAGGAAGAATTTTCTACTTTTTTTTTAAGATAGTTTTTCTTTTATAGTTCAATTTGGAAAAATTTTGTATTTTTTTTTAAGTCATTAAAGTTAAAACATAGACAATATATTCTTCATTTGGACGAGATTTTTCTTTTTTTTTATCGATAGTCTTTCGTTTTGGTTTCAATGTGGAAAAGTTCCAATTGATCTTGGAGTCGACTTTTTTTTTTTGAAACCTTTTCAATCGATCAGAGGAATTTTTGAACCTCATGCCCGGATAGACAACGAGCAAGCTTTGCGGTGATTGGAAGGGAAATAACATAGGGCGTAAAATGAAATGGAAATGTTCATTGTAAAATCACGTGAATATCCTTACTGTAATCAAATGTGAATTCATTCAGCAGATCAAATGATTTTTTTTATTTAAATACTACTCAAGGGTATTTTTATGAAAAAATTCTAATAAAATATAGAATAACTTATCAATGTAATGAGAAAATATTTTAGAAAAATGACTATCCAGTTTGGAAGAAGAGCCATAGACTTCATTTAATTAAAAAATTGTCATTCTGTATTATAAAAGTTACTAGAATTCTAGTAAATATTATTAAAATTTTTCAAAAACAATTCTCGCTATGTACAAATTCTTATTTCGATGATCGTGAAATAAGAACATTATTATTTTTAAACATTTCTCTCCCTGTACTCAAACAAAAATGTCGAATTTGAATGCTCTTAAGAGTGCTCTACCCCCCTGGCGAAATTAGACGACAGCCAATCAGAGCGTTTGGATTTTTGTGAACGGATTTCTTCTCGAATTTTTACGAAATTATCTCAAAACTGGAATAATTATAATCATTAAACTCGGATACAGAGTGGAAAACCGTGATATACCCGAAAAAATTTGTTTAAATGTAATAAAAAAAATAAACAAATTTCCGCATTTGCTGTCGTCTGCTCTATCCCAAGCCAGTTCCGAAAGCGCCTCTCGCGGCTACCCAGCCAGCACTAGATGACTTTTACATCTTAAACCTACCATGTTAAAGGTGTCTGTAAGATTATCGTAAAGACATCTGAAAGTTACAATTTAGACGTATGCTTTAAGGTATCAGGAAAGTGACATCTTAACGTTACCTTTGAATGGTAACTATAAAGACAGTTATAAATGTCATCTGCCAGATGTCTTTTTCCAGATAACTTTAGAAAAGATATCTACGAGTTGTTTTACTTTCGGTAACTGCAAGTCAACTGAATAAGGACATCAAATAACTACCAAACTGTAGTTATTTTAACATTTATAAGTATCTAAAATGCTTTAACTATTTTAATAATGATTTAAATATTATCAAGACAAAAACAAATGGAAAAATAATTAATAATTAAAAAAGCAAGAGGTACAGTTAATCCTTAATTATAGCTGACCCTCACGTTTATCTGGGGTCTGGAAACAATAGGGCCCACTGTGTTCTTTTATCGCCTATAGACAGTCGTCTAATATCGGGAAATTCCCAAGTGTTCTGCACATGCAACTAACTGTACTTCACCCTCGGTGTTTTTTCTTTTTAGAATATGCAGTTTTCAGTTCAGTCTATTCGAGTCTACCGAGCTGTTTGGATCTCTCCTGTTCTTTCTGTGTTAAAATCAAATAAAACATAATTTTTAAATAAATTTATATTATCTTCATTTTTTTATACGGTGTATTTTCGTACAGTGTACTAGTGCCCAGCTGCAGTTGAAAGTATTTTTTTAAATATTGAAGCATATACTTCATTGAAAGTTAAGTATAAAAAACTTTTTAATAATATATTCAGACGTAAGGTATACAAAAATTTGAAAATGTTAATGTTACGGAGTTAGGGTTACTGTATCCCCTTTCTCCTGCTGCGTTTTATAAATTAATAATAAAGGAGCCGTTTAAATTTACGCATTTATTAATTGGCATGTTTAACTAGTAATTTACTTTGTCATATATATATATTTGATTTCTATTCCACTTCAAGCAGAGTCAAAACATGTTGCTGATATACAGCAAAATATAGAACTTCGTAATCAGTCTGTAAGTATTTTCATATTATATTGTAAATATAATTTTAATTCTTATTGTAAATTATTTTTAGAAAAGAAAAATACTGCAGATTAAAGGTAATAGCGTTGACAAAACAATTAAAAATATTTTGAGCGCAACTTTATCAAATAAAATAGGGACTGAGTATACGTGGACTGGAACACGGAAAAGTTCCATTAAAATGGAAGGAATTTCTTTTGAAAAATTCTTAACGAGTAAGTTAACAAATTTTGTAAACATATTTTATAATTAAATTTATATTCATTAATTTTTTTAGGTGTTTATTTAGAAAAGTATAGTACTTGCACTGTACAATTAATTCATCAAAGCATTGCAGTATGGCTGCGAAGGACAAGTGACCGCATTGCTAATTCTAAGCAAAAAGAAAATAAACAGGCTAATGCACTGCAAGTAATTAATTAGATTTTTTAAAATTATATTTTATATGTAGTATTTAAAATAGTTATAAGTCGGCATTAATTGAAGGCAAAAAAAATTATCTACCAGTCTCATATATAGTCCATATAAATCAGCTGCCTTAAAAGTAAAGAAAATAAAGAATTTAATTTTGTTAAATTGTATGCGCGCTATAAATTCATTTAATAAGTTAAATTTATAAGAAAAAACAAAGAATTGTTAATTTAATATAGTTAAATTTATATCTGCTGATCTTATTGTATTTATGTAGTGTAAAAGAAATTTATAACTATACTGCTTTAATCATTGAAATATATGTTTATTAATTAATCTGTAACTTTAGTCTCTAATTATTTGGGATATATATACCTACAAATAATTAGTGACACATTACAGCTACTATTTTGAGGTAACTGTTTTAGGAAGCTATATATATTGATGTAAGAATAATTAACTGTAAAACCTTCAATAAAAAATTATAATAAAATAATTAATAAGTAACGATATTATCTTTCATGTTAATATTATTTTTTTTTTTATTTTTTTTATTATTTTTTTTTTTTTTAAGGAGGGAGGAAATCTCTTGAATGAGACCTCAGGGGATCGGTCCCCTGGTGTGTGGGACTCTTCAGCACAGAAGGTGCTAGCCTACCCACTAAAACCTTGCCCCCCTTGACGCATGCCCGCCTGCTGCTCCCCGCAGTTATCTACAGGTCGGAGCAGGCGGGAGTGCGTCGAGGAAACCTCCTTCCTGGCTTGGAAACCCTCTCCCCGGAAACCGCCGTTAGGCATTACTTCGGGGGGGGGGGGGGGACCAGGTTGTTTGCCATGGGGCACTCTCCGGAGCAGTTATCCTCTATTAACTAGGGGAGGTCCGCCTTCTTCTGTCGGAAGATGCCCTCCGCGAATTTGGCAACCCTTCCCCAGTTTTCCTCAGAAGGGAGCATCAGGGGAACGATGCCTTCAGGTGTGACCCATCCGGCCTTGCCCCTCGTTAATATTAATATTAATTGTAAAGATAATATTACTAATATATCTATATTAATAATTTTATTACTATTTTGAATTGAAAGTTTATTTATAGTTAATTTCTCTTATATAAATATGGTTTCCTAACAGAGACCGGAAAAATGCAGCTATAATGTGTCATTTAAAGGTGTTTTCTAGATATCTGTTATGGATAACTATAAGGCAACAAATGATGACTCCAAGTTGCGATTCAGACAACTAATCGATTTTCTACAAGCTATCTACACGATGTCTTAAGATATCTCTGAGATTGTCTTATACAGCATGCATTTTAGTTAACATAAAGACATCATGCAGATAACTTTCAAAGATGTCTTTTGGGAGATATTAAGACAACTATAGTGCATCTTTAAACTGACATCAAGACATGCCTTTCAGATGACTTGTATCTGCGAAAGGAACCGATGAGGCATCTGATAGTTGACTTCATGCTGCTCAAATAAATTCTTTTAAAATAGAAAGAATATGGCCCAATTACTAAATGTAATTAAATATAATACATTTATTTATTTATTGATAATTTTTATTTGTATGCGGGTACACTCTACACTTTTGTACTGTACTGTAACTTTATCTGTATTCTGATTATTGACTGGCACGTGACTAAAAAAGAATAAATAAATTTTATCTTAAAATTTAAATTAAAAAGTGTGTTTAATTTATCTAAAATTTATAGATAAATACCTTGCACTGCTTTTCTTTGCCGTTTTTATATTATCAGGTTTTAATTTTTTCATAGCTTCATATAATAGGTATTCTTTTGCTCCCATCACTAAATAATTTTTCAGTGGTTTGCTCTAATTTTTTCTAATAATTTTTTGGTACATTTTAATGGTCAAGGTATATTTGTTGTTTTTAAAGTATGCAGACGACAGCGAAAGCAGAAATTTGTTTATTTTTATTACATTTAAACAAATTTTTTCGGGTATATCCCGGTTTTCCACTCTGTATCCGAGTTTCAAGTTTATAATTATTCCAGTTTTGAGATAATTTCGTAAAAATTCGAGAAGAAATCCGTTCACAAAAATCCTCTGATTGGCTGTCGTCTAATTTCGCAAGGGGGGTAGAGCACTCTTAATGTACAATTTCTAAGCCGATTTATAATGTTAACCTTTCGCTTTAACAAAAGCTGAAATTAAATAACTGCCAAGTTAACCGTTCGACAATGCAAGTTAAAATGAACACTCCTGTGAGGTTTGCAAAGGGTATACAAGGTTAAAATCACTTTCTCATACAAGTATCGAATCTTTGTTTTCTTCCCAACATGTGTAAAGTGTAATTTTATACATGAATCTTAGACGTCGAAAAAAAGCTTTTGTATTTGTGCCAGGAAGTGATTTTAAGCTCGTGTGACCTTTTCAATTAAAATTACTTTTCTACACACCGTGCACAAAGTTACGACTTTTCACATGCTCGCACAAATTCGCCTGTGGAAAATCGCATCTTGTACACATTGTGAAGAAAAAAACGGTTCGATACTTGTGCGTGGAAGTGATTTTATTATCGTCTTTTACACACTTGCTTTGCTCGTGCGCAAATCTCTCATGAGGATTAAAATTACTTTTCCGCACATGTAATAAATATACTATTCCCATCACTGTATATCGAAATGTATTAATACTTTAAATTTCGCTTTTATATTCTCGTAATATTTGCAGTTATTCATTTATTTGCTAATATGAAGGATTCAGTTTTTGTATATTACTAACGAGTTTAGTTTGTATTGTAACAATATTTCAGGATCTCGTACTTTTAATACACATTTTATCCTGACACTTATACAATATCTAAAGAAAATATTTTTTACGTATAATTAGTTCTTTTCAATAAAAACTAACATTAATTAAAAACATTGAAACGAGGCTCTTTCTCAACAACAGCTTTAGAAAGATTTTTTATTTTTTTTTTTTAATAATAGTATTGCGTCTCGGCTTCCCTGAGGAAAGGTTTCTATTAACATTAAAGTCGTTTTTAAAACTTAGAAATTATTTACAGGATAAAGTTTGTAATTTTTTGCGCATTAATAGCCTTGGTTTTGGTTTGTTCGAAAAAAGATCTTTTAGAATGCGGGATCTTGTTCGACACTTCAATAATATTTTTAGGAAGAATTTTCTAATTTTTTTTTAAGATAGTCTTTCTCAATCTTTCAATTTTTTTGGGAATAGTTCGTCCTTTTGAATAAAATTTAAAATTAATTAAAAAAAGGTTAATTTAATAGTTTCAAAAATATAAAAAATTAGGATAATGTAAATAAAGAATATAACAAAGACTGAGCATACGATGGTAAAGAATTAACGCCTGTATGTTTATTAATAGACCTTCAAATAACAGACCAAAATTTATCAGAAAATTTTTTGTATAGTAAAAGACTTAGAAATTAGAAGCGCTTGTCTTCTTTATCATTATATTATTTCCAACTGTTTTATTATCCCCATCCCCTTTCCCCTTCCAATCGGCATTCGTCAAAAGCTGTTTAACTAAATTGATCGATAGAGGGGCAACATCCACCGTTCAGCTAAAGCGTTGGTCAATTTTATTTTTAATAATTAAATTTTATTAAAAATTATATTTAAAAAAAAAAAATTCTAATTATAATATTATTTTTTGTAGATTCTTTTCCTTGTACTCTTGATTATAATCTGTAACTATTTCATATATTTAAAAATAATTTAACCCTACTTTTTGGTAAGTAATAAATTTATAATTACATACGATATTTTACAAAATGAACAATATTATAAAAGTTAAAATTCTCGTTGACGGAAATTGTTTATTTCGTTGCTTTTCATATTTTTTATATAATAATGAAAATTTACATATGACAATAAGAAATAATATAAGAATAGCTACGAAGCTTTTATAATAGGCAATATGTACTATCTGAACATTTTAAATAGTCATGACTATAATAATTTTATGTCAAAAAATTATGAATATGGAAATGAAGTAGACATTCAAGCATTTAGTGTAATGTATACCGTTCATATTATTATCAAAAATTTAAATTTAAATATTTTATATTCATTTGGAAATAGTGAAAATAATTTAATTTTATTATTTTCTGGAAATATTGATGCAGGTCATTATAATATTATAGATTTTAATACTTCAAATCTACAATTAGAAATTAACAAAAATTTACCTAAAAATTGTAATAACAAAAGAAAAAATAATTTTGAAAATGATTTAAATAATTCTATTAAAAATAAAAAAATAAAAAAGTTAAACAATGAAAGTAATATTTACATCAATAGAAAAATGAAAAATGTAAAAATAAATAATAATATTAATAAAGTAATAACAAATAGTAATGTACAAAATAAATTAAAAAGAAAAATATTTAAAAGATCTGAAATTTTAAATAAAAATACATCTTTTTTGGTGATATGGATTGTGTATGCCTTTATTGTTCAGCAGTATATTGGAAAGAAGAAAAACGAAAATTTAAGTGTTGTCATAAAGGAAAAGTGGTTTTATCTCCATTAAGTCATTATAACACAGATTTAAAAGATTTATTATTAAATGGCAAAATTTGAGAAAAAAAATTCAGTGAAGGCATAAATTACAAAATACCTTATAGGTTATAACCTACAAATTTCAAACCTTTGTTGTAATATAAACATCAAACGCGTTTTTGAAAACACATTATTTTATACGCATTTTTTATAAAAAATCTATTTCATTAAAAAATTAGACTAGAGTAATACAGAGAGAGAGAGAATTCAAATAATTTTATTTGTATATCTTTACGTGCTACTGACATGTATCAACAGTGGTTTTCACATTTCTCTTTAGTGAAATATGCAATTGACCTTCACCAACAGTGGTTTTCACATTTTAGTGAATATTCACATATTCGTCAGTTAATATTCACATATTTTTCAGTGAATATTCACATATTATTCAGTGAATATTCACTGTTTTATTTGTGAAAGATTTCGCTTATCCATTCAGTGGATATTCACTTTAAAACAGTGACCTGATCCTCACTAATGGAAATAGTGAATATTCACTGAAAAACAGTGAGCTTTCACTGAATGGGATTTAGAGAGTACATTGCGGTTTACAGTAAACTTAAAATAGCAAGCTTTAATGTAATAATATAATTAGAATTACATTTTTTCCCTAATTTTATTTGGTTTTGTAACGTATGTTTGAATCATTTTGAAGCACCTCATATAACTCGTAGAAGAATATACTAAGCGTGGTATTTTATTATTCAATGCTTAGCTCCTTTATAGGTTCTAATTTTGTGTATTTGCATAGTAACTATTCATGTGAGACTCATGACGAGAAAAGAGTCTCACCGCAAGATAGTTATTAGCTAATTAAAAGTGACTATCATTCTAAATCATCAACTACATTTGCAGTTGTTGTCATTTCACTTCTGTTAACATAAAGATATGAACAATTAAGTCTCGCAACATTATAATTTATGAATATTTGTTCAAGAAATTAATCTATTTTTTAAATATTTATTGGAAAATTTTCGAACACGTTTAAAAATTACCCCTAATTAGAAAATCAGTAGTTTGATCAATATTTAATTGGAAAATGAAAATTAATAATTTGTTTAAATTTAGAATTCTTACAGCGCTAAATTAGGTGTTAAATTTTCTGTAAAAATAAATAATTAGTTAATTTAGCCGTGCATAAAAAGTTTTCTTCTTTAAAACTTTTGAAAAACTTTAGCCCGTGCGCCACAAAAGAATAATTTATTAACACTCTCTTACATCATTCTTTTTCTCGTAGTGACAACTTCAGCTATTGTAATAAAACATCACGCGGCTACTGTACTCGAGGACACAGTCTTGAAACTTTGAGTTGCGTGTCTTCACAGTAATTAACTCAGTGACCTTGTAACACCAGTAATAAGTCCAATTTTATACAATTTTGATAAGAGTATATTGTCGAATGAAATACTACTTTTTTTATTTATTTAAACAATACAATTTTTTCTAAATCTTCTCTCTAAATTCCTTCCAGTGAAATTTTAACTGATTTTGCCAGTGCAAAAATTGTCACTGAAACATCAGCTAATATTCACTATTTTTTTCAGTAAACCAGTTTTCACTGAAACATTAGCGAATTTTTGTCAAATGTCAATTATGTACTTCTCTTAAATAAATGTGAAAACCACTATTGTTAAATGTCAATAGCGTACTTTACTAAGAAAATTGTATTTTAGATTGTTGGGACAAATAGTAAATACACATTTCACTACGTATTGTGTGAAAACCCGCGTAAAAATGATTCCTATGGGAAATATGTTGGCAATATATTGATACGTTCTAGTACTAATATATTGCCAACATTGTTTTTGTTAAATAATTAGATTCAGGTTGAAACATTAGAATTATTAGACCTAACCTTCAAAATTTTGTTCTGTTTGCAATTTAGTCACTTAACAACAAGAAATAAATAGCTCAGTTGTCTACACGGTATAGTCTAGCAAGCAGAAGTTCGTGGGTTCGAGTCCAGATAGAAGTACACATTTTTTCTTTTATGAATTTTTTTTTTTAATTTGTAAAAAATGTGAAATTGTGAAAATGTAAAATTTTATATATTCAGATTTAGAAAGTCAATTCACTAATTCTGAGTGAGTTTCATCTGCCTTTTCAGTGGATTTTTTTCACTGAATTTCCAATGATTTTTTTTCACTGAATTTCCAATGATTTTTTTCACTGAATTTCCAATGATTTTTTTTCACTGAATTTCTAGTGAATTTAGTTTCACTAAGACGTTCAGTGACTATTCACTGATTTCCAGTGACCGAGTTATAGCTTGACGAATTAGTGAATATGCACTGGAAATCAGTGGTTTTTCACTGGAAGGAATTTAGAGAGTTCATAATAATTAACCATTAACTAATCTGTCATTTACTTCGTTACACACTAAATAATCATGTATATTCTTTATAGGATAGACTCCGGAGTAAAATTGAAAGAAGTATCATTAAAATGAATAATCATTCGTTTTTTATGTGTTTAAAGTTTAGAGAAATCTTATATACACTGTAAATAAAAAATTGGTCGAATCGTATGTTTGTCTTCCTCACCTTAAACTACTCTCTTAAGGGGATGCCGAACATAATTTCCGCGCTCTACTGTACCGACAATTCTCTATATTCTCTGCTATAGCATCTAATGTAAATTTGATTTTTCAAATAATTTTGAAACGGCTTGCTTAATGGCAGTTCTGTTTGCATCAAAATATTATTTATAATTCATAGAATGTGCGTAGACTTCATTTTTGGCTGATTTCATTTCCTATTGCTGAAAATACTGACTTATTTTTCAATTGGAATTGAAATCAGCCAAAAAAGAAGTTTACGCACATTCTACGAATTGTAAATAATATTTTGATGCAAACAGAACTGCCATTAAGCAAGCCGTTTCAAAATTATTTGAAAAATCAAATTTGCCTTAGAGGTTAGCAAAGAACATAGAGAATCGTCGGTATAGTAGAGCACGAAAATTAAGTTAGGCATCCCCTTAATGTCAACCAATGAAAATTCACTATGAAATAGTGTATATGCACTATTCTGAATAGTGCAAACTATGCAACTCCGAAATAGTGAATATTAACTATTTGAAATAGTGAAAAAAATACACTGAATGAAATAGTGTATATGCACTTTCAAAAATAGTGTAAATACACTGTTTTAATAGTGTCAGTACACTGTTTTAAAATAATGTAAATACACTGTTTTATCAAAAGGAAGGGGCAAAATACTAAATTAGAATAAACAGTATAACATATTTTTATTATAATATAATATAATTTTTTATGGCACATTTACTATACATAAAAAATATTTAGGAGTCTGATTCAGTCTCAGAATACTTGTTAATTTGTTTAGAATTCATTTTTTTTCCAAAATTCTGCAAATTAATGTGCAGGGAAGTCGTAGTTGCTGAGGCAGTACTCGCTATTTCATAAATAAATGTTTCCATAAAACGAAACAAATTTTGGAATTTAACCGGATACTCTAAATTAAATACATAATAAATTTTGAACAACAGGTCAAATGTAGGAATTATATTTGTTTTGTCTTTCCTACTGCAAAATTTTTCATCACCTTGAATGAAGTAATTAATTTTCGAGCATATGCATATGATGTATGGCTGAATTGAGCTTTTTGACTTAGCTCTTTTCTCAGCAATAAACGATTCAACGTTTTCGCCGTTCTACAAATAAAATATGATTTTATTTTAGAGGCTATATTAAATGTAGGATTATTATATATATATATATATATATATATATATATATTTATATAGAAAAATCTCAAAGAAAAATAATAAATAACAAATTTATTAATATTAAATAATTTTACTATATAATATATATATATATATATACATAAAATTATTATATATAAAATTATTTAATATTAATAAATTTGTTATTTATTATTTTTCTTTGAGATTTTTCTTAACGTAGGTTCACTCAAAATTAAGTAAAGATCCATTTGGATTATTAAAATGTCTATGCTCTTCAAAAGCTACTCTCTATACAGTTAAGATGATTCACTATACTGTCGCAGTGAACATCTTTTGGAATTTAAACATTTTTAAGTTCCTCAAAAGCCACTATTTGAATAGCAAAAATTCACTAAAGATACAGTGAACAAAGACAACTTTTTCAAATAGTTGACAGCCACTAACATTATAGTGAACGCATAAAACAGTGTACTGATTCTGAAATAGTGAATATTCACTATGCGAAATAGTTGCTAGCATTTTTTTCTGAAATACACTATTCTAAATAGTGAATAATCACTGAATTATATTAGTGAAATATTGTTTTCACTAATTGTTAAGTGATAATTTCGCTATTTCATCAGTGAAAAATAGGTTCACTACCACGATCAGCGAAATTTTCACTGGTTGAACTTAAGAGAGTAGGCTTACTATTTCTATTAATTCTAATTCAATTTTGTTGTCTAGAGAAACTCATAAAGTTGCTGCACTGTGGGACGAATTTTACATATAAAAGTAGAATATATTTTTTCTCGAACCCACAATTGTTAATTAACAGCAAAATAGTTTATGCATAATACAAAGACGAGATTTCAACTTGTACTAATTTTCAGTTGGTTAGTTTTGCCAAGCCTACAGTACCCATTACGACATACGACAGCAAGGTTTCCTAAACTTTTTTGATCCGCCACGGCAACTTAACTTACTGCATGAACAGGCAGTTTATTGGAGCTTGTGCAACAATCGTTGAAATCGTCGATCTTGCTTAAACTCTATGTTTTTCCGAAAATTTTTGCCGTCGACTAAGCATTAGGAGGAAGTAGTGGCCCCTTCAAAGAGAATTCCTCATTAAGTTAAACTTATACTGTCATCTGGAGAAAGCAAGATGTTCCACTCCAGTCGTCCTGAGAGATTACGACCCTAAGCGTATAAAAACAAATGCACTTTCTTACCGTCGACTTTATAAAAAAGTTGACGAATTGAAATTCTTAAGGAGGTTTCAAATCGATAGCGTATCTAAATTCAATCGAAGGTCATTCTTAACAAAGCTGAGCACCAGCTTTCATCAGAAATCAAGCGATCTTGTGAATAACTTTGCCTAAGCTGGGACAATTGAACGTTTGCGAAATTTACTCCAGTCTAGACTTTAGCAGAACGATTTGCTGGTGAAAAAGAAGGAAAGCGATTACATGTAGAAATCGGCGCAAATACTTTCATGCTAGCATTGGTGTAAACTATAAAAGCGACAATCATAGCAGTGATTAATCAGTCGATAAGCAACACCTGCAGTGATCGGATCAGGGAACAGACAGAAAATGGTGACCAAATGCAGTTGGCGATCATGGATGACGCTAACAGTACTGTTTATTGTTGCGCTTGCATTAACATCAGCAAGAGATGTGCCCGTAAGAGACTTGGAAGTAGCGGCCAGTCATCATCACCACGATCATCACGGAGAACATGGCGGAGGTCACGAGCATCACGCGCATCACCACGATGAACATGGTGAAAAGGGTGACAAAGGCCATCATCATCATCACCATCATCACCACGATGACCATAAACATTACGGAAAGAAGCACGATGAAGGACATCATCATGAACACGGTGGGCACAAAAAACACCATCATGATGAGCATGATCATCACGGTGAGCATCATGAGCACGGTCATAAACATCATGGATCCAAGCACGGCCATAAGAAAGGCCATAAAAAAGGAGAAAAGACGCATGGATACCATAAGAAAGCCCATAAGGATGAATACCACAAGGAACACAAATTTTACGACGACCATCATCACGGAGGACATCACGAGAAACACGGACATCATCACGAGCATCATGGCGAAAAGGAAGCCCATCATAAGAAGGGCGGACACCATCACTCAGGCCACGATCATCATCACCACGGAAAGAAGGGACATCACGATCATGGACATCACGATGAAGATCATAAGGGTCATCACGGTAAGCACGGTCACGATCATCACCATCACCACCATGAAGATTGGGCAAAGAAGGGCCACCATCATCACGGGAAAAAGGCTAGCCACTCTAAAGGTCATCACTGATTGTAACGGCCATTCTCATTTTTCTTTATCACTCAGTTATTGCATTTTCAAAAAAATTGTTATTGTTAAATTTTACCTCTTGAATTACTGTTATTCAATTTTGTAGTACAATTTTTTTAATAATGTTTCTTAAAAATCCGATTAAACGCGTAGAATGAAAATATTATATATTTTGTATCTAATGTACTTAAAGTATATGTTCAAGTTTTTATAATCTATAGGAATGAATGATGTACACGAGCGTATGATAAGCCGAGAGTTAAGATTATTTTTGTTATATTTTTAAATCATTCAATAATAAAAAGCAACAATAAAATATTAAAAAAACTTGTATATGTTTTTTATAAATTAATTAACATGGTTATCATTTCGTTTGTGTTTACCATTTAAGATTTTTTAAAACTGTACAAATTTTCTCTTAGAAAGTGCAAGTTCAACGCATAATCTGCAGATACTCTTCTGTTTTGCCACAAGCTTTTTTACATTTTTCAATTACGAAAAATAATATTGAGGTCAACAAACACTTGAGAAATTACAATGAAATATATTGTTCCATTGTACAATAATTTTGTATACTTTCAAAAATTAATGTATTTAAATATAAGCAACTTATACTCTAATAAAAGAAAATGTTTGATTGAATCTGACCTCAGAAAAAATTAATCAATTAATATTGTACTGTAAAAATAAATTGTAGCAATATGGGAATAAAAGGAATACTTTTAATTTATGAATATTAAAATTAAAAAAGAATTAGTGTTCCTTTTGACAAAAATGACAATAATGGTTTTCAATTTTACGGTTTGTTAATGAGATTTAAATGAAATTAGTTAGCAGGTGTATTGAAAATACAAACATCATACTTGTTTATGAAATAGCTGTTCTCGAAAATCGGTTAGCAGTTCTCGAATTGGAATTTCGTTAAGCATATACAAAAATTTGTACTGTGCAGTATTTACAATTTGTTTACATTAAATCTTATGTTCCCAAAATATAGCCCCCATGAACCTTCTCTCTAAATTGAAATAAATGAAAACACTCACTTTCCAAATAAGTTAAAAATTCACTTATTAAGTGAATAATTACTCGGTATCTATTTTTTCAAAAGTTTTTGTTAAAAATACTAACTGGAACAATAGAGAAATGTTTTAAGGACGTTGTCGTAAAAATCACTTATCTTCAAATTTGTCTCAAATTAACACAAAATGTTCATTAAAGTATCCTTTATAATTCCGCGAAATTTCAATATAGCAAGTGGTATTTAAAAAGTTAAAATTGTACTTGAAAGTTGCATCATTTAACATGGGAAGCATAGGACGAAGCTCGTGTTACAGAGCATTTTTTTGAACTGTGAGCGCAATTATCTTGTAATACTTTTAAAAAATTATATTAGAGTATTTGATGATATAAGAAACAAAATATACTTAAGTAGATATGGGGAAGTGATATTCGTTTTTTAATGGCAAGCGTTTAAAGTAAGAATCTTTTAGTCTACCGCAAGCGCCGGAGGAGGACGACGATGGCGATTTGACAATGTCGCACGCATTAAATAGTGCGGCAGCATCACGGAGCATGTGTCTGTGCGCTATGCGTATATAAATTTGTATATATGTATATTGCGGACGCTCAAGACGCTGTTGCCGGATCGCCCGAGGCTGCGCAGAAGATAACTTTTGTACTTCTGCGCATAGAAAACGGAGAGAATGCGTGCAGTAGTGCTCAACCTATTCTTCTTTTGCCATATACACTGGTACTAATGCAAATGAAGTTTAAGTTGCGCACGACTGATCCGCGACAACGTCCTTAAGTTGAGTAAATTGGTGAGCAAGTGTAAAACTGCTAAACGTTGCTAAACTATTTAGTAATTTTAATTAGAATATGAACATATAAATACGTGAATTATTTAATGAATAATTTAATTGTACAAATGGAGGGGAAATGCTTTTCATAGGAAAAGCTGCGTACAAGAATTACCGAAGGAACATATGGCAGATAATTAGAAGCGCAAACGCAACCCTCCAGTCGATAACTGCAATTGTGGCGAAGGGGAAATGTACGCATGCAAGGAAGCTCCGTTAGATTCAAGTTGAGAAAAAAAAGTTTATTTCCCAACTACTAAGGACGCTTCGTTCTATATACACGAATCAAAAGTTTAGTGGCAATGCGCACGAGAGGATACGTGTTTAGACGCGTTAAGAAGTACTTTTAGCTGTCCCTCATCCGAACCTCTTATAAATTAACACGCCTAACTGCACTCTCAGTAGAAATATCAATTCGACATTTTCATGAAAAATTCTTTTCCATTTCATTACATCTAGTAGAATAAGAACAAATAATCGACAAGTATTATCGAGCATACAACATAGATTCACTGTAGCTATCATTTTTAATCTCTTGTAAATTTATTAAAATTTGTACGAATGTTTTATTTTTTTATTTTTTTGTTTAACTATTTAATGATTCTTTATATATTAACAAACTTTTTCACGAACAAAGTAGCAGAGAAAAAATAAGTGCGCAACAAAAATAAAGGAAAAATGAAGTAGCCGTTTCAGGTTGAGCACCTCTTCACGGGCGCGCTGTCCAGCGAACACAGTGCAGCATATTATTTATGGTATAGTAGCAGTGGAGGAGCGTGCTTCTCCGACACATCATACGTGTACACCCGGCCGATGTCAGCAACGAAACTTTAAACATTTTTAATTCAATTCTTTCAACTATGCCTATTAGTTCAATGCAATTTGTACACCTTATTAGACAATTACTTTTCTCACCGTTGTGTAATTTTTTCTACTAATTTCAGAAAAAATCAATAGCAACTTTCTCAAATAACATTTATTCTTATCATTCATTACATTATTCAATGTTTATTCATTAGTCAAATTATTTATATTTTCTTCTGTGTATTTTTACCTTTATTGATTTTATAGATGTAAACACAGGTCCACAATAATAAAAAGATGAGTTAGATATATTCCTTTCTACTTTTTATCGCTTAATCAGAATTTTTAATTTAAAAAAATTGCAGCAACACCTGCAAACGAGCTTTTATTTGTAAACATTTTATAAATTAATTAATAGAAAATATAAATCTATCATCAAAAAATACGAAATTTTATGCACTTTTAAATGCATTTAATGAGAATTCATTATATTCACTCTAACTTAACAAATGCAGTAAACTGTTATTTGAAAACCAAAAAATCGTTTTAAAAAATGAACAAATGAATATAACGAAAAACAGAAAAAGATTTGAAGATGTAAAAAAAAAAGTTGTTGATTAAAATTATCCGATTGACTTGGAAATTAGTCACTTCTGACCTTTTCTTTGTCCTACTGATTTTCATTCATACGCTTTCTTATTTCTCTATTTCAGCTCATTGTCAGCTTCTCAAATATTAAACATTGCTACAATGGAGAAGAATATAACGAAAAATTACATTTTTTTTATTTCCTGGTAGCATCAATTTTAGAAAAAAAATGGGCATTGATGAGCTACTTCTATCTTTCGATAAAAACGAACGTTGCGCATATAAATATGAAAAGAAAGATTTTTGTTTTTTCAGAACAAACTTTAGAAACAAACGCAAAAATTTACAAGGAAGTTTGGTAACCGCTTCACCGACTAAATTTATAGCAGCTATTTAAAATTTACCACGTTCTTCATTTTATTTACCTGTCAAATTGGTAATTTTTAATAGACTGCGCAGTGGTTCCTTTACAGATTGTTATGCTCCTAAACGTGTATATAAACGTGGTGTGCAGGTGATGTATTTGTTATAAAAAAGTTTGTTGTTACCAACAGGGCATTATTCACTAATTATATGCTCTGATATGAATGCGTTTATCGAGTTAAAGCAACCCGAAAATATTAACTGCCCTACAGAAATCGGACAACTTATATATGCCATAATTATATCCATAGTGATAAAGTTATTGAATAATGCGCCTGGGGTATAAGAGAAAAAAAGAGAAAGTTTTAGCGACATCTTAAAAGATCCTCTCCATAAGGACATAATGGAAAACCATAAAGAATAAAAAAGAATGGTTGCGTTTGCAGACATTAATGTGTTCTTAATAATAAAAAAGTTAAATGTATAGAAATGGAAAAACATTTATTTGACTTTACAGTCAAAGTAAAAATTGCTATAAGTAGTATAGTAACATTGACTAGAAATTTTCTTCTAACAATATATGATTCGAAAATACGCTTATAAAGCGAAAATAAGAGAAGAGAAAGTAAAGTGTCGCGCTGGTTTCGCAGGCAACAGAAAGAAGCCCCGAAGCGCGTCGTGTCAGTGCACCGAGGCACGCACAACGCATTCGTGACAATATCCCTGGAAGAGAGCAAATATAGAATGAACCTCGGCTGCACAATAACTCCATAGCTTCGCCCTTGAGGGCGCAGACCAAACAAGTGAGAAGATCAAGACCCACGTGTATTCCGAGTACACCACTTGTAGATATATATAGCTACTCTGATGAAAAGCACGATCATCATGATTGTCGCATGATACGTAACATTTTGCTTTCATTTGTTTTTTCATTTTTCTACTGACAAATACGATAAAAGTGCGATTCTCACGTGATAATCGCAATGAAGAATTTTAATAATTTTCGATGCAATTTTTTATCGATCACGTGATTTTCATATGATTATCACATGATTGATGATGATCACACAAAAAACCACATAAAACTTCCACCTTAGACAATAAAAATTATCATACTGTAGACAAAAGAATCAAGAAAATATAGCATTATTCACAATCAGTCTATCATTTTTACTATCCAGAAGAGACATTTTTGCTCTACTCTACTATGGTACATTTTGAAAGGTGTTACAGTAAAAATGACTGGAAAAATAGTAAAGTTAATATTTCTTCCAGCTGTGACCAAATTATTATACTATCTAGTCTTCTCTCATTTTCAATATTTTTTTTAACGTCGCTTTATTTATGCTCCCATTTAGTTATAATAAGTGACGAAGGTGCATGATGTGTTTGTAAACGGGAATTGAACTCGGGCCACCGAATTACAAGGTCGTTGCTCTATCGACCGAGTCTTTGTCGGCAATCAGATTAGCACCACGCTAATCGCGCGTTTTTTACGATAACTCTGTTGCGCAGAAGCAAACGCACATCAGAAAGAGCAAAATTTTTATCATATAATATAGTAAATTTTAACTAGTATTACAGCATTATTTAGAAAAATTTTATTAAAATTCATTATAATTCATTTCAATCCCCCAATTGGTACAAATTATAGTAATTATTACCGTGATCTTTAATATTTACTCGGCCATTTTTCTCGGTGTACGTATGCATCAGGACAGTTAGTCTATCTCACTCATACATACGAGCAAAGAATGACATTATAAATTATTGGGTGTTTTTGCTGTTAATAAATAAAGTTATTATTTAATAATAATAAATAATGTTATTTAATAAAGTGTGTTCTAAGTAAAAATTTACAATTAGTAAATAAACTAATAAGGGTGACCTTCCGCCTTTTTTTTTTACACGCATGTTGCACTTTTTGTCCAATAATTCATTTTTTATGTCATTTAGTCTTTAATATTGGGTATTCAAAATATTTTTTGGGGTTATTTCGAAGGAGCTGCACTTATCCTTCGCATCTCATTACTCTCTTTCATTACATGTAGACAGTATGTGCTAACGGCATGTCGTGAAACGTAATGAAAAACAAAACTAGAATCGCTCCATACAATAGATGCATTGTTTATCTCTATCTAACTATTAACGAGTTTTTCTCGCATAATCTCGCGGAATAAGAGCAATCGCAAATTTTTATTATTGCTAAAATTTTTTAAAAGGTTATTAATTAAAAAAAAATACTTGAATCAATCAAAAGAGGATTAGTTCTTTTAACGATTTTTTTATTAAAAACTAGTTTTTTAAGGGTGTTTAATATTTTTCAAATAAGCCCAATATAAAAAATGTTATTCAGGAACACTGTTGACCGTTATTATTGTTTATTAACAAAGCAGAATGTCTAGATTTTGAATATTAAAAAAGTTCTACCGGTAATTGATCTAAAATTAAAAATTTGATGAAAGATTACAGACGTATAAATAGAAACTTAATAAATATGTATAACTATAATTGTTAAAAGGGATTACCAGCACGAAAAGGAAACAAAAATATAAACAGAAGCTTAGGTTATGCTGCATCTAGAGGTGTTGGCAAGACAAAGCGAGTCTAGTTTTATGTTTCTAGCGACGTACCGGTAGAACCTCCTTAGGATCTATTATGTTAAAAATGTTGAGATAAAATCTCCTAATACGTAGTCGGCCTTTTTCATATTTTAATAAAGGGAAACTATGCTCGAGACTCTCATTTTACTCCTACACGAAAAGAAATGTTCAAGTTAAAATTACTATACTTTTGAGGAGTTGAGAGACCAATTTGACTTTAGATGAATATTTAGTACACTTATATGACTATTTAGCACATATTTCTATAATGCTATACAGTATAGCAAAAATTCGATATTGCAATTTTTAGTATGCGCACCGAGAAAAAAATTTTGTTGGAACAATGACCGCGAGGACAATAAATAGCAACAACCATCTTTTTTTGTTATTTTAACATACTAGAGGCAGTTAATTCAACAGACTGCAATATTGTTGAAACAACAGATACAAGAAGTTCATTCAATGAACTAAAGGTAGTTAACTGAATGGACTAAAACGTTGTTGAAACAACAGAAATACGATGTTAATTTAATGACCTAGAGGCTACTGATGAAAATAAATAAAAAAAAGAATCTCGATTTCATATTTTTGGTTATTTGTAATATCGTTATCGCAGAATGGCCTGGAAACTTTTGAAAAATCTGAAATACACTGAAGTTTTGTGGAAGTAGAGGATTACATTTTTATTTTATCAGATACCTTATATAATTAAATCTTTCGTAAGCCATAGACCTAAAGCTAATATCTAGTACTAAAGCTAATATCCGCACGCATGTTTTATTACATAGTACCTATCATTAAACGCATCGCTCGCATACAATGTTAAAACTCTTACGACTTGTCCTTATATACTAACCGGGACGTTTGCCAGCCGCTTGCGAGAAAAGCCGAACTCTAGCGGTCAATTTTGAAACGATATTTATAAATGAAATATAAGTTTATCATTTATCGGTAACACGAAATTCGAGAACGTTCGGAATGTAAACAAAAGTCGTGCGCCGGTCACCAACGTCGTCGGCTCTTTCGCCTACCGCTCCCCCTTTTCCTCTCCTTATATCATGTAGTATATTTTAGCTTATATAGACATTTTAATAATTTTACGGATACGTTACCATTTACTTCCCTAGTTTTATGTGATTATTATCAATAAAAAATGAACTAATTCATTATCACATCGATTGTAATATTTCGTTGATTTACAAAAAAAAAGAACAATGTTTGTTGATTTAATACAACAATTCATTGTTACAATTAAGCGATAGTTTCTTTTAATAGAATTATTGTTCATTGAAAGAAACTTATTTATTAAGTGAATAGATTTTTTTTATTTACTTTAATATATTATGTAATATTCACTTAATGAAAATATTCATTAAATTAACCTCTGTACTATTGTTTTAGTAAAAAATGTTTTTATTTTAATATAAATATTGAAGTCATTTTAATAAAAACGTGTTTCAATAATTTGACGGAAATATTTATTAGTCTAACGATGGATGCGTTTAATTTAATAAAAAATGAATTAATCCAATAGATTTTCCGTTCAGTCAATGGAACAAGGGCAGTTGTTGCGATTTATTGTCCTCGCGGCCATTGATTCAACTAAATTTTTTTCTTCGGTGCGGTATCGTAAAATTTTGGTGTTCAGTATAGTAAAATTTAGGCGATTTTATATCAAATTGATGCATTTAAACTAGCAAATTTATTGATACTACCGTCGGTGCAAGAGTTTGAGGTTATGTTTATATGCCGATAAAAGTCTGCAGATATCTGTTATGAGGGAGTCATCGATACCGCTAGGAAGCGTCTCGTAAAATCTACTCGTGAGTGGATAGATCACTCGACGATTAGATCTTTACAAAAAGAAAGAATTGCGATTTCGATGATGCGAATAGTATAAGTTGCGATGCATGAGTGAGCAATTTGCGTTATACGGTGAACAGCTGCGATAGATATGAAATAGAACAAAACTCAGTATACGTATCTTCTCTCTAAAGTAGAATAATTGAAATTTCACTTATTTGAAGTGACTATTCACTTATTCGCCAAGTCAAAAGTCTTCCACGTTAAATAAGTGATGAATAGTCACTTATTACATAAGTGAAAATAATTTACTTTACATAATTTTTAATTCCTTTTAACTTAAATTTCATTTACCTGTACATTAATTTTCAAGTTACACTGTTAAAAAGATATGCTTGGAAATTAATGTAAATGTACATTGAATTTAATGCACTTATAACATTAAAATTCAAATGCTTTGGTTGAATTTAAAAAACAATTATCGGATTTGAATTTGAACCTTCCTTGTACAAGTTTAACTCCTAAGACCATATATATTTAATGAATAATTTTTATACTTTAAATTTTAATTATACTTTTATTATATTATAATATATTTTAAATTGATGATACTAATGTACAATATTGTATGTTAAGATCGGCATCCCCTTAAATGAAAAAACTTTTCTTTCAATGAGATTCGAACCTGCGGCCTTCCGCCTCAGAGTCCAACTCCTCGTTCACTTGACCACGAGTTCCTTGTTAGGTTAGGTTGTGAGGGCTCCTGAGAACCTCGATCTTATTAGCTCGTGGCATGTGGCTCATTGCTATACCGAGTTCCTTGTTACTATATTACATTTATTTCACACTTAAGACGTATTCGCAATTGTCGAGTCCACGAAAACTGCTAGTTGCATATCGATCAATCGCCCAGAGCATGAGACACGCGCAATTTAAATTCCACAAATTTTCACTTATACATAAGTGAATTTCACTTATTTATAAGAGAAAAATATTTTCACTTAAAAAATAAGTAAATTTCACTTATGTATAAGTGAAGTTCACTTATACATAAGTAAATTCTACTTATACATAAGTAAATTCTACTTATTTGTAAGTGAAAAACCTACTCACGTCGAAAATAAGTGAAAATTTCACTTATTCTACTTTAGAGAGATTATAATAATGAAGTGAGTAATCCCGACTAGAAAATTTTTCAGGCTGCCAGACGAAATAATGAGGTCCCCATCAGACTGCCTGCTTCGGACCTTATGCATTATGTAATGGGGCAAATATGAGGTCCTACTCTCTTAAGTTCAACCAGTGAAAATTTCGCTGATCGTGGTAGTGAACCTATTTTTCACTGATGAAATAGCGAAATTATCACTTAACAATTAGTGAAAACAATATTTCACTAATATAATTCAGTGATTATTCACTATTTAGAATAGTGTATTTCAGAAAAAAATGCTAGCAACTATTTCGCATAGTGAATATTCACTATTTCAGAATCAGTACACTGTTTTATGCGTTCACTATAATGTTAGTGGCGGTCAACTATTTGAAAAAGTTGTCTTTGTTCACTGTATCTTTAGTGAATTTTCGCTATTTAAAAAGAGACTTTTGAGGAACTTAGAAATTTTGAATATCCAAACAACGTCCACTGTGCAATCTAGTGACTTTTCGCTATTTAAATAAGGACTTTTTCGGAACTTATAAGTTATGAGAATCCAAGTGTTCACTGTGTCTACAGTGAATTTTTGCTATTCAAATAGTGGCTTTTGAGGAACTTAAAAATGTTTAAATTCCAAAAGATGTTCACTGCGACAGTATAGTGAATCATCTTAACTGTATAGAGAGTAGCTTTTGAAGAGCATAGACATTTTAATAATCCAAATGGATCTTTACTTAATTTTGAGTGAACCTACGTTAAGAAAAATCTCAAAGAAAAATAATAAATAACAAATTTATTAATATTAAATAATTTTATATATATATATATATATATATATATATATACTAGGGGGGTATATACATAAAATTATTTAATATTAATAAATTTGTTATATTCACTATGCGAAATAGTTGCTAGCATTTTTTTCTGAAATACACTATTCTAAATAGTGAATAATCACTGAATTATATTAGTGAAATATTGTTTTCACTAATTGTTAAGTGATAATTTCGCTATTTCATCAGTGAAAAATAGGTTCACTACCACGATCAGCGAAATTTTCACTGGTTGAACTTAAGAGAGTACACTTTTTGCTACTTCTCAGTCTTCTACTGATCCTAATTGGATAAATTATTTTATCGTAAGTTTATTCAGTTTTGTGGAAACAATTAAATAAAAAATAATTTCATATTATTTGTCTATATCTTTGTTTAAATAACTCCATCTAAACGCCACTACTAACACCTACACTAAACTATTAGGCACCTGATAAAGTCCTGATCCGAACTCTAAAGTACCTTATTCGGACCTCCTTATTTCCTTACTATATTTTCTAGTTGGGGTGTTAAGCGATGGTCAACAAATAAAAACAAGTTTGTCCGAAATTCGAAACTCGTAACAAGACAATGTGTAAAGCTCGGAATGTTAATGCGCAAATCCTAAAAATATTATTTTGAAATAAAGTAAGAATATGAATAACATTTACTATGCGGTATCGTAAAATTTAGATATACCAGAATAACAAACTTTACTATGCGGTATAGTAAAATTTAATATAAGGTATAATAAAAGTTGGTATACAGTATATTGAAGTTTAATAATCTAAATATTTACCGTACCATTTACTAAAATTTAGTGAAATACGAATTTATCTCTACATTATTCAAAACTACAGTAATTTTTAGATAAATTTTTTCTTCGTGTGCGTGGTAGATAAATAATATTCTCTGTATAGATAAATTGGTATTTAATTGTTGTCTATTTTTTATTATTTCTTAGATATGAATAAATAAAATTTTAATTGCAAAACGATACAACAATTTTATTACCTATAAATAGAGAATTTTTTTCAATCGATAATACATTTATAGACGAAAAACATTGTTATTGTTCGATATTTTTTAAAAGATCAGATCTTTTAGTGAAGCATTTGGATTTAGGTAAACAAGTATGAATGAAAAGAGCTTTGGTTGATGTTTTGCTTCGCAATTTCTTTCTGATAAATTAGGCTGATATGGGCTAATGGTGTCACTACAGTAGAACTATAGTGATACCTTATTCAAGTTTAGCCTTTTGTGTAAATTGTAATGGAAATAATGAGCCAGTATTATGAAAATGATATTAGCCACATGAGGGTCGGACAAGGTAAATGCATGCATATACAGTGTTACATCGACTAATAAAAATTTGGCATTTGGTGTAATGTTGGTGCTGAGTTTTGAATATTTAAAGAAACTTTCTTTTCATCAGCTGTAATTTAATGAACTGCATAGATAAAATAGTGGTTGAAAGAACTAATAGAAAGTTGAGTACTCACCAGCTATTCTGAGTACAGCTCTGTCGGCGGGATCGAGCTGCAGGATGCTGAGAGGCTTGTCCTTGGCCCATTCCTTGAGGCTGCCGTCTAGTTCGAACTCCATGGTTGTTGCTTGGCTATCGCCTCGTAAGCCTCATGATGCTGTCGCTCCCTGCGACGAGGACTCGGACGCGGACGCCACAGGCACTGTGTACACGCACTCGCGTACGAGGCCGGCCGGCGCCGTTTTTGTTTACGCGACTGGCGCGCACAGTCGCACAGTCGCACAGTCTTACACCGAAGCAAACGAACTCGAGGCGCTCACTGAAAGGGGGCTCTTGGACGCTTGCACAGAGCGCGGCCCTTGGGCGCCCGAGCCGCCCCTCCTTCACCGTCTCTGCCACCCACCTGCGCCTTCGACACCGGCCGAGTCAACCGAGCCGAGCCTCCTGCTCTTCTGCGCTGCCCTTCCGGATGACGTCAGCACTTCCCGCAAGCTAAAACAGATCCAAGTCGCCGTTTCATCTATTTCTCTCATCAATTTTCACCTACGTCAAGTGCCTACTATTCACATCTATTTTATTTCGTATATTTTTCGTATATTTATTCAATTCACCAGTACTTGCTTTGCTCTCCTTATTAGCCAATCCTATCTCAACTCTGAGCATTAGCGTTTCATAGCGATGATCTCTTGTATCTGCAAGTGTCCCATGTCAAGTAGAAACAATTCCAATCACGTTATTCAAACGAAACAAAAGTAAATATACGGACTCAAAATTCCTCTTACAATACAAAAAAATATATTTGAAATTTTCACTATTATAACCAATATTAAATTGCATTTGACTATTTAACAATTGTTGCACAGTATTTATAGGCATTCATTCTTTAGTATTGCACTTGTTGAATATTTATTTAAAACTTTAAGTATTTATTTGTTTTTAAATTAATTTAGTAGCGTTGAAATAAAGGTTTACTTAAAATTGCCCAATTTTTCTTTCAACATTTTCTTTTGAGTTTTTCGGGGAAAGGCAAAGTGAAACGGGTACCCTTGCGAAGGTACCTCACCCAAAATGCAAATAACTCTTTTTTTAAAAGTAAGTGTTACTCAAATAATCTTTACAGATGTTCCGTTCGTTAACAGAGTAAATTTGAGCTTAGAATTGCAAGAAGGTTCATTCAATCATCGCCGAGAATAGACCAGGAAAATTCTGTTCGATATTTTTTTTTCAAGCAACGTACTCTGACATCATCCTACAAAGAACTGAATGAAAGAAAGAATAATTTAAGATGAAATCCTTCCTTATCATCGATAACAAGTAATGGTTTTGTGGCGAAACAAATTCCGATTGTCATCTATGTAATTAATTCCTCTTTTTAAAAAATACTTCCTGGTTCAATGATAAATTTTGCGAATGACGTCAAATTGAAAATGTGTTGGAATAATTATTGAATTTCATCAAGAGATTAATAAAAATAATCACTAAGGTTTAACATTTCCTAATTATTCCCATGTATTTATTTTACCCTATGAAAAATTTGAGCTTGTAAAGCGAAAGAATTTTGCCAGCTGATATTATAATTATCATATTTAAATTTTACAAAAAGATACACTGATAGAAAAGATTCTTTAACCCAAAGTCTTCGCGGCTTTAAAAGATAATTTTGTCATGGTATTTGAAATAAAGAAGTATGCATTATCATTCAAGAAATATTTCTTAATAGTTAATGCGCGATCATCTTTACTGACAAAAATCCTGTGGATGGCTAATTAATAGTTAATGCACTGTTTCTTTACATCTAATACCTACGCCTTTGGACTATATTAAAAGCGAACGGCTTTATATTAAAGACACTGGCTTTGGATCAAAGGATCTTTTCTATCAGTGTACAAACATATTTGTACACATTTTCAAGCCTCTCCATTTTATTTAACTGCAGAAGAAAAATACACAATGAAAATAAATGCAGCGTGAACGATGCAACGATAAGAAATTTTTTCGGAAATTGTTTTTTCGTTAATGAGAAAAAAAGAGATTCACATTAAGCTAGACGCCTCTATTCATGAGTTTCACTTCCTCTTTATTGTGTGGGGTGGAAGTTCGCGCAACAGAATTAGCCTGATTATATAATCGATGCTACTACCTCCAGGGACCGGTTTGCTCAGTTTTGCCAAATCGAGAAGGGATTTGGCGACTATTTTTAACGCCACATTTAACGGATTGCATGAGAGAATTCAACAATTAAAACAAATTTAATTTGCAATGACTAATTCTTTCTTCCTATTTTATTTTCATGAATAAACGCTTGTACGCAAATGATTACCTTCGGTTCTACACAACTTTTTTATGATCATTGCATAAAGCTCGCAATTCAGTCAAGCGAATAGTTGCTCGATTAAATCACTAAATCCTATAGAGTGGGAGATAAATTTTTCAAGATTTACGAACCTGCTGTTGAGATAATTATTTTACAGTTAAAAATAAGATAAAAACATTTGAACTTAAAAGTTAATAAAAAGCTACGTAGGATATAATGAAATGAAAAGAGCGCAGCTAATATCCGAATCTGTATTATTCGATTTCCGCC
This sequence comes from Sycophila sp. Sp_5, assembly GCA_018906775.1. Classification (NCBI taxonomy): domain Eukaryota; kingdom Metazoa; phylum Arthropoda; class Insecta; order Hymenoptera; family Eurytomidae; genus Sycophila; species Sycophila sp. Sp_5. The sequence goes on along the minus strand of JACCID010000107.1, from coordinate 114,432 downwards.
TAGAATAACGACATACTAAATCCACATATAAAATCCCTCTGCTTTTTCGCGAGAACTTGAGCGCAACGGTGTCCATTAGATTAATTAAGTACTCGTCTTGATTCTTCCTTTGGAGAATTCTCCAAATTATCACTACGTCACTACATCTACCTCGCTTACAACAACGTACTCTTAAAAAATCTACGGCAAAAGCTGCCGCTGGACTACCTATGAACTACTGAAAAACTACACGGACAGAAATCTTCCAGTTAAAATTACATGGAGAGAAATGTTATATTAAACATTACTATATTCCGTAGGAACAATGGGACATACTCGACCTATGACGATTTTTACTATAAAACATACTAAAAATTTTCATAACTTGAGTATATTCCACTGTTCCTGGGACGCGGAGCATAGTAATTTTTACTATAACATTCTCTGCAATTTCGATATAAGAGAATTTTAGATGTTTAGAAAAAGATTTGCGATTGCGATGCTGCGCTCAGGGGTTGCGCGCGTAAATAAGTTGCGATACACGTGAAACAAATGCGATCCATATGTGTATATAGACCAACCGGGCGTCTTTCCCAGTCACAATAATCAAATGTACAAAACGATGATCAGCAGTAAAAATAAATTTCTCCAATGCTCGATGAGAAGACAAAGTAAGATCTAGAAAATGAAGATGAAAATTTACTATGAAGTAAATTTATACATAGACAGAAAAAGTAAAATGAATGGTTACGGCGATTAATTTGATTATAACTATAATAAACAAGTACAAGCACTTCTAAATCATTATTGGACTGAAATAGTTGATCAGTAAAACTTAGTAGTGCAGGCATTCTTACATTGTTGTTGGGCTCTGGAAATTAATGAATACAAAGCCGAAGAGAGCCGGGAGTACGAATAGCACGATATTGCTGACTGACGGTGCGGGCACCGGCTTCGTACTGCGAATAACATTAGCGTGACCCACAAGGCGAAATGCGTTAGAATCTTCGCTGCTTTTAGAATTTAAATTAGGTAAAAAGTTTGACCGCACGAGAAAAGAAGAAACACGTTGAGGCCGACTATTGTTGGCGAGCAAAGTAAATATTGGTCAACTGATATAAATATTGTGTTGCGTAGCGTTTCAAGTGCACCTATGTTTTTTTCTTACATTCACGAGAGGATTCTTAGTTAGTTAGCTTCAAAATTTTCCAAGAATTTTAATAATTCCGTCTAGTTTATAAATATCCATTTAGAGCAATTGTCTCGTCACAGTTGAATCTTGTTACTATTATTGAGCTTTCTCACACATATAAATAAATTGTGATTTCTGTTAGTGCACTTGAATTGAATTGGCTCAGTCAGTTTAAGGAATCAGTTTAAAGGGTTCAATGAAGGTTATATGGCAGTGAAGGAGGAGCGAACTGCATCGTATTGATTATAAAGACTTAGGCAGACAGTATAAAGAAGTAAAAGAAGTAAGGAAAGGGCAGGGACAATGGAAAATTGCAAAGCGCTTGTTGAAAAGTGGAGGGTCGCTAGAAATCGCTGGCGCGGCGGAGATAAGCTTGGACTTGGTAAAATAACCTCACTCTTGACGCGGCAAACTGCTGAGCGAGCGAGAATGCAGTCTGGCAGTAAAGAGACGCGCGGAGTGTAGAATTGAGCGGTTTGTTGACTGCTAGAGATAAGGAGATCATCGTAGGCAGAGAAAGTGAGCGCGCGTACAGGGAGGAAAAGCACTGGCCGCTCTTACGTACTGGCAGTTCTCGGGGAGCGTCTCGGAGGCCTCTCCGACGGTCATCTCGGGCGGCAGCGTTGCATGTCGGCGCGCACTTGGCGATTCTCTTGGACAGCCTTTTTTCCTCGAGCCTCGAGCTCGGACGGGCGTTCACGCACAGTCCCGGCCGATCATCTGTGTCCGAAGGGAGGAAAGTATACGGTGAAAATCAATGAAGACCGGCGCAGTCCGCGCTCCTCGCTAGTCGCTCGACGCTGCTGCTTCGTCGCCTTGGGCGGCTGCACTCGGCACAACTGGCGCGAAAACTCCACGTATTATAGCGCGGACGCAGCTGCAAGCGACCAAGCACCGACGCGGCCCGAGCGCGCGAGTATGGCTGCCAGACTCGGCTCGCGCGCAGCAGACGACGCGGAGCCTACCACACGCTTACACCGCCCCAGTGTGTATACTTATCGCAGGAACGTAGCGTGACTGCCTCACTTCTCACCTTTTCCCAAAACCCATGAGCACTCCTGCGCGCCCAAAATTCCTTTCAATTCCAAATTCCAATAGACTAGTTTACTTATTGCTTGCAAATGAATAAAAAGTCAACAACTTTCATTGATCATGAGGATTTTTCATTTATTTTTATGAAAATTCAATTAATTTCTTTTATTATATTGAGTATTCATTTGTGTTCGCTTGTAATTAAAAATTTGATAGCTTAATGACAGTGCGTATGTTACGTATCGGTAGATTGAGAGGAGGTAAATGCACGAACAATGCCTACTAACTCATTCATCTGCACATATCGACGAACCGTGACTGTCCCATAGGCGTTGGTGCGTAACCTGCACTTATTATTTATTACCAATGGGCCAAAAGAATGTCAGCATATATTTTTCTCTTGAATTAATAATATTCTATTATATTTTTATTAGAAAGAATTTTTATTATAAATACAGTGTGGTGCAATAAAAATCTTAGTAGTAAATAGCTTCAAAATTTTTCATTTCTTTCTAAAGTATAGAACTAAACATCTAAAATCTCTTAAAAACGGCAGGTCCAAATATATTTTTACATTGTCAAGTACCCTGAAGAAATTTTTTTAATTATTTCCAACAAAAGTTAATTTACATAAAGATGATTTACAGATCATGAAAAATTGCTCTTATAAAAAAAAGCTCGATAAAGCGACTTTCCATTTACAAGTAAAAAGATGGAATTACATTTGAATACTCTTACGTATAATACAGTGTACATTTCTGTACCAGAGGCGTCTGATAAGACTCGTGCTTTGGCTAACAATATGGTTTCCTGTACAAAGCAGTGGGATTATGTAAGCAACTTCCAATTTGATAAATTTATTAAATGAACGTTCTCGCAAAATCGCGTAACTCGCTGATAATACATGTACTGTAAAGAATAAAGTATTTATAAATGTGTTAAAATTCTAACTACTGCATTTTATTTTCAAAAACTAACTTAGTTTTTCCTCTTTAATCACTTCTTCATAGACAATGTTTATGCTTATACAACATTTTGGTGAAATCTTATCTTATTTAACAAACACTTAAGATGAACTTTTAAAGTTTAAATTATTCAAACCTAATTATTACAAAAGAAGCTTTATTCATTTCTGACTAGAGTTATTTCCTTATTTAAAACTCTTTTAAATAACTTATTTATAATTTACTATTTGCACAGTTATTAATTTTTTTTATAAAAACTGTACTTTTTTTAAAGTTAGCTATGCAAATCTACAATTTGTCTCTTGCTTGACTTTAAATATAATGTTTCACCCTAATCACCATTCCTGGAGGTACATATATTACTCTCCAGAGACAAATGTTACTCTCTGACGTTACATTTTATTCTCCAAAAACATTACAGCTTCCACAAACGTGTTTTATCTGTGGTAGTCTCATTTCATTTTTTGTTAAACCAAGTGGACTTCTAAATGATCCGAGTAAACAATTATTCCCCTGCTGCATAAATAACTATTTTAAGATATCCTTTACTTTTTTACCCTCACAAGTTGTGGCGGTTTTCCAAACTAATTCAAGCTTGTCCTGCATCATACACTTTTCTCTTTGAAGGCTTTGAATAACTTCTTCTTTTTCATGAAGTAACAATTTCAGCCTTTGTAATTCTCGTTGATATTCAGTCTTCATATGATCTATATTTAATTCCTGATTCTTTATGTGTTTTTCAAGTGATGCTAATTGTTCCATTGTACCCTCTTGAATGATCTAAATTAAAAGAAAAAAAGCTAAATTATTTTATTTAATTAATAAATACATTATTTAAATGAAAAAAGAATTCACACCTTCATCTGATTTTTTATTATATCCACTTTATGTGCTCTATTACTTTTTAAATGTTGAATACTTTCATTTTCTTTTTCCTTTTCTTCTAAAAGTTTAGTTAACTCGATTTTTTTAGCAATAAGCATTTCTTGTTCTTTTACTAATTTTTCGCAGTATGTTGCAGTTTTGTTCAATTGATGTTTAAAAGAATCTCGAGAAATTTGCATGGAATGAACAGCATTTTGTAGTTGATCCAATTTTTTGTTATCTCGCCTAAAAAAAATTGTAAAAATTTATATACTTGATTTTAGTTTTGTATAATTCGAAAATAAGTAACTTGTAACTTACTTCAGATTTTTTTCGAAAGTTTTAGACTGTATTTTTAATTGATCACGCTCTGCTGTAGTAAATGCTAATTGCTTTTCATTTTCTATTTGTGTATCTTCTAAATACTTTAGACGACTACTTAATTTCTTTTTCTCGCATTCGTATTGTTGTTTCAATTCTTCAAATAATCTTTTGCACTCATCAATAGCAGCATTATGTACAGATATTGGCATCGTTTTCTCAGAATTATGTTTTAATTTTTCATATCCTTCATTTAAAATTTCATACTTACCTTTTAAATTGCTCAATTCTGATTTATAAGATACATATTCCTTATGCAATTTATTGTTATCAAGAGACATAGATTCAACTTTTTGTTTGTAAACTCCATGAATCTCTTGAATTTTTTGATTTTGAAGTGATATTTGTTTTTGGTAAAGATTATTTTGTTCTTTTATCATCGTGGCATCTTTCTCGATTGCTACAGTTTCATTCACGTATCTGTCATACTGGAAGGTTTTAAGTGATCAATGTGACATTAAGATAATGTGCGTAAATGATATAGTTTGTTAAAGTTAGTTTTTTAAGACTTTTGTCAACTTAATATAGTATACCTTTGTTTTTAATTTTTCCAATTCATTATGGAGTTCTTCATTTTCAATAATAAGATCTTTTATTTTTCTCGAAAAGACATCTAATTCTTTTTTGTACCTTTTTATTAAATCACCTTTTTCATTGATATTTTCTTGATATGCATCTAATAGAGGCCCGAGTGCATGAAAATTTACTTTACCCCAAGACTTAGATGAATTTTGTTTTTCAAAATCTGCATCAGTTTTATTGGCAATACTTGCAATGGTATGGAGTTGCGCTGTCTGGTCAATAGAGTGCAGTTGATCTTGATATTTTTCTATTTCAACATTTAAACGATAAACTACATTTTTTAATAAACTGATATCTTCATTACTCTGTAAATTTTCACTTTTGAGTTTCTGAAGAGCAGACATAAAATTATTTTGTTCCAATTCGTAAGTTTTAATAGACAGTAGAAATTGTTCGTGATGTACTTGTAACTGTCTGTTTTCATTCTCTCGCTGTACTAATAATGCATTAATTTTGTCATAATTGTTTTGCAATTCATAATAATTTTGTTCTAATATTTGATACTTCCTTTTAAATTTTAATAATAATTCATCTCTCTTCTTAATGATGGATAAATTATCTATTTTAGAAAATGAAAAATTGAAGTAAATAAATATTTTTAAACCTCGAATATTGAGAGAAAAACTTACCCAGATCTATTTCTGTTCCATTTAATTTTGCAGAGAGTAAACGATTTTCTTCAACAAGCCTTGCAATTTCTTTATGAAGACAGCGTTTACTTCTATTCTTAATATTATTGCTTTCTTCCAAAAAAGTATCACCCAATGATTCTTTCAATAAAGATTTTGGTTTGAGAATAGATTTCTTACTAATGCTATGTTTTTTTCTGTGTCTTAGACCATGCACTAATTCAATTTCTTTATCGTTAGATGTACTTCTATGCTTACTATGCTAAAATAATATTGTTTTAATAAGAATAAATAATTAAAACTAAATTTTTTTCATGGCTATACTTACTTTTCTTCTTACAGTCTTTATAGATCTCCCATAGCCGGTAGTTCCAAAAAAATACGACATTTTTTTAAAAACGGTTAATATCAGAAATACATTTTTAAGTGCCTATTAAATAGTGTTAAAAATAACGAAAATAAGAAAACATAAGAGGTTATGTTAACGTGCAATCAGTTTGTTGTCATTTATGCGATGCTATAGTAACATATCTACCCAGCCACTCCAGCATCAAGTTATCTAACAGTTGCTGCAGTGGTACCTTTTTTAGATAAGAGTTACTTAAAAGAATTCCTTCGTGTTAACTCAAAGATGTACACTGTAAAAAATCCCAAATGAAAATTACAATAGCGTTAGCGATTTTACGCTAGTGCTAGTAATTTTACGGCGTGAATTACAACGATAAATCACGTAAAAATACAATGTGCTAGCAGACATTAGGCTCTGGTGCTAGTACTTTTACGTTGACAGTAGCGATTTTACTACCACAATTTTATTTTCGCTACAGTTAATGTAGGTCGCATTATTACCCACATTCAATGTCGCGATTTTACTAGTATAATGACGGCGAAATTTACGTCTTTGCTAGTAAATTCACGTTCTAACAAGTAATAGTACAAGTACGATTGCAATTTTACTACCACAAAAAATCCCTTCGAGCGCTCATGCTCCAGGCTCTACTGCCTGGGCAACGAACACTTCGATTTGGGAATTCCTCACGTCTAGACGTCGAGAGTCCAGACGTTAAGAGTCACCTCTTAAGTTAAAGTTTACTAAATTAATTATTTAAACATTGAAAATTATGTGCAGGCTATTTATTATTTTATTAATTATTATTTAAAATATTAAACAACAATGTTGAATTTAATCAAATTATATTTTAATAAAACTTTGGTTAGAAAATATTAGTTTTTCATTCTTAATTGTAAAATAAAATTATTTTTATATGCATTTTGATTTAGTTTTTACTAAATTATTCTTCCCACAAATGCCATTCATGTAGTACAATCACAAATTATCTAGCATTTGCAATTATCACAGTAATTTTTAAATGATTCGCATTTATAACCTCAAACCTCGGCTGTACTGCCAACTGCGAAATACTTCATCGGTCAGTATTTATGCTTATACGAGTGGTACTTCTACTCTTGTGGTAGTAAAATTGCGAAAGGCAATAGTAAAGTCGCTACATTCAAAGTAGGTCGCTTGATTACCCACATTAAGGGGATGACGAACATAATTTCCGCGCTCTACTGTACCGACAATTCTCTATATTCTCTGCTATAGCATCTAATGTAAATTTGATTTTTCAAATAATTTTGAAACGGCTTGCTTAATGGCAGTTTTGTTTGCATCAAAATATTATTTATAATTCGTAGAATGTGCGTAGATTTCTTTTTTGGCTGATTTCATTTTCTATTGCTGAAAATACTGTCTTATTTTTCAATTGGAATTGAAATCAGCCAAAAAAGAAGTTTACGCACATTCTACGAATTGTAAATAATATTTTGATGCAAACAGAACTGCCATTAAGCAAGCCGTTTCAAAATTATTTGAAAAATCAAATTTGCCTTAGAGGTTAGCAAAGAACATAGAGAATCGTCGGTATAGTAGAGCACGAAAATTAAGTTAGGCATCCCCTTAAGTGTAGTAATTTTACAAAAGGGATTTTTTACAGTGTACCATACACACCTTCATACAATCCGTCACACCACCGTACATATTGCTGAGCCTGTATTCTTTTGTAAGGTCCTCTAACGGAATAACGTCGTATCTTACGCGTCACGTTTAATCGTTTTTAGACGGCGTCAAATGATAATAAGTAAAAGAACCGCGACTATTCAAATATTTTTTTCGTAAAAATGGTCACTCAATAGAATAAAGGGTTGGACTTAAGAAAATAATAGTAAGCGGGAATATATGCTTGTCCGTATGTAACGAACACACAGCAATTGTCGAAAAACCCGTGCTTCCAGACAGTCTAGAAGACACCACATGTAAGCGACCAGAACAAAGGGCATTATAAACAAAATGGTGTTCTCTGCTGTACCGCCATAAAGAATCCACAGCGGACCGAGCATCGCCGCCTGACTGAGCGGAGAGGTACCATAAAAAAAAGGTAGACAGTCTGACGACGTGGATTTCCCGAAGCGGAACACGTGCGACTGCTAACCTGGCGTGGGTGGCCCCTCTCCCCTGGGTGGCGCGGCGGCGGGCTCCGCTGCAGCCGGGGAGACTTCACTTCAGCTCCGACCTTTACACAAGAAACTACTCTGAGGTTCAGCTGATTTTTCTATGAACTAGAGAGCAATCGCCGTGCCGCTCTAGTCTTTCGTTCGTTACTCGTTTAAATTTAACCTATATAATCGTAGTTGTATTTGTTCTAATTCTTTACATTAAATAGTCTACAGTTTACCAAACAAGTGTTCCATTATTTTATATATATATACATAACCTTTAATTTTCACAGATTTTTCTATTAAATTCAAATAGTCCGCGCTCGACCGTCGCGCCATATCTCGCGTGACTGACGGAATATTACAATGGCGATCAGCGATGGTGATAGTGCGTGTTAGTGCAGTTATAAAAAAATAAAAGTGAAATGCATCAACAAAGAGGGTTGCACTAGAAGGGTCAGACCGACCTTGTAGAAGGACGTCTGTAAGAGCACGCGGAAGGACAACTGTTAGCCAGCGGGAAGTAGCCTGCACCGCGACAACCCGCCTTGCAGCGCATCATCGCCGACAGTCAAGCAGTCAAGCAGCCTACACCGCGGCAACCCTCTTTGCAACGCATCAACGCAGCACGCGCACCCCAGGAACCCGCAATAAGTAGTAAGTCTGAGCCCTACTAAGCGATTGAGTGACCACCGCGAATGCGTAATTTTAATAATTGGTTGCAAATACGCCGCGAAATTAAAATTGTAAACGCTTAATTTTTGGAAAGGGTTTTTTTTCCCACTGGGTTTACCATATTGAGCGCACTGGTAATATTAAATAATTCTCGAGAAAATTATTAGTAAATTTTTAGCTTCATTTCTCTTTTAGCAGACTCGCATTCTTGCAAGCTTCGCGGTAAATAAAAATCGAACGTGTAATAAATTATATTTGTTTTACTTATATAATAAATTATTTGAATAATTACACTATAATATAATTTAAGAAATAAGACATTTATTTACTTTGACTATAATTAAATTGGTTCTTACGATTCTACTAACCGCATACAAATTATAATGGGTATTTATTTGATTATTAGCCGCCATTCTTCATGTGCTGTCGTGAAAATCTCTCTTATATATAACTCGCGATAAACACCGCGAGTCCTTAATAATTACAAACACTCGCTGTCGAGATCCTTCTTGTGTTATCGTGTGAATCTCTAGTACAATTAATTAGCGATAGATATCGCGCGTCACGAACAAGTTATACAAAAATAAATGTTAAAATTCAAAATGCGCTCTCGCGACGAGATAGCTACCTGCGTCTCACTGCTTTTTTACTCGATGTCCCTGTGTTGTTAACGAGCGATCGCCCTTGACGTGTTCTTGAAGACTCCACTCAAAATAACAGCGCCCTGATGTTCGGAAAAGGGTAGTAGAATCGACTGCGATCCGCAACGTCCTTGACAAGGTTGATGTTGTAGATGGTGTTTTGGAGTTTTTTCCTGATGGCAGTCGTTTACTATGCTGATGGTGAATTCTCCAAGCGCGTCCTCCAGGATATGGCGATCAAAGCTCTAGCAATGAGGATGGACTGTCGATGCAGGGTAGTTTACTCGCCGCGCGAATATGGTTGAGGCGGTGACTAGACAACACGCCTTAAAATGTCCTTCTATTCTAGAGGAATATTACCCAACACTGGATACAAAGTTAACTAATTAATACGCTACACAACGAATATAAATTACATTGTAATTACTCACCCCAAATACGGGTGTCGGGGACCACGGAGGTACGGTGCGTCGTCGCCATTTGTCCGGAGCGCAGTGATGAGTCGTGCGACTAATTTCATACAAGTGAGCGATGCAACCGCCCTCTTCCGTCCAAGATTCAAAACACTACTTTCTTTTGGCGCGAGATTCAAATGTAACAAATAGTCTGTTACAAACGCGACAAATTTTAATTTTAAACAAAATGGCGCCGGCAAGAAAACGCAGTTCGGTTAGAAACAGCGCGGCAGGTAAAAGGTCTTCCCGTGGGAGGGGCGGAAAGACAAATAGCCAATCAACGACCAGAACAACATTAATACCCGAGACGCCGGTTTTATCTATGTCGGCCGCAAGCGTCGCAGTGGATGCACCTCCCTCCACGTCAGACTCGATGCATACGACCACGATAATTCTGGTAAATGTGAGACCTAGCACGGCGCACCCGAATTCGACGGATTTTTGCGCTCAACAATGGATGGAAAATTCACCCCGTTAAAAACCGCAATTAGCTTCGTTCCGGAGTTTAGTGGCCAATCGACTGACGCATCAATCGATCGGTTCGAGCGGCACTGTTGAAAGGCGTATCATAGGGTCGACCCAGACGATCGCCTATGCCTGCTCGTCCTGATCGCGGGCATAAGCTAATTGCTTAATCAAGCAATGGAGAGCGCGAAGAGATCGTTTGATTCGGAAATTGTCAACGGGTTAATTATAGGCGCTAAACTAACGACTAAATCGCGATTCATTAAAGGCTTGATTAAATTAAGAATCAGTGCGAGGATTGCAAACAAATCTCCAACCGATCTACAAGACGCGATAGATTTTACGATGGACGCTGAACAGGAGTTAACAGATCGCGAATAGATAAACAGGGAATGGGAATGAGTCTCGAGGAACGCGCCACGCACTTCTGGAGTACATCAGTTGCAGTCACAACGGACAGACTCCGTTTGCTTTTTCTGCAACGAATCCGGGCATAAGATGCGTGAACGCGAATTTAAATTTAGCGTGAGAAACTTGCGTCTAAACAATCGCAGCCGACCGTATGATTTAGATTACTCGTATAATAGTCGAGGACGTTAGGAAATGGAAAATAGGTGCAACAGCAGCTCATCGGGTTCCTTAAACTCCCACGATGTCCAATTGAATGAGACACTATCAAACAAGGACAACGCGAATCGAGGTGACACCTGTCAATTAAAAGTAAACAGTGTACCGATCTAAGTTTACAATTTTTAGTAGACACCGGACGCATTCTAAATTTATTAAAGAAAAAAAATAATAATTAAACTTGATCTTAACCTTAAACAAACATAAAACTTATAACCCAATCGGGATCGGTAACGGGAGAGTAAAGAACGCTTGGAAAATCAAGTCCCGCTATAAAATAATAAAATTTAATGTCAATAATAAAATTTCAAGTAGTACCTTGTAATCTCCAATTGACGAACAAGGCATAATAGGTTTAGATTTCCTCGAGAATAGCGCAGCGCAACTTATGTATAGAATAAACGGCAACGGCGAACTGAGCTCATAATTCCAAACACTCCTAACTCCCTAAGCGACGATTCTGAGAGACTGCAAGGGATGAATGACTACGTTGACATTTTATCAACTGCAGTTCTTTATGTAAACGGACGATTAAGAAAGTGTCCTACGTAGATTGTATAAACTAGGAGAGTTTAGTTGGCTATATTAGGTAAAACGACCATCAGGAGTATTGAAATGTTGTGGATTTGCTTTGTTGTGCTTTGTGACTTTTGGTTTTTAAAAGTCGACACAAGACTTGCACTAGACAACAATAAGTAGAAATAGGGAATGGTTAAGCTACCATTTAGAAAATTATGTTGCGAGAGAAGATCGTTAAGATTCCTCAAGTCAGAATAGTAAAACATGTACAATTCTGTCAAAGGTATAAAATCAAAATAGCAACAAGAGAAGAGTAGAAGAAAAACCCCAACTTAGGAGGAGAAAACGGGTACACAGACGGATCCATGGCGGATGTAGGAACTGGGTATAGAATCTGTGGACCTAAAGGTAGGAAGACCACAGCGTCAACGCTGATGAGGTATAACACAGTGTTTCAAGCCGAAATGATTGCCATCGAAATCTGTGCAAAGTACTTAATGCTAGAAGGAATCAAATATATGCACTGACAGCATAGCATCGATAGAAGCGCTGGAGAATCCCAGTACCACATCGCAAGTAGTCAAGGAGACGAAAGACGCTCTCAATATCTTGGCTAGGCAAGAAGGAAGAAAGGAAGAAAATTAGCCATTAATCGATAGAACTCACTTTTGAGCAGTAAGTGAATTGTTTCAATTATTATTTTTTTTTATCCTAATTAATTAATTACCTTTTTAATTTATGGAATGCGACAGTATACTTAGCGTCAATAGCCACGTTATGAAAGATGGAAAAGCCGTAGGCCGCCTCTTTGTTGGCATGGTGCCCGGGTGGGCGTACAATGGCGTCTCCACTTTGACTCTCTCCGTTCAAGACGCTGTCGAAAATCAGCAGAGGTGAACCTTGCAGCGCTAGTCCAAGTTTCTGGATGCAGGTATACCGATTTTAGATTGGCAGCATGCTTAGCCAGATCCCTCAGTTTGGTTTTCGAAGTCCTTTTTATTGTGTCGATGAAATTTTGGCAAAAATGCCTAACCTGATACTAATTGGCCTCTCTGGGTGCGTCTCGTTTACTACATTATAGTACTTCAACATTCTTTCGTCGTAAACAATGGCTACACGATGTTGAGCTTTGTTCAGATTTGTAACTGAAATTTATGTATGAAAATGTTTAAAGTTCATTATTAAAAGGACGATACGCTTTACTGAGAGTCAATTTCCTTTGTATTAAATGATCTGATTTTCTGTTTATTTCTTCTAAAAAAGGACGAAAACAGATGAACATAACATGCTGGAGTAATATCCCTGTTGAAAATATCCAGCTGGATTTCTGGGGAACCTTGGTTGAATTTATCCAGTTGGATTTCTGGGGAATGCAGGTGCAATTTATATCTTGATTTCAAATCAATCCTGGTGGATTTATTGGATATCCAGATGGAAATTCCAGGTGTAAATTCCAGGTGGAAATTCCGTCTGGATATCCATTAAATCCACCTAAATTGATTCGAAACCAAGGTATAAATTGCACCTGCATTCCCCAGAAATCCAGCTGAAATTTGCACCTGGAAATCCAGCTGGATTTCCAGCTGGATATTTTCAACGGGGAGGACATATGCTTTTTTTAAAATAAATCATCTTAAACTTTATTCTATCATAACTGTTTAGATCACAAGTATAAGAAAAGCATATTTATTGTAAAATGATAAAATAACAATAATACTGTTTACCTATTATACTCTTTATGAACTCTTTAGCACCCGCATATATAAGCCGCTAGACGGCGCGCACAAACTTCTTTTCGCCGTGCAATGCGCTGACTAGGATCCCGCATTGCACGGCTTTCCTGGCTGCAATTATGCGCGGCTTTTTGACGCCCATAGCACTTTTCCCGGCGCGCTGCCCTGCTACCGGCTAATTTTCTCATTTATAAACGGTTAAATAAATAACGCATATTAAAAAAAAATCATATTTATTTAAAAATAAATAAATTTATTAATAAATTATTAAATTCTATTAATTTTCTTTGTTCCTCCTGTAAAGTTACACTATAGGCAAAATAATGTTTATCAAACCCCAATACTTCCAGTGGAATATATTTAAACATAATTTTATTGTTTACAATATAAATTGAATCTATTTGTCCAAATTCGATAAAATTGTCTGATATTTTAATAGCTAAAATTATTTTAGGTTTATATTTAATATTGTTTACTTCAACTGACTTCAACAACAACAACAACTAATATCCATATTTTCGATATTCATAGTTGTATGCTGCGCGCTCGACAGTCTACTAATAAATGCGCGTCAAAAGTACGCCTACGTATAGCCTAGTAAAAACAAGTGCTAAGCGCGTCTTTTTCAAGTGCTATGCGCGTCAAAAAGCCGCTCATTGCAGCGAGAACAGCCGAGCATTTACGAAGGGTCTTACTCGGTGCATTGCACGGTGAAAAGAGGTTCATGCGCGCCGCCTAGCGGCCTATACGAGAGCGCGGTAAAGCTTCCCAATGCGAGCGCTAGGGACGCGCCTTTCCCTCTCCGTGTATTAGTTAAAAGCATGCAGGTACATTGTTTGTTCTTGTTAACCTTCTTGCTATCCTATAAAAAATTTTCAATAGTAATTATGAAGAAAGATGTACATAAGTAACAACCAAGAATCTCCAATAAACCATTAGAAAGAAAAATAATATTAATACAAACTATGTATTATACAGGGTGTCCAAAAAGTCTAGAAACACCCAAATAACTTTTCAGGTGATTTATGGGACTCTCACCCCAATGGGAACAGAAATTACTACGTCCACGCCGTTCTTCCTGGGTAACGCTAAAAGTAAAATCAAATGACCTTTAAGATCAATGGAAAATTATTAATCTCAATGGTTTTGAATGTAAAATCTCCCGCTCTTTCCATTGCTGATGTCAAAAATGGTGCTTCCCATTAAAAAAAAATTGACCTGGTCTTAAAAAAACCGTCAAGGTCATCTTCAATGTCAAATCTAAGGTTGCCGTTGAATTCCTTGTCGAAAATTACATCGAATATGACCTTGACATTTTTTAGAAATAAATCACCTGAAAAGTTATTTGGGTGTTTCCAGACTTTTTGGACACCCTGTATAATACCATTGTACTTGTACTTCACATGAATGGGAAAGTCTTTTTTCCAATGAATATTATTATTACTTCGACAAGTAATTACAGTTAACTTAAGTCAAAGTATAAGGATTGCATATCTTTTGTAATGAAGTAAATAGCTGTCAAGTACACGTACAATTATTTTATGGTTTGTACTGCAGAACATAACCATAAAATTATTGTACGTGTACTTGACAGCTATTTCCTTCATTACAAAAGATTTACAATCCTTATACTTTGACTCAAGTGAACTATAATCACTTATCAAAGTAACAATAATGTTTAGTGGTAAAAAGTCTTTCACAATGATTTCAAGTACACGTACAATTTTTTTATATAATACATAGTTTGTAATAATTTTATTCTCTTTCTAATGGTCTATTGGAGATTCTTCTTCATTACTTGTACATCTTTCATCATAATTACTATTGAAAATTTTTTATAGGTTAGCAGTAAGTTTAACAAGAACAAACAACGTAACTGCATGGTTATAACTAATAGTAAACAGTTCCCAAAGAGTATAATAGGTAAAGAGTATTAAATATTAATATGCACTTTATAAAATATAAAACCTGTGTGTACGTGTGCTTGCATCTATTTTATCATTTCACAATAAATATGCTTTTCTTATACTTGTGATCTAAACAGTTATGATAGAACAAAGTTTAAGATGATTTGTTTTAAAAAAAGCATATGTCCTCCCTGTTGAAAATATCCAGCTGGAAATCCAGGTGGATTTTCCAGCTAGATTTCCAGGTGCAAATTTCAGCTGGATTTCTGGGGAATGCAGGTGCAATTTATACCTTGATTTCGAATCAATTTAGGTGGATTTAATGGATATCCAGACGGAATTTCCACCTGGAATTTACACCTGGAATTTCCATCTGGATTTCCAGCTGGATATTTTCAACAGGGATCATTAAACTCTGTAAATATTTTCTAGATTAATTTAATGCATTTAATCAGCAAAAAAATTTAAATCATCAGTTAAAGATAATAGCAAAATTTGACAAATACCTTTTACACTGTAATTCATTTGGTTTTAATTTCAGACATGAATGATTTGCCCTCATTTACTTTTTATTAAGGTTGTAACGGGGCCGCCCCTGATCCGCATCTACGTCCCTCGATGCGGCTGTGTGCAGCAGCGTGCTGCACACGTGCGATTTCGTCCGCTACAAACGCCGGGAGATTCGAACTCCCGGCTTTCTCGAGCTCAAGTGAGCCCGAGTGCGCGCTGAAAATGATCTCGAAGATCATCCGCGCCGACTAACTCTCGGTCGCGGTTCACGAGAAGGTTGAACGTGACCGGAAAAATAACAGAAAGATCGAAATAAATATTAGAGAGATTTATTTCTCTTTCGTCAAATTAAATCAACAAGACAATACAAATTACGCGGCAATGTTAGGCAGGTCGAGGTCGATCGCGAACGCGCGCGCTGTTTGGGCCGTTGTCCTCACACACACTTGCGCACGTTGTGCTACGCTAGTTTATGCGAGGAGTGCATCGGGACGCGACTGTCCAGGAAACGCGCATTCCTCCTACCTTGGTTGGCCGACCCACTCTGGTTCTCCCACACTCCGGTCCTCGGACCTTCGCAGCGCGAATCTTTAGATCGAGCCGTGACAAGGTTTTAAAAAATAATAGACATAACCATTTTTTCAAGCAAAAGGATAGGATATTGATGTTTAAAAAGCATTTATATATACAATTTTATTTTAAAAAAATATAAAGTTTAATAATGTTACCTATTCATCTTCAAATGCTAAGTCAAATCCAGCAGATATAATGATAAGGTTTGGACGACTCAGAACATCTTGATTCTTTTTCATCTTAACGGATAGCTTGGAGAGTTTTAATAAAATTTTTTTATTTTGTATCGTAGCTATTATTATTATTAATAACTACTCAGGTGGCTATGGTCCTCGCTGGTACCTTTTAGGATCGCCCATTTTCCTGTTTCCGCCCATTGCATTATTCTTTACATCTATTAATAAATATTTTACAAAAAATGGACAAGGGAATCGTATCACCGAAATTATCTTTGACGTAATAGATAAGTAATGGATAGTGATTTATAAAAAAAGTATTAGAAGTACTAAAAGTATGGTTCCAAAAGGGTAGTTCAACAGATTAATTTGAATGTAAATCTTTTTTTAGAAACTATTTCACTTCTACTATTCGTTTAAAAAAAATATTGCCTAAGTATCATTTGTAATTTTTAATAATATTGTTTTCATCACCGATAACGTTACAAAGCCACCTTCCCCCCTTCCCGAAACTATTTGTTGTGGCTTTTCTAATCGCGAGAGAATTTGTTTAATAATGTACGTAATTTTTTCAATTTTCTTCTTATTAATTTTGTTTTGATGTAAGGAATAATAACCATTAACATTAACCATTTGTAAGAACTTCTATCGATTTAGTTTTATTACCATAGAATATCGTTAAACGCATACACTTACAAAAATATATAATTATTATTTTTATTTAATAATATGAATTTTATTATCTGTTTAAATCAGAATATGCAGTCTGCAGAAAATAATATGGATGTGGAACAGGATAATGTTGTGGGTACTAATGCACAACCAACACTTGTGAAGGTTAGTTTATGCATACAAAACAGAGCAAACTACTTTTTAAAAATGATGCGCTAATTTATAATAAATTCTAAACATGTTTTAACAAGTAGTCCTTGTTACAAAATCAAAATATTCTATACTTTAATTTTATTACAAAAATATTAAAAAAGCTGCTTATCTAATAATGGAGGAGGACTAGTGCTGCCAATCATTTTTAGCTTGTTGCTTCAAAGTAGTTTAATTTCATTCCATAATCTTTAACTGAAATTTTCCTTGAAAGCGGGGCATCGCAAAGAAAGGAGGGAACGCGTCGACGGAGCTGGGTTAGGACTGCAGGTCCGAGCGAGATCCGGACCTTGGTCCCGGGGACCAGCGACCGAGAGTAGAGCTAACCGGAGATTAAATCGTGGACCCGAACGCGTAAATTAATAAACAGTATTCTTCAGGATTTTAATTATAATGAAGAAGAAGAAACGTTAGACTTAAATGAATGTCATTGATTAACCGAAATTTATAAAATTATACTATATAGTGATGATACAGAAAGGCAAACAATTTTAACGAATTTATAGAAAAAAAAGATTTGTTTGAAACTATTACTACACTAGTGGATAAAAATAGAGGAGAAATATTTTTAATGATTTTAAAATTTAACATCATGAATACATTTTCTTTCACGTTACATGATTGATAAACTTTTGAATCCGAAACAGGGTGTTGAGTACCATGCGATTTGTCCGAATTGTTCTGCGTACATTAGATAATTTGGTGATATACCGTCTAGTAGTATTTGCAATATCTGTAGTGCCCAAATTAATTTAAAAAACACTAGCGATAAATAGTATATTACGTACCTAGCCCTGTATAATAAGAAATTGTCTCAGATCACATGCAATTATCGACCAAGGCGAAGCCGAAGTAGACAAACATATAATCTGAGGCTTTCTTATTATACAGGGTGTAACGTTCAGCTATGACATACCCTAGGTACTTAACCTCAGCACAACAAATCTCTGACTTTTCTCTATTTATCTGTAGGTTTGCTTCTTTAAAGGCCATTAAGACTTTACGGAGCCAATACATGTGTTCTTCGAACGTGGCAGCCACTATGATTATATCATCAAGATACGAAAATACACGGGGAGCCCACTCTGGACGAATAATTCTATCCATTAACTTCTGGAAAGTTTTGGGAGCATTAACTAAACCATATGGCATACGCGCAAATCGGAAAAGTCCGCGTCCGGGAACACAGAAGGCCGTTATGTCTTTACTATCTTCATCTAAAAGTATTTGATTATATGCAGCACTTAGGTCTAATTTACTTATAAAACGTGCAAATCAAACATTATCGAGAATATCGTCAACATGCCTCATGGGATATGCGATCCAATTGCTCCGTCAGACTCTTTTCTGGATTTCGTTGGTCTAAAAGCGATCGAAACTTTACGATAAAAGTGGATATATCCTCCGTCGGTCCTGGGTACGAGCCTCTATCGCGTGCATTAAACTTTCTTGAATATTCTCCAATCCAAAGTGTAATCTAAATGCTGTTTCCAACTCTCCGAAAGTAGTCCTGTACCGATGCTCTCGGCGATACCAACTCCACGTTTCATCATCAATGACGGCTGTTAGGGCTTTCGTAATATCTGTGATGGAGAGTCGATTTACGATAACGCATTCTTGTAAATTTTGAATAAATGTTTCCGGCTCTGCCTTCTTATTTCCCCGGAAATCGATATGCCAATTCTTAAGGATTTCGTTTATTCTCTTCTCTCGGGCCATTAATGAGCTATCTAAACTACCAGATTGATTGAAATACGCTTGTGAATGGGGGAAAAAATCCGATGGGGGTATGGAATCATTGCGCGGTATCTGAGAAAAACACGTAAGGGTTTGTTGGGGATAACCATGATTTTGGGGTAAATTAGGTATTCTTTGCCGATAATCGGGAACTGAGTAGTTTTCATAATCATTCGCGGTTCTAGGTAAATTATAGGGATTGGCAGAACTTGGTATATTGCTTGAAATAGAATGGCCATACACTGGACCATACCGGGGTATAGGTTGGGATTGTAAATTATTTGGCAGCGCTGTTGGATATGTACACGTCGAAGTCGATGGTACGGTCGGCACGGTTCTTTCCGTTGGTACACGCAAAATACTAGGCCTGTACTGGGGTGCGGTCATTGCCATCTGCCTTGGAGCTAGACCTATAGTAGACGTGGACACGGGTGGTATCCTCTCTCGAACGACCTCATTGACCTCTCCTATTCCACTAATTCGATTGCTGGGTTGCGTGCTTGCCAATCCACGGTAAGATGTTTCATTCAACCTGAGTCTCTCTTGATCCAGTGATAAGAACTGTGTGGGGAGCCTTTAAATCAAGCGCGCTGTTTGCGCTCTGCTCTAAGCTACTCAGTGGAAACCTCGTGGACTGAGCTTGAGGAGTCATATTATCAGGCTGTAAAGTCGGTACGATACTTATTCGCCTTGCCTCGGTGGCGAAAGGAATGTGTGATTCAGCCTGATGCCTTACTTCAGTACCGTTTCGTTGACTCTGATCCTCATTTACTCTCATTTCTACCTGCGAGGTGAACGTAGGGGACGGGGCACGCATAGAGATTGGGTCTTCGAAGGGTCCCATAGTCTGGCTGGTATTTAATATTGGCATGGACCAGGTTGAGATCTTGGCGAGTCCTTCGAAAAGGATGAATTTGAAAATTCTAAATTGCGTTGCCAATCTAATTGGTCATTCCACGGTGCTGCGTTAGGCCCATAATAACGTCGCATCTCATTGCGCTCCAACCTCTCCCGTAGTATATCAATATTACAATCCACGTTGAGCCCATGTCGCACGGAATATTTGAAAATCCTTCCATCTGTTAATTTATTCAATACGTTCCTGATAATGGACGCTCCTGCCTCTGGATCTACCGAAATTAAATCCCCGGAGGCGTTCAACTCCGACGCAATACTATTTTCCAAGTCCGCCATTTTTTTTACAATAATTTAAATAATTGAGGGATTACCTTCTCTAAAGCCTGTATTTTTAAAATAATAACAAAAACAATTCCTAATTTCTTATCGCTAACTTTAAATTTAAACTAATTCTATGCTCAGGATTTTCCCAGATATTACACGATATTACCCACAGGTAATTACTTAGATCAGTGATCATACACAGCAAAAAAAATTCTAAAGCCTATAAATTTATCCCGCAAGCAAGAAAAGAATAAACTTGTCAGTAGCAAATTTACCACGAGCAAGCAAAACCAAAGAAAAAAACTTAAATCGCCGTCTTCAAATCACTACAGGAAATTTTTATTAAGCCCAAAACAAAAATTTAGCACTCAAAAAAATTTACCTTAACTATTAAATTTTTCTTCACCCCGACAATAAACAAAAAACCACAACAAAAAAATTAATACTGCGTGTTATTCCATGCAAAGCAAGCCATTAATACTGTTATTATAATCACGTGCACGCGTACACTCTGATATATCCGTCTGTTCACAGCTGCAAACTGTTTGCTGTGTAACTACAAAATCTCATTAAGTGTAATACAGGCTTCGAAAAATTCTACAACTTAATAATGCGTAAAAGGGTCTGGTGAATATTTCCCAAAACTGTGCTAGCCGTTAGAGCATTAAGCGTAACAGGGCATTCGGGTTCACTAATGCTTCAAACAAAGCAAACCAAACAATTAAGCAAATATGAACTTGAGCCAGTAGTAAGGTGGAAGGGGTTATACATTTGCAACATATGCAACATAAATCAGCATGATAAATAGGGGGAAAAAAAAACAAGCAGCAAAGCATGTAGAATATAACAGCAAAAAAAAAATAAATTAATTATTATTGACAAGAAAATTATAATTTAAGTATTACCTTTTTCGAAAATATATTATCTGATGAGCTGGCAATGTAACAAAATTCAACATTTTTAATCTTTCGTTGATATTTCTAAGAAAACTATTTTAAATCAAAGCCTGTAAGTAAAATATTCTGCAATTCACGACAATAGAATTTATCGCTTTCCAAAATGGCTGCCAAGTGTCCTCCTGACGATATCGTACCGTGTGTGCTGATACACGGACTAATTGCCACGCTGGCCGAGCCTTTTCCCACTGCCATGCCAGTAATACTTAATTCACGTTGGGCGCCAATTTGTAACGTTCAGCTGGGGATCAGGGCTGACGTACTAAGGAATACACGGATTTTGTACATCAAAAGAATAAATAAGCACGTTTATTAACAATTAAAACGTTTACACAAAAATGCCCGTAGCCGGTACGGGACTTGGGCGCCAGTCGTGAATAATATGGAGTCGCGACACTCCAACTTAACCGCGAGCACGCACGCACAATCACGGCACAACCTCGACAGGATGGGGAAGACGAAGGGAGGGTATCCGCACCCTGTAGCCGCTCTCGTGGTCACTCGCTAGTCCACACGTCCTTCAGTTTCGGCTGCCTCACACAGAATGCCCTTCCTAAGTGTTAAGTTGCAGAAATGATTGGAACACACGTGAGTGGGAGAATTTTGTCTTGAGTTATAGTATTGAAATATTTCCTACCATATTGTCTACTAAAGCTATGCAGCATTGGTTATTATTCGTTGCAATTTCTTGCTGAAGTTGAAGATATACACAACGTTAAAGTTATGACTTATAATGTGCATATTCTTTTACATGTAAGCCAAAGTGTTTTGAATTGGAGACCATTATGGACGAAATCAATTTCAGTTTCGAATCGGCCAATCGGTTTATTAAATGCAACGAAATGCGCAAAGTGTGTTACGTATTAAGTGGTTTGATTCATTAACATATCTCACAGTTGCTCAGTATTAGAAGAAAAGTTAATTCACGAAGCTAATGACGATATTGTAAGATATGGCTATGATACTCTTCTACGACGAGTTCAAAGTGTACATTTATCAGCTTTCAGAAATTGATAAAGAAATAATTAATTCCTTGCAATTGTCCAAACATTCGACAGAATTCTTTTATAAAATGATTAAAATCATTGACTGTACAAATCATATTTAATACCTAAAAAACATTACCAATAATTCGTATGCATTACTTAAAGTCGGAAAATTTATTCGCATTACTGGCTTTATAGATGCTATACATGAAGGCATCGAAATCAGTATGTGTAATTTTGTTGAAACTACTCAGTATTTTAGTACATCTTTCAAAGCATGTCAAGCAGTAGATACAATTTATGAAGAAACTGTAACAACAAACAGTATCGATGAAATCTGCGTATGCATCGATGTGCACAAAAGGTATCTGTGCCCTGTACCAAATTTCTTACGTTACTGAAATTTTTCATATTGTATGTATTTATGTAAATATTTTTTATACTGTTGTGTATTTTTGATACAATAAAAATGTTTTATAATTAAATAAATTGTAAATACTTACCAAATACTCAATAATTGATATATTGTTTAATTCACTTTCATTCAGAGCACTCGAAAGTGAACAAAAACTTAGTTAATTATTATTGCAATTAATGTTGAAATTTGCAAATTTTTGTATAACTGGACTAATATATTTTTCGCATTTTATTCTATTAGGAAAGTAGAAATAATAAATTACGCAACTTTCCGCAAAATTTTCTACAGGTTCTTTTAACTAAGGGTTTATTCTAATAGAATAATAGAAATAACCTAAAACCTTAGAAAAACTGAATTGATATGACAAGTTTTGAACGACTTTAAATCATGATGCGCCCCGCGAAAATTTTTTATAAAGCATGACTATTTAGAACGGCTTAGAATCGTTCAAATTGAAAATTAAACTGGGTTCTCGAACAAAATTTTTTAATGGGCTTAGTTTTTTCGTCAGATAAGATTTTGTGATCAGATCTTAGGTAAGATCTTATGTGAGATTTTACCTAAGTTTTTTCAATAGGGTAGTTATTGTAAAAGAAATTGGTTTCCCGTAAGGCTACATGTTAACTGCGTGAAAATTCAATTACTAATTACTTTTTTTAATATACCTTATTCTGGTAGAAAATAAACCAACCAAAATGGCCTATTCATCAATGGTTGGTAAACGATTTTGGGCAACAGATACTGTTGCAATTGAGAAGCGGTGCAGTAGCGCTCGCGCTATCGACAGCACGATTTTAAAATTCGAGGTTATGATATAACAACAAAACTATACAGCTGTTTTTCTAACAAGTGTATGATATGCTTACTACACATGCGCAGATTTTGAATACGATGCATCTTACAACTTAACCTCAAATTTTAATCGAATACCAGACTTAATTGTTTATTTACGAGAAAAAATATAAATCCTTTTTGACCTATTCTAACCTTTTATTAATAATATAACATAATAGTACACCTTAAACAGTTTGTTTGACCAGTTTTTAATTACCTAATATCTTTTTGAAAATTTCAATTTTGCAATATTCACTGGCCGACGGCGATCTGAAAGGCGTAACGATTTAAGGTGGTTCATCAGTGACACTGTTAGTCAAAGTCATGATGTAAAAACAGTTTGCAAGATATACACTAAAAGTTATGCCGAAATTAAATTAAATTTTAATGATATTTCCTTTAAATTTTAAGAAGAATTGTTATAATAAATTATTATATACATCTTGTGCTTGATCAGCGTTGTACGTTTTTCTTGCGGAAGTACAAACCTCGTTGTTGCGCATGCGCCGCGCCGAGCAGTCATACGTATGCTTGAGGCGTGGCGTCGATTGACATAATCTATTAGAACAGTTAGATACGCGAATCGGAGTTGTGCAGAATCAAAGTATTTTTTGAAGTTTTGTCTCAAATATTGTGTAGTGAAACTAAGTGCAATAATAATCTAAATTATATTTTCCATGTTATGTGTTTTGAATAAAATTTGTATATTCAATCACAAGATTATGGTCTATTTTTATACTTTTATCCTATCTTATTTACACATTTCTATTATGTAAATTAAAATAATAGGATTGTTATGTATTCTAATTCAGTTTTAATCGACTTATTTTAATTACGCGCGCTTTTTGAAGCGTCTGTTCCGTTTCTACGGCGGCCATATTGTTCCGGTAAGATGCAGCATAAGTACGATTTTCTACACTTTATCTTTATATATCTTGAAAGAATTAATGGCATGACCTACTTTAGTTTATATCAATAGATTCCTCATGATCTCTTCTTTTTAATTCATATTTATTTATTGATATCTGCAGTTTTTATGAAAAGGAATCTAATAAAATGTATCGAATTTTTAATGGACTCCATATGAGCCCATGTTAAAAAGTCAATTTTTAAAGGGCTCGTTTGCAAAAATTTGCATGGCAACCGAGCCTCAATTTTTGGGAAATTATTCGGCATACTTTATTTAATAACCTCTCTAAATTTCCCACCTATCTGCAGTGTTTTGATTCACTGATGAACCACCTTAAGCAATTTCGTTGGTCAGTGGCTTGTGAAACAGTTGCCCAAATGTCATATAGAATTGGCCCGCCGATGTTGAATGACTGGTGAATGTTTCTACCAGGGTAGGATCAGAAATATTTAACTGAGTCTTCTGTAACTTAGTATTGATCAATTAATATTTCCAATTTTATTAATTATATTATTATTAATATATAATATATATCATATGAACGGTAATTCCATTACCGACAGTACTACCCTAACCGAGCTTTTAGGCACGACTGCAACACAGAATGCCTTATATTTTCACTACAGCAAAAAGGAGGCTATGTAAGATAATGAATTGATTAACAAAATGTTTGTTATCATTCTAAAAGGTAGCACTATGGTTTTCCACTCGTTATAAATAAGCGTGCGAGTACAATTGTATATTGTATAAAGAGGAATAAAAGGAAATCATTTGTTTTTGAAATATCTTGAAAAATATGGTCTTCAGTAAAAAATGATAATTATCAATTTAGCACAACAATCAAAAATAATTTTTTTATATGCAGCATTTTTTTCGACATAACATTTACAAAAAACTACACGGATTTTCGCTTCAAAAGACGTCATTTTACCAATAAAAAACTGATTTTTGGCTCTAAACATTTTTTAAACGTCATCTACATTAAAATATAAAATGTTGAGAACTGCATAAAATTGGATTATAAAACATTATCACGTTATTTTCAATACTCAATCCTTCATATTCATATTCTTTCTCTCTTTTATGCAAAAACTCTCAAATTGTTGGTATTTTCTTCCATTATTATTTACGTTATTGATTGATTCTGTAGATTTCAGTGATTCGGAATTATAGTTAAGTAACCAAATATAAAGTTTTAACAAAACATAACTTTAGGGGTCAACTGTGTTGAAAATTTTGAACATTAGACCCTAATACTTTAGATTTATACAGTTGTTTCTGTAGAGTATAATATTTGATTAGAGTAAACACCAAAAGCAGTGAATTTAAATGAATTTGCGAGTGAAATCATTCTAAATTTTTGTTGTATTTTATTTCGCGTCGCATTGAAAACAGGTTTTCAAAATTTAAATAAAATATGCCTCCGGTATATTTGGAATGAAATTATTGTAAAAATGCTCGAAGAAAACAAAAAAATTTATTGTTAATCAAAGGTGATTAGGAGTTAAGAATGCGATGGAATATTCGTCTCTATACAAGGAAAAGATTGTTACGGCGGTGAGAAAGCCAAATAGGTAAAATTTTACAAATTTTGATAATCACAAATCAGCATCGCTGTAGCGATAACGCGGAGCTCGACAATTTATGCACGAATATTCCCACTAATTTTACATAATTTAATCTTCTGATAGTGACCTGCATGCATTAATCCTTTGATAAATTAAAAAGAAGAAAAAAGTTAGTTTACGATCAATTAATTTCGATTTAAATTTTTTTGTATAGATCTCACATATTGTCAGTTTAATCCTTCAGAAATTCCGAAGAAAAAATTATGTAAAAAGTACATCGTCAAATTTATATTATTGACATTGTCGATGAGTTAAATGATACGATTTTCCCGAAGTAATAAAAAACATAAGCTTTCGCGTAAAATTTATTTTCACTATCTTTATTAGGTAAAAATACATTAAAGCACAATACCGTTTATCATTTTTTGCAGCAAATACTCCATTACTTATACGTTAAAATGCTTCAAACGACCGAGGCTATCAATTTGCAAAAAAAATATATTAAATTACAGTATTACGAGATTTATTTTGTTTTATGAACGACTGTAAGCTTTTACGACTATTGTGGACGTCATGAATACTTATATTTTCTTCATAAATTTTTACTTGGTACCATTTCAAAGTAGATAAACTTTAGACTTTTAATGTGGCAGGTAGCTTCGTGTAAAATCGGCAAGAATGATTATTTTTCTTTAACAATATGTAGTTTGAAATAGCCGTAATCCTCAATTTTCTAACAATTCGTAATAAATATGTAACGTGGATTGAATTTTCACTTTTCTATCATTTTGCAACATTTTTAATTTGTGCATAATAAAAATATAATATAAATTTAAACCACATTTTTAAATTCTATGTATATTAATGGTTACAAGCATAAAGAAAATTTTTTAAATTATCATTATTTTTGTTTCAAATTGCAATATCAAATACGAAAGTAAACTAATTCTTAATTCTTCATCAACGTAAATTTTAGTATAAAATGCAAGAAATTTTTCAATCTAGTGTAGTAAAATTTAAGAGAAACGTTAACAAAATGCAATATATTAACAAATTTAAAAAGGAATTTTACAGAAAAAAAAAACAATTAAAAATCATGAAGAAGGAACGATAATTATAATACATTTATTTTTTTTATTTTTAGAACCTATAAAATTTGTTAGTATTACGTTACTGCAAAATTTATTATAACCTTTTTTTCAGTGTATTACAGAATCACGAGTAAAAAGTATAAAGTTTTTTCCTTATTATGCATTTCCATTTCGTTAAAAACAAACAAGATACCAAAATGAACACTTAAAATGTTTAAAAATTCTGCAGTGCTTTATTATTCATTATTAACTTATCGGTTGGGTAAACGAATGGATTATATGTTCTGGTACTTCACAATTTTAATGCATTACTACATAAAATAAAGTGTACTTGCAAATAACAAAAACACGTGAAAATGGTTAAGGCGTAGTAACAATATTATTGACTAACTTGTACATGTGCACATACAAATTACCGAAGCAAACTACCAATCCTTAGATAATATTTATAATAAACAAAAAAACTGTTAAAATTTGAATGAAAAGGAAACATTTTATATGGTTATTTATTATTTTTTACCATTTATATACTTTATTTCATGGTATGGATTTAATTATATTAGTCCACAAGAATGAACCATATTCTGATAAATCAATTAGTTTTTTTTTTTTTTTTAAATAAAACTAATGGATAAAGTATCGAATTATGGGAACAAGTGATGTGTATTATTAGAAAAATAAATAGACTCGAATACTGTTGGAAAGCGTTCATATCTAATACCATATATATGACAGCAAGTTTGTTAGTCAACAAAAGGTACGAGCGCGCGAAATTTTCTTCAGTAATGTTTCGCACGTAATGGACACGTAATGTGCTATACGTAAAGTCACAATTAACTAACACTTGGAGGAAAAAATGTTGTTTTTATCAATTTAGTCGGCTTTTTATTTTTTTTATCGCCAATCGGAAAAAGGAGTGCCTCCTTTTTATTAAATTTCCGACACCGTCAGAATTAAGGCCAATGCTCGATTAGGAGTTTGTTTTTTCTTTGTCATAAATCTACTTGAAATCGTGGAGGTCATAAGCGGCAGATAAGAGCACCTCCAATGGCTTTGCACTTTTTCGCTATTAAGGCGTCATTTAAAAGAGCGATAATAAAAAGCGCCCGAAACGCTTGAACTCATTCGTTTTCGCGCCGCGGCGTTCCGGGTGTTCGTCATGACTTCGAGTGAGGATTCACACTTTTCTTCATTGCCTATGAAAAAACGGCATATGCCTCCTGTCTGGGATCCACGTGGTATTTTGCAGTAGAGTCCATATAAATCTCATAAAATGTCTCATAAGAATAATTATGTGGAAAATAAATGAATTCTTAGAATCAGGTATGATATTGCATACGGAAATCGTTACATACGCGCTATACGGGGTTCGCAAACATTCTAACTTCGCTGGAGAGAAATAGAGTAAAAATTAACTCTGTTGGAGTGAAATTTTTTACTCTAATTTTATAGTGAATTTAACTGCCTTGAAGGAGGGAAATAGAGTGATTTTTTCAAGGTATGGACATAAACTATAATATTCTACTCTAGCTTAGAGTGAAATTAAATCACTTTATTCGTGTAGTGTCAAATTTGACTCCATGAGTGCTTTCACTGTAAACTAAAATTTCTCTCCAGCCAATATAGCGCGTACAAAAAGCTTCAGATTCATTTACGGGAACCTCTTGAAAAAGTCTAATATCCAGTGGTGAATTCTTACATTAGCTTTCATAGTTAAGAATTGTACTGTATATGAGCCATATAGGTATTATTCGTTTCCCAAGTAATTCTCGTAACGGAATCGTATGATTTCCATGTATATCTTATAAGTGACCTGATCAATTTCTTTAAGTAAACTCTTTTAAAAATGAAAGAAAAAAGGAAAAGTAAAATATGCCTTTTTTGAAATGTGCATTTCGTTGTTAGAGGCGAGGGTATTACGAGGCCAAGCGAGTTTTGCTAGAAAATACTGTGCAGATCCCACACAAGCAGCATATAGGGCTCCTTCTTTTTTGAACAGTCAATGTCGCGTGGGTTTTTTAATAGTTGTACTGTTTGTTTGCAGGCATTCGTTGCCTGCTGGATCTGCTGCTGTTGCTGACGGTCTTTAGACTTGGCGATGCCGTCAACGCTAACTGTGACTTTCGCCAGAAATTGGAGCCAGGGAAATCTTATTCCATAACGAATCCTAACTATCCTAACAAATACGTAGGAGCTAATTCTTGCCGATGGTATGCCATAAGTGATACGCGCGTTAGACTCACGTGCAGTGAGTTAAATATTCCATCTGTGAGTACAAAAAGTTTCTTTACTAAAAAAAAAAAAAACAGTTGAAACGACAAGCAATTTAAGACATTATACCAAAAATATGACGCGTTAAAAAGTAGCACATTAAGATAGGCCTTTTTTCACAAGTGCTTTTCTTCGTTAGTGTAGAGTCGACGGTATACAAGGTAATTTGGACTACTTTTAATAAGTATTTAAAAAAATTATAAGATATCTAAGAAATATAAATATCTCTCGTTTGTTTTTAGATATTTTTAGAGTTTTTCAATTGATATTTACGGCCGTTTAGTTTAAAAACTACACTGAGAAATTTTTTTTATAAAATTTATTAAAAATATAGTAAAAATTGCTATAAAATATTGTAACGCGGCGACATACTCAGTTTTAATAAAAACTACTATATTTTATTGTAAAATTTGTAGCATTCAAATTTTACAATACAATGCTTGTAAATTTTACAATCCGATATTGTAAATTTTACAACTTCGTGTTATAATTTTTATTGTAGAAAAAATAATTTAATTTTTTTCTTCTGAATAATTTGTTATATAATAATTTGCTCGATTTATGATCACGCTCGCATGTACATATTATTTCGCTTACGGAGTTTCAGAGCATTTGCTCTTATATACTAACCGGAGAGATGCCTGTCCGCTTGCGAGTTAGAAAAATCAGTGATTGCCACCTACATGTATACTTGTACTTTTTGGATATAACTTGGCGGCATATTTGAAATAAGCATATGAATTATTACACTGAGAATACAATACAATAGCATACATCACTCAATCATTCAAATATTCATTTAACTTTTAACTTTTAAAATATTGATAAACGTATAGTTACTTTTCGTTAATAAGTTAATGATTAACTAAAATCGATGCATTCCCCGAAACAGTAAAAACGTGGCCGAGTAACACAGAGCGAGTTTTGTCACTCGGCTAATGTTAAAGCGGCGTTGCCATATCGCGCGGATGTCCAGCTTTTGACGAGCTACGGTGGCGACGCATCCACATTTTCATAGAACTTAGCGTAAATTTACAATATCATGTAGCAAAAATTGCTATCCGATAGTATTTAATAGGAAAAATAGTAACGTATGGGATAAAATTTAATATAAATTCTTTTAAATTCTATAATTAGTCATATTTGCTATATTACATAGTAATTTTTATTATGGGAGTTATAATTTTTATAATAATTTAATTTAAAAATTGTTAAATTTTTGCAAATTATTAAAAAAAAAAAGA
Source organism: Sycophila sp. Sp_5 (assembly GCA_018906775.1). Taxonomy (NCBI): domain Eukaryota; kingdom Metazoa; phylum Arthropoda; class Insecta; order Hymenoptera; family Eurytomidae; genus Sycophila; species Sycophila sp. Sp_5. The sequence continues at coordinate 83,952 of JACCID010000107.1, read as the reverse complement.
TAAAATTTATCAAGCTTCACTATGTCGCCGCATTGCAATAATTTATAGTAATTTTTACTATAATTCTAATAAATTTTACAAACAATTTTTCTCAGTGTACCTTAAATTATTAAAGCATGGTCTCTTGGGACGCACGGCAAAAATTTCACTACAGACTGACAATATTGCACTCAGAAAAATATTAGTAAACTGACATTCTGACAAAATGATTACATTTTATGGTAAAATTGACTGTGCCTATATGAAAATGAAAATATTTACACTAATGTGCATGCATGTCCGATTCTTTGACAAATTTAAATTTCATTTTTTTATGCGTTCAGCCTCATTTTCTCCAGACCTACTATGAGTTATTTGTTCATAATATGGATACAATTTTCGTCTAAAACAAAATTTCACCGTCCGTCTGCTATGTTATATCGAAATGCTGTTATCTACGCAGTAAAGTTCTTTAAATTATTTAATAATTATAGATGTAACGATATATTTAATTTTTTCAAGGAAAATACAATTTTTTCGCTTATTAAATTGATAATTCTTATCAATGTAGGCTAAAGTAATAGTAACAATAATAAATGCGCTAATGATCAGTCTATTACTTTAATGAAATACGTCGTAAGTATTTCCGTTATCGGAAAGCATGCTCATCTCGTAATACAAAAATGAACAAAATTCGAAAAATCACTCAAAACACTTAAAAAAAATTAAATACGAAAATAAAAAAAACGTTTTTCATAATTTAAAGTTTATTACATGTCTATATGTATATGTTTTTAAATATTTGCCGATATCAAGAGGTCTTATAATACAATTTTTTTAATAAATTCGAATAAGAATAACAAAATATAAAGAGAAAAGAGTTATCACAAGTTTATACAGAATAGTAAAAATTGAAATGACCTGCACCTCCGATCTGCGGCGAGTTTACAATGGTTGCGATGATGATTATAAGACAGGACTAGATGGCGCCTACCCACGCAATACAACTCGCAAGTGGACAGATATGTGTGTTCAGTTAGTATATAAGGACGATTTGAATACTTTTCAACACTGTGAACTTACGATTGCGTTAATGTGTTGCGTAAGATGAGTAGTATAATTCTCACACGTCGGTAAAATCAGTTTGTGTAGGTGTAGGCAGGCAAAAATACATGTGTAAGCCAACGAATTACCAATCAAAAAGTCTATAATACAATAAATAAAAAATCTTCAAAATGTTAAAATCTTCGTAGGTTCCAACTTTGAAATATCAGAAGAAATAAATAAAAAGGATACAAGACAATTTTCTTTTCCGTAACCAGATTCATGAAATATTACTGTACTAGCATAGTAAATTACTATGCGTTATTGTAAATTTTCATAAAAATTATGTTACTTTTTAGTGTACTTAAAATTACTATACTTTAAAGTAATTTTTGCTAAAATTCAAGTCTGTCCTCGCACTCCTAAACAGTATAGTATTTTTTATTAAATTTTATTGCATTTTTTACTTGAATTATTTTCTCCATGAAGAATCGAACATTTCAATTGAGAAAGTTAAAATAAATATTTATTAAAAAATATCAGAATGCATATACATACTTACGTAAGTATATCGGTTTTCCGCATATGTTTTTAAGCGATCAAGTGGATCGTGTAAGTTTTGAAGCGTCGTAGGAAAATACACTGAAAAAAAAATAGGGGAAATTTTACAAAAAAATAGAGGAATTTATACAATAATTCATATTACCTGAGGACAGACTTCAGAAATAGCAAATTTTACAATGTACGGTTTGTAAATTTTTCAATCCTCCAATTGTAAATTTTACATGAAATGTTTGCAAATTTTACTATATTTTTTTGTAAATTTTACTATATTTATTTGCAAATTTTATAATTTTATTTCGTAAATATAATTTAAATAAATATAGAAGAAAAATATTTTATAGGAAACACCGACCTAACCTTTTGGTTAGAATAAACGTTTGGGTTTTTTTTAATTCATCGCTTATATGCATTATTGAAATCGAGATACAAGTGAACGCTTACTTAACTTTAGAAAGACCTACTTAATTTGTTAACGCTAAAGTATTATTCGCAATGATCGCACCTAATTACTTTATACATGGTAATCGCATTTTATGAAAGAGATACATCAAAACGCTCTTATATACTAACTGCTGTCAATCCTAACCACTTGCGAGTAAGAAAAACGGTGCGACATCTATACAAAAATTAATTAAATATTTCAGTTAAACTTTTCATTTTGATTTTTGCCGACCGATCAATGGCTAGCTCGAAGAAGAAACGAGAAGTCTCACGCTCACTGTGGGTTAGCCGGTCGCGCATGCGCCTTAGCGCAAACAATAAATTTTACAATGTAATTTTGTAAAATATCCCAAGGTTTTAATAAATATTCCAAGAAATCATTATAAGTTATATACTTCTTGAATATTTATCGATTAGTTACAAGAAATTATAGTAAAAATTAATAATAAAAATGCAAAATTTGTACATTTTACTGGAATTTTCTTTAACAAAAATTGGAATTTCTACATCAGCAAATATTTCCTATGTTAAATAATAAAAATTTTAAAAGATATTGCAGTAATTATACATTTTTCTAACATAATATAATAAAGTAAAATTAATTGATGTCATAATTGCAGTCTGTCCTTCAAGTACAAGCAAATATTGTAATTTTTTCCCTAAAATTTTTCTCAGTGTAGCTTATTGAAAATATATACACAGTTTTGTTACCTTATTTCTTTACGCTCGATTAACAAAAAAAACATACAAAAATTACTATTTCTAATATGGATAAATAATCACTTTAAGCTCATTCTTCCAATTTGGGTGCTGTCATAGACATGCTAGTCCTACAAACTAATTGTTAAAATTGTATGAAAATAAATGAAGATAAAATATATATTCTCAATAGGGTATTTCAATTTTTTTAATGTTATGTTTGACATTATTAACTTTATAAGACGCGAGCACAAAACGCGAGTGTGCCATAAAACGAGCGGAGTTTTTCTTTAGATAGTATGAAAATAGTAGTTTTCGATACAAGTACTTATGCGAAAAATAATACAGTTTCATATACTTGAAATATTATTTTTATTATAATTTTTATATTTGGTAGAGTCCAAATTGTCAGAGCGACTACCTGGACATTTACACGGATCCTGAGAAGGGAGCGCATAAGTACTGCGGTACTGGAGATTTTAGCAGAGAATCAGAGGGTAAGGAGATGATCATCACATTGACGACCGTTTCTAACACACCTGGTGGTAAATTCAAATGCTTCTTAGAAGCTATTGAAGATGATGAATGCAGATGCGGTTGGAAGAAGCCGGTATGAAATTCAAAGTTACTTTCTTAATTTCGTCAAATCTTTACATTTTTATTGGATCCAAGTATTTCGAGAATGCAGGTTGTAGATACTTAGATCAAGGAAACAGTAAGCCGCTCTTTTTTCACTTCACTTAGTAAAAAATTCATTTCTTTCAATAAACAATAATTAAGTCATGGCAGTATTTTTATTGTATAATAATAAAAGCAAGTACGTTGAAATTGTGTTGAGAAGGGAAAAGGTTTTGATTGGGAAAGAAAGGACTTTTAATTTCTCATAAATATATGAACGAATCTGCACCTTCGCTTTCGATCTGGATGGTCAAACGTTATTTTTATTTTTAATTACGATCAAAGGAAGAACACGTTGAGATAATAAAAAGGATCCTTTTCTTTTTTGTTTTCTTTTAAATTCTGCAAAATATTTCAACGAAATTGCTACCAAGTACTTGTTGCGTGGCTTTGCAAATATCAAGGGTTGCTTAAGTGAACTGAGGTGTTTGAAATAAAAAATTTCAATAAATGAAGAAGTATTTAAATTTTTCGTCGTAATTTTTTATTTCTTCATAGATAGAAACAAAAAGAAGGGTAAATGATGGTTTTTGTATTCTGAAAATGTTGTGTGAATTGCAGTACGAGGAGTGTTGTGTTGTGCGCTTTTTAAATTGGTTTAGGAAAATAAAAATGGTAATTGAGCGAATAGCTTTGTTTAATAGTTAATTGTTTGCTGCAGACGAAAATAGTTGGAGGGAGAGAAACTGGAGTGAATGAGTATCCTATGATGGCAGCAATCATCAATATTCCCGTGAAGCAAGTCTACTGCGGCGCTACAATCATATCAAATAAGCACGTCCTTACCGCAGCACATTGTCTTACTACGCTCAGTGTGCAAATATAGGAATATTAATTGGCGATCATGATCTTACCACAGGTAATGTAACTAAGCTTTAGTTTTTTTATTTTTTCCCTTCAAGTTGTTTATTTTTATTTAGAGAGCATGATAATTTATACGGAAATCTACAAAATATTTTCAGGTTATAATGAAAATTGTTCATAGAATAGGTATTTCCTGCACAATAGGTACAGGCTACCATTCTTATTACTTCTTCCTAGAGGAAGCTTTGGTATTAGAAAAAAAATTTAGTGTAAGCTAAAAAATAAAATCATCAATAATAAAATTAGTATTATTAATGGAAGATAAGGTAAACAATATTAACTTTAATTTGCAACCTGGAAAATTACATTTGGAACATTCTAGTTGTAATTTAGACTCCGTTGACTTGACTATAATTTTTTCAGTTACCATAAGATTCCGCACCAAGAAATGGCTGTGAGACCTGGGACAAAATGAAAAATGTTTGAAATCATTCTCGCGCGAATGTAGGGATTTTTTCATTTGAACGATCAGAAAATATTTGACAGTAAAAAAACTTAATTTTTCAATTTATCTGGCTCACTTTTCTTTTGCACTTTTTGAAAAATAAATATTCTAGTCTAATACCTAAATAATTCATCGCAGTATTTCATTATTTACGGAAAATTCAACTTTTATACACTGATAGAATATTTCAATGAAATGTTAAAACTATATTTGTAATGCCGTGCGACCTTCCATTCATTAGTAGGATGTAATTGTTTATATGAGTAATAGAGACCGGAATCTTATACTTAAATATTTTCTCTGTCAAAGATGCATACTGATAAATATTATTTTTTCAGGTGATGAAACAAACGCAACGAAACTTTATCGAGTGGCAAATTTTGTGCGTCATCCATTGTACTTGGAGAACGAAAAAGATTACGATATAGCTGTCATCACCATTTCTGGAATAATAGTTTTTACGAACGAGGTTGGCCCAGCATGTTTACCATTTCAACACTACCTTGACAGCTTTGGAGGTTCATACGTGGATGTGCTAGGTAAAGCAAATTATCATTTATTTATATTAAATGCCTGCACTGAGAACAAATTATTGGACAAATTATGAGACTTTCCAATAAAAATTATTATTCTGCACTAGGAAGTCATATACCGTCGTTTTAAAATATACCATCCTACGTTAGAAATATTTCGAGAATTCTATAGTGATTTAGAAACAAAAATTGATTGCGTGTCCATAACTACTTATTACAGTTAAAGATATTCATAACTTATATGAAATTTCGTTTTATTTATTGCAATTGTTGGCGGATAATTATTGCTACATTAGCTACACATTGACGCTCACAGTTACTTAGAAACGAAAAAACTCTGTAATATATGAAGCCGAGTCGGGCCTAGCCAATTGAATTCATTTAATTGGGCTTTTATTGGTATCGCAGTACATGTATATCGCCAAAACGCTATATTTCTTATTATATCACCATCGCATCCTTATCGTTTTTTACATACTCTACTCTCGTAAGTTTTGTAACACATATCAAGGCTTCATTTTAACGTATTCGCATTTTAATTCGTATGGTTAAGTTACAAAGTCGGGTCAGGAAAAATTACACACACACACACGCACTCAACGCAGATTCAGATAAGAAAACCGTGCATAAGGTAAAGTACCCGAAATCTGGACACCTTCTAGAATGGGACCTGAAGATGGACAACAAAAAATAAGTATAATAAAAGATTAAAACGTTAAAAAAATTTTTGCAATTCTGTGCGTAAAGTTATGGTTTAAAGTTCTTCTGATGCCTCTGGCTAGGGTGTAAATTTTACTTTACACACGGGATAATTTTACAAACAGCCAACAGTGTGTAAAGTTTACCTTACACACCGTTACCCATGCGTAAAGTTAAATCTGCCACTTTTCCCGCTTCCGAAATTCGGGTTCAATACGTTTGAATTGACGAGATTCTTGGGATAGATCTTGTGAAAAATAATGTTAATTTATTTCAAATATTTAAAAAGTTTAATAAAAAAAATTAATTTTATTTTACTGTCGCTTTTCTTATTTCAATTTTTTTTTATAAAGACTATTATGTCAGTGGTTTTTATTGGGGGGGGGGAGGCTCCGCCCCCCAACCCTCCGACGGGGGCTTCGCCCCCTGCACCCCCACCAGGCGCTCCGCCCCTGGACCCCGCTCCCCGCCCAGAACTAACCACATTATAAATATTCTACTTGTGGGTAGCTCGACTATTATTTACAATTTCTTGTTACTACCCGTGTAAAAATAATTCAGACTAAAATAAGACGATAAAAAGATTCGTCTTTATTATGTCCGGATTTGAGATTTCTTAAGATTTAAAAAGATTCTCTATTAACAAGCGCCTAAAAAGCAATTTAACATCTTTTCGAGATCATTGTTTTAATACAATAATAATATTAGTCTAATACATATGAAAAAAAAAATTAAATATAAGATCTTATGTATGGAAAATTGAAAAAATTGAACGTATTAAACTAATATTAATTTTAACTACACTGAGAAAAAAATTCAGTTGGATCAAAAGACTCATGCCTATAAATGCGAGCAACAGTATACTCTGTCAATTTGACAAATTTTGAATTTGAATTGAACAGCTTCGTTCTGTTAAATTAAAACCTTTTAAAGGTATGAATTGTCTTTGGGAAAGCTGCCCACGTGCTCAGGTCCACCATGAGCCTGGAACACGTTGGACACCCGGAGGATGGGAATGAGTGCCGGTGAGAGAATATGTAGATCGCGAGTGTGAGAGAGAATAAACTTTATTAACACATAGCCTAACTTTACATTGCTCGCACGCCAGAGCTGCGGCGATGCGAGCATGGGTTACCTGAAGGGCAAAAACGAGTCTTGGAAACGGACGTTGCTGGGCTGGTCCGTTCGCTTCGACGTCCGGTGGTAGAGAGAGAAAAGGGAGCGGCGTTGTCGAGCCGAGCGCACACGAGTGAGCTCGGCTCGACGAAGCCGAGTTGCGTGGCGTGCCGGGAGGTGGCGCTACAACCTTATGCTGTTGATTCAACGCCCCATACCGTTGATTCAAAGTACTTGTAATTGTAGTTTAGAATATTATTTCACTTAAATTAACCATTCTATACATATAATTCAACCGAATTTCCGAATCTTGATAAAAAGAAATTAAAACTTTTTTTTATTCTCAGAACCTTAACGCCTTTTATTTCTGTCGCTGTATTCTAACTGCAACTTATTTGCTGGAAACTGAATGAAATTTATAAAGGTTTCTTAAACAACTGCACATTTAAGCGGGAACACATTCGATGTTTTTTCACATTAATATTATTATGTCGGTATCACACACACTTTCTCGCAAGGATGCTTACAAATCTAAATTACGCAACGCAGTTATATGTAGTCGCACGCACAATTACATATGTACGTTTGAATTATTTTCTTCTTATATACTAACCATCATGAATGCTGGTCGCTTGCGGGTACAGAAAAACAACAGTCGCCTTCTAGCGGTTTATAGACCAATTATCACTTCGTGGCTCCGAAGAAAACAAAGCCGAGTATACCGGCTGGGTAGCCTCATCGGCGTGCGTCGAAACGTGGTTATAAAGACCTACCGTAGACTTAGGCGCATACTCCAAGTAAAACAGCACACTACGCGACAGCGAAGGTACGAGAGGCCCACGTGATTGGAAAAAGGGAGGGAAGCGCGATTTGGCCAAGTGATCGACGAGCTCATCTCTCTCACTCAGAAATTCTGTTAATTGAAAAGTTATTGTCTGTCATTTGATGTATTAAACAATTCATTCAACAATAAAATAACTTTCAAATTAACTTACTCAAATTCTTGTGATTTCAAGAATTATACTTTCATTTTAACAAAAATCTTATGTTTCATTAGAATGAATGTTGAATCGATAGGCGCGCTTTCAAAACACCGGTCGCGCCTTCAAAACAACAGTATATGCCAGTGTTCATCGTTTATGGCGCTGAGTCTGTTGAATCAACCGAATATTCTTATGTTTCAACTAGATTTTTTTCTCAGTGTAATATTGTATTAAAATAACGATCTCGAAAAGATCTTCAATTAATATTTAGATATTTACTAAACGAGAATATTTTTGAATCTTAAAAAATCTTAAATTCGGACACGATAGAGATGAATCTTGTTAGTAGTAACAATTACTGCTAAATTTCCGCACAGCAATTGCAAAAAATAGCGTAAGCTACACGGGCATTTCTTCTCTCACTCGTCTTCGCGAATTCGTGCGAGAAGTAAACTTTACGCCCTTGTAGCTTAATATACTATTCCTTATTAGCATTATTTGTGCTATTAGATACGGTTACATCAATATTTTATGAAATTATTCTTTGAATTAAATTTAAAAGAGTTTGAAACTTTTTGAGTTTATATTACAGTTGAATTTATGTGTCCAGCTTTAGGATACCTCTCGGACCGCTATACCCAAAAGCAGGACTTACGTTTTCTAGTGTAAATACTTTACTATAGAAAATAGTAATTTTTGTAACAAAAGTTATCAAACGTTGTGAATATTCATAGTAAAATTTACTACTTTTTGTTCGTAAAATTTGAATTTACAACTTTTATTATCAATAATAGCAATTTTTATAAAAAAGTTATAAAATTTTATAAATATTAATATTTTATAAAATTTAATACTGTTTCTAGTATACAATTTATTATTACAACCTTTACTATAAAAAATAGCAATTTTTGTAACAAAATTTATTGAATTTTATAATATTAATAGTAAATTTTAGCATTTTAATAACAAAATTTACTATATCAATATCAAAATTCCTCATTATTCAAGACTGTCACTTCTTTCCTATGAAAAAATAGTAATTTTTATTAAGTTTTTTCTCTTCATGTGGGATTCGAGCTTGGTTCCATTTGGGCAGCTTAATTAAACATTTAGACCATTAGAGCACCGATTGCACCACCTAGCCACTTGCGAAAAAAATCACGTCGCCAGCTATTGGGGGCGTTCGCAGTGAATGAAGCACGCGGTGCAGAATCCGAGTCACGTAATGGTCTGTGAAAAATTACCATTCTAACTCATCAAATTTTCTAGAATTCTAACAAAATTTCTTATTGCTTTTGTAAAATTTCCCAGAACGCTGTGGTGGCGCAGGTGCAGTACATTATGCATCTTTTTACTAATTTCATGTTCAATGTAGGCTCTTGCTATTCACAAAGTATTTTAGAAAGTATAAATTCAACAAGAATATAGCAAAAATTGAAACTCATACTGAGAATTTTAATGATAGATTAGATTTTAACATGCAATACCAAATTTGCATAGTTTTTAATTTATTTCTAAGAAAACTCATCATCTACATGAACTCAATAAGCTGTTCGCTACAAGTGCTCGTAATTTTGCCAAAGATTAAAAAAAATACAACTTCAAATAATGAAATTTAAATAATGAATTTTGTTGATTATTGTAATTTGTTTTTTTTTTTAATTTTATGAAAACAATAAGATCGCCTAAATTATCAAGATATATATATAAAAGAGAGCTAGTAAATTGTGTGGAATCGGGTATCATTTCAATCTCAAACTACCGCTGCGACTTAGACAAATAAGTAAACAATTTAATTATCGTGTAAAAACAAAATGATTATCCGATAGTTCTAGTCTTACATACAAAGCATTAATATGAAGAATAATTACTTTCGATACAGTATCAAATTGAATGAAGTGCAAAAAAATAGTCTGCAAACGATTAAAAATATTTATGCAATTCTGTGCGTAAAGCAAAGCTTCTGATACCTATGTCTACACTGAGAAAAATTTTAGGGCAAAAATTACAATATTTGCTTTTACTTGAAGGACAGACTGCAATTATGACATCAATTAATTTTACTTTATTATATTATGTTAGAAAAATGTATAATTACTGCAATATCTTTTAAAATTTTTATTATTTAACATAGGAAATATTTGCTGATGTAGAAATTCCAATTTTTGTTAAAGAAAATTCCAGTAAAATGTACAAATTTTGCATTTTTATTATTAATTTTTACTATAATTTCTTGTAACTAATCGATAAATATTCAAGAAGTATACAACTTATAATGATTTCTTGGAATATTTATTAAAACCTTAGGATATTTTACAAAATTACATTGTAAAATTTATTGTTTGCGCTACGGCGCATGCGCGACCGGCTAACCTACAGTGAGCGTGAGACTTCTCGTTTCTTCTTCGAGCTAGCCATTGATCGGTCTGTAAAAATCAAAATGAAAAGTGTAACTGAAGTATTTAATTAATTTTTGTATAGATGTCGCACCGTTTTTCTTACTCGCAAGTGGTTAGGATTGACAGCAGTTAGTATATAAGAGCGTTTTGATGTATCTCTTTCATAAAATGCGATTACCATGTATAATGTAATTAGGTGCGATCATTGCGAATAATACTTTAGCGTTAACAAATTAAGTAGGTCTTTCTAAAGTTATGTAAGCGTTCACTTGTATCTCGATTTCAATAATGCATATAAGCGATGAATTAAAAAAAATCCAAACGTTTATTCTAACCAAAAGGTTAGGTCGGTGTTTCCTATAAAATATTTTTCTTCTATATTGATTTAAATTATATTTACGAAATAAAATTATAAAATTTGCAAATAAATATAGTAAAATTTACAAAAAAATATAGTAAAATTTGCAAACATTTCATGTAAAATTTACAATTGGAGGATTGAAAAATTTACAAACCGTACATTGTAAAATTTGCTATTTCTGAAGTCTGTCCTCAGGTAATATGAATTATTGTAAAAATTCCTCTTTTTTTTGTAAAATTTCCCCTATTTTTTTTTCAGTGTAGGGGGGTGTGAAGCTGCTTCACGTACTAGTAAAAATTTGTTGTTGCTTCACGCACTGGTCTTTCGCACTCGTGCGTGAAGCACCGGTTCTCGTCCTTGTAGCATAGACTACTGTAAAAACGTATTCACATTCATTTGAAAAAATTAATAATTGAATTACAGGATGGGGAACTACTGAATTCGCTGGCGCCCCTTCCAATACTTTACAGAAGGTTAGGTTGAGCGTACCAAATTTTTCGGATTGTAAGAAATATTACCCGACTCTCGAGTACAGACAAATATGCACATTTTCTTCAGGCATGGACGCTTGTCAGGTATATTTTATGAAGAAGTACGTCTAATACGATGTTCTAGATAAATAATAATTTTAGTTTTATTTACAGTTTGACAGTGGCGGTCCTGTTCTGTGGCAAAATCCTTCTACCAGAAGGCTCGTTCACGTTGGCATTATTAGTTTCGGAAGTTTCTGTGCAACCGATGAACCTGCCGTCAATACTCGCATAGGTTCATTCATTGATTGGATCGTTCAAGTTACACCTGGTCAGTTCAATCTCAGTTTTCATTAAAGAAATGTAATAGTAGTTTTCGACACTAGTGCGTCAAATATAATTCTTGAACGAGGGTGATTAATTCATAAATTAATTATTAATTACATCATACGAGTCCAGAAAGCACTTCAAATTTATCGCTACAAATCTGCTATACTGACTCGATACCCTATTGGAAAAATGAAGCATATTTTAATTAGTGATGCCGACTATCAGGTCATCCGAAAATTCGGATACTTATTTGAAATCCAAATACATTCAAATTTTAGATTTGTATGATCCGGATACTTTAAGGTACGCTTTATCATATCTAAATACTATACAAGTCTAAGATCGGGATAAAAGATCCGAATTGTACGGATTCAAGATTCGAATCCAAGAACTAATTATAATTACAACTTGTTAATTTAAAATTTAATTAACCCTTTAACGCCCAACTTGACCATTTTTCGACAATATTTTCAGTGGTGTGTAACACTAACTTAAAATGGTTCAAGAAATTCTCGAGATTCCATTTTTAACGTAAAATTTTATGTACTTTCAGAATCCGGTATTAGATTTGTCGAAAAATTCAACAATAAAAAGTTATAAACAATTTTTTGCAAAAAAACGTGAATTTTTGAGAAAAAAAAATCGTTTAACCCAAATTTTCGAATGGAAAGAGGGTTTGCTCGTACGTCTAACACGTATAGATTTGGTCAATGGCATATATACTTTATTGTAAAATAGTTGCAATACCGAAATTAAAAATGGCGGCCAACCAAACAACCCCTTTTCCACCAAACTTATCAAGAAAGGTTCGTGATTTTTTGTTCTCGATCAGGATCGACTTAACGAAAAAATTTATATAACAAAAAGTTGTTAGAATTCATCAGAGAAGACGTGTGATTTTTTTCAGACTTTTCGGAGCGACTTTTAGATTTTTGGATATGGCAAATTTTTGAAAAATTAAAAAATTGCTCCGAAAATTCTGAAAAAATTCACAAGTATTCTTTGATTAATTCTAAGCACTTTTTGTTCTATAACTTTTTTTGTAGAGTCGGTCTTTATTGAATTAAAAATTATTGAACGTTCTTAGCCGCCACTGAATGTAACGTTGCCCGGGTTTTACCACGTGGAGGTGAACATTCATTGAAAACCCATTTTCAATGAACATTCACCTTAGAATTAATCAAAGAATACTTGTGAATTTTTACAGAATTTTCGGAGCAATTTTTTGATTTTTCAAAAATTTGCCATATCCAAAAATCTAAAAGTCGCTCCGAAAAGTCTGAAAAAATTCACAGGTCTTCTCTGATGAATTCTAACAATTTTTTATTGTATAAACATTTTCGTTAAGCCGATCCTGATCGGGAAAAAAAATCACGAACCTTTCTTGATAAGTTTGGTGGAAATAGTACATTTTTATACGGGTGCGGAAGCGAATTATTTGCGTCGGGAGACGTTTTTAGGCCGAGCGAAGCGAGGCCGAAAAGTCTCCCGAGACAAAGATTCACTTACGCACCAGTGTGAAACCGTATTTTTCTCCACGAGAGCCGCAAATCGCATGCAAACATGCGTATTTGAGGTTGGAGTGGATTCGCTCGCCGAGTCCATCGAGTGGATCGTCCGCTCGAGTGGATCGACTCGCTTTGCTCGGCCTAAAAACGTCTCCCGACGCAAATAATTCACTTCCGCACCCGTATAAAATGTACTATGTTTGGATGGCTGCCATTTTTAATTTCGGTATTGCAACTGTTTTACAATAAAGTATATATGCCATTGACCAAATCTATACGTGTTAGACGTACGAGCGAACCCTCTTTCCATTCGAAAATTTGGGTTAACGAATTTTTTTTCTCAAAAATTCACGTTTTTTTGCAAAAAAATTGTTTATAACTTTTTATTGTTGAATTTTTCGACAAATTTAATACCGGATTCTGAAAGTACATAAAATTTTACGTTAAAAATGGAATCTCGAGAATTTCTTGAACCATTTTAAGTTAGTGTTACACACCACTGAAAATATTGTCGAAAAATGGTCAAGTTGGGCGTTAAAGGGTTAATTTAACTTAATTTTAATTAAAACTAATTTTATTTGTAATGAGATAAAACATGTGGATTAATATTCGAATTTATCCGAATCTCGGATATTCGACTATTTAAAATTTCAAAGAATACAATTATTACATCACTAATTACAATTATTACATCTATTATTGAATTCACATATCAAAATTTAATAATATACTTTTTAAAATTTAGAAAGATTTAAGAAGAAATTATATAAATAGTAATTTTTACAATGAATTTTCGGAATTTTTACTATTTCAGTTTCTCTCTGTATCCGATCTTCAGAATTCTAGGAGTAAAAAAAGAATTGAAAAATATTATGTTTTCGCGAATATTACACTTTAAAATTTTCAAACCATAGTTTTTGTTAAAATTATAAATAGATTGATTTACAATAACCAAATCAATTAATTCGAAAATGTGTTTTGGATTTACGTAATGAAAAAATCATCGTTGGTCAGTATGGCAGATTCTTTGAATCATGAGTGTTACACCCCCTTTGTACTATCGTCACAGAAATTATGATTACTTCGGTTTCGTTTTCTTGCAGGTACTCAGTACTGTCAAGCTGAATAGATGTTGGTACTGAAAGGATCCACACGTTTTTACCATAACTTTAATTCTTTTATAAATATGACCACTAGTACAATATAAAAATGTTAAAAAATATCATATTTCTATTCTATGATTCTTTCCCTACTGAATAACCATATAAAATACTTGTAGAAATATGCCCAAAATGCAGCATGAAAAATTCTGATCAGACAAAGGTTAGATTGAATCGGTAAATCGGTAAAAAAAGTCGACGATAATATTCGTTTCGCACGGATACGAGTTTTCGATTTCGATTTAAATGGCAACTTAACTTAAATTCCCCTGCTGGAAAATTAACCATCATTTATGTTGTTGTAATTAACGTCTGCCCAGATTTTTCGACTACCAACTATTTTGATAGACTGGCATGTTATGTTAAAATTATGTTTAGCAGCGAATTAAACGCAGACGAGCCAGATGCGCAGCTGTTTGCACGCTCTTTCTCTCTCCCTCTTATGTCTGCTTACAGCTCCTAAACGGTTATGTGACTATACTGAATCGTAGGTTATATTTCGATATTTTGGAGTAGCGTTCAAACATACTGTTTAATTTGTTATTTTAGATATATAAAAATAAAATGGTTCGTTCTCTAGAAGGAAACGTTACAACTTAAAAAATATAAAGTATATAAACGCGCGGTTCCTATACCGTTATTACCTTTAATTGAATAATAGAATTTAGAACAGATTTTAACCAGCTAGCGTCACACCACAGCCTCCAAATATGTTCGAAATATGTTAAATAATCTGCCCGCTGAACAGAAGATTTAACATTTTCTGCCTAAAAGCTCCTTAAATTTCCGGCAGGGTCTCTTAGCCCATTAACGCTGAGGTGATCAAAATTTTGACTAGCTTTTCGACGTGGTTATTTATTATGTTATCGGACCAAAAAAATAATGAAATACCTGTATTTCTACGTGAAATTTAATGCAGAATATGAGCCCAAATTTTCGTGTGATCGATTTAAACGTAAAAAACATGAAAATTTAAAAAAAAATTTGTTTGCATTTTTTTTCACAATGATACCGCAACGGTATCAACTTTTTACTATGATCAGAGGTGATCATGACGCTCGAACAATAAGAGGCCTATTACCTCGAATATTAATTTTTTTTCAGAAAAATTCATCGTCGCGTTTTCTCAAAATGGCGGCGAGAATGTGAAAATTTTATTAAAGTCATGCCTTATCGTTTTCTTGAAAACTAGAGACTTTAGAAAGAAATTGCTAAGAACAAAAATGTTTGAGAATTAGTCAAGGAACATTCAAACTTTTTTAGAATTTTTTGAGACAATTTTTGATTTTTTGAAAACTCCAAAAAATTCAATATTTCAAAAATATCTTAAGAAATTCTGAAAATTTTGAAAGTGTTCCTTGACGAATTCTAAGACATTGTTATTCTTAGCAATCTTTTTTCAAAGTCTATAATATCTATTCTAACTAATCTTCTAATATCTATTCTACAAAGTCTAAATAAATTATATTTAAAAATTAATCGAAAAATTACTATAATCTCTAGTAGGCGAGGGACAGACTTGAATTACATGCATAATTGCTAGATATTTTGAAAGTTCTAACACAGCCGATATGAAAGCACTAAATTAATTCTGTATACATTACTAGATTGAATAGTAAAAATTATAGATATAAAAATTGATATACAATCTTGAAAATTGTAGTTGAATTTATTGTAAGTTTTCCTACAATTTACATTAAAATTTTGCTATACAATATAGTAAAATATAATGTTTTGAAATTTTATTATATGTTCACAAGATGTTATCACAAGTTTTACAATACAGAATTACCAGCCAGCATGAAGTCAACTATCAGATGCCTCATCGGTAACTTTCGCAGATACAAGTCATCTGAAAGGCATGTCTTGATGTCAGTTTAAAGATGCACTATAGTTGTCTTAATATCTCCCAAAAGACATCTTTGAAAGTTATCTGCATGATGTCTTTATGTTAACTAAAATGCATGCTGTATAAAACAATCTCAGAGATATCTTAAGACATCGTGTAGATAGCTCGTAGAAAATCGATTAGTTGTCTGAATCGCAACTTGGAGTCATCATTTGTTGCCTTATAGTTATCCATAACAGATATCTAGAAAACACCTTTAAATGACACATTATAGCTGCCTTTTTCCGGTCACTATTAGGAAACCATATTAATATAAGAGAAATTAACTATAAATAAACTTTCAATTCAAAATAATAATAAAATTATTAATATAGATATATAGTAATATTATATTTACAATTAATATTAATATTAACTTGAAAGATAATATCGTTACATATTAATTATTTTATTATAACTTTTTATTGAAGGTTTTACAGATAATTATTCTTACATCAATATATATAGGTTCCTAAAACAGTTACCCTCAAAATAGTAGCTGTAATGTGACACTAATTATTTGTATGTATATATATCCCAAATAATTAGAGACAAAGTTACAGATTAATTAATAAACATATATTTCAATCATTAAAGCAGTATAGTTATAAATTTCTTTTACATTACATAAATACAATGAGATCAGCAGATATAAATTTAACTATATTAAATTAACAATTCTTTGTTTTTTCTTATAAATTTAACTTATTAAATTAATTTATAGCGCGCATACAATTTAACAAAATTAAATTCTTTATTTTCTTTACTTTTAAGGCAGCTGATTTATATGGACTATATATGAGACTGGTAGATAATTTTTTTTGCCTTCAATTAATGCCGACTTATAACTATTTTAAATACTACATATAAAATATAATTTTAAAAAATCTAATTAATTACTTGCAGTGCATTAGCCTGCTTATTTTCTTTTTTCTTAGAATTAGCAATGCGGTCATTTGTCCTTCGCAGCCATACTGCAATACTTTGATGAATTAATTGTATAGTGCAATAAAATTTGTTAACTTACTCGTTAAGAATTTTTCAAAAGAAATTCCTTCCATTTTAATGGAACTTTTCCTTGTTCCAGTCCACGTATACTCAGTCCCTATTTTATTTGATAAAGTTGCGCACAAAAGATTTTTAATTGTTTTGTCAACGCTATTACCTCCAATCTGCAGTATTTTTCTTTTCTAAAAATAATTTACAATAAGAATTAAAATTATATTTACAATATAATATGAAAATACTTACAATTTGATTACGAAGTTCTATATTTTGCTGTATATCAGCATCATGTTTTGAATCTGCTTGAAGTGGAATAGAAATCAAATATATATATATGACAAAGTAAATTTTCTAATTAAACATGCCAACGCGTAAATTTAAACGGCTCCTTTATTATTAGTTTATAAAACGCAGCAGGAGAAAGGGGATACAGTAACCCTAACTCCGTAACATTAACATTTTCAAATTTTTGTGTAACTTACGTCTGAATATATTATTAAAAAGTTTTTTATACTTAACTTTCAATGAAGTATATGCTTCAATACTTAAAAAAATACTTTCAACTGCAGCTGGGCACTAGTATACTGCACGAAAATACACCGTATAAAAAATGAAGATAATATAAATTTATTTAAAAATTATGTTTTATTTGATTTTAACACAGAAAGAACAGGAGAGATCCAAGCAGCTCGGTAGACTCGAATAGACTGAACTGAAAACTGCATATTCTAAAAAGAAAAAACACCGAGGGTGAAGTACAGTTAGTTGCATGTGCAGAACACTTGGGAATTTCCCGATATTAGACGACTGCCTATAGGCAATAAAAGAACACAGTGGGCCCTATTGTTTTCAGACCCCAGATAAACGTAAGGGTCAGCTATAATTAAGGATTAACTGTACCTCTCGCTTTTTATATTATTGATTATTTTTCCATTTGTTTTTGTCTTGATAATATTTAAATCATTATTAAAATAGTTAAAGCATTTTAGATACTTATAAATGTTAAAATAACTACAGTATGGTAGTTATATGATGTCCTTATTCAGTTGACTTGTAGTTACCGAAAGTAAGACAACTCGTAGATATCTTTTCTAAAGTTATCTGGAAAAAGACATCTGACAGATGACATTTATAACTGCCTTTATAGTTACCATTCAAAAGTAACGTTAAATTGTAATTTTCAGATGTCTTTACGATAATCTTACAGACACCTTTAACATGGTAGGTTTAAGATGTACAAAAGTCATCTAGTGCCCCAACCAGCATCAAGTTATCTAACAATTACCGTAGTGGTATCTTTTTTAGATAAGAATTACTTAAAAGACTTCCTTCATGTTAGCTTAAATCGTATAACGATACAGTCTATGAAATATTTAATCATTGACATAGCAGAAAACGATAATAATGAGCATTTAGTAAATAAAATTAAAAAATGACGCAATTATCGTGTTGCTGAAAATTTTAAATTGAAATAATAGTTTTAAAATAAAATAATGGTTATAAAAAATTATTTTCTGGAATTTGACTGAAAAAATAAGTATATTCAATTATATCGCTAAATCAATTGAGTAAATGAAGTTTCATATCGTATACAGGTAAAAAAATGAGAAAAAAGCAACAATTATTTTCTAGAATTTGCCTGTATCACAAAAGGGGGGGTGGACGAGCGGAGCGAGTAGGGGGGGACCCCCCTAGTATATATATATATATATTATATATATTTATATAATATATATATACTACATATATATATTTATATAATATATATATATATATACTAGGGGGGTCCCCCCCCCTACTCGCTCCGCTCGTCCACCCCCCCTTTTGTGATACAGGCAAATTCTAGAAAATAATTGTTGCTTTTTTATCATTTTTTTACCTGTATACGATATGAAACTTCATTTACCCAATTGATTTAGCGATATAATTGAATAGACTTATTTTTTCAGTCAAATTCCAGAAGATAATTTTTTATAACCATTATTTTATTTTAAAACTATTATTTCTGCTATGTCAATGATTAAATATTTCATAGACTGTATCGTTATACGATTTTGAAGTTAAAATTACACTTTCATAAAAATGTCGATTTTTCATATCTTTAAGTATCCAAAAATTTCATCTATAATATTTTCGTTTGTATAATTGATTTTGGGGTTTTTGTTACTTTAATTTATCGATCATAGTTTGATAAAAAATTGCCATTGGCTACATTTAAAAGCCAAAATTTAAATTCGATATCATTTTCCGAAATTATTTTATTTTTCTTTAATAACATACATTTAAAATTTTGTCGCAGTATACCTATTTTTGATAATTATTTTAATATTGAGGAGGGGTTGAGGAGGGGTTCAATATTGATGATGTTCCTGAGGAGGAGTTGAGGAATGTCACTGAGGAGGGGGGAAGAGGGGGGGAGGATAGTTAAAGAGGAGCAGGAATATTTTTTAAATATATGAAAAAATATCATTAAAATGATAAATATAACATAAATTAATGAAAAAAATGAGGAGAGGAAATGTTGAATGAGGAGGGGTGGAGGAGCGGGGAGGAGGGGGGAGGAGGGGGGGGGGGAGGAGGGGGGAGGAGGGTGATAATCTTTGGTTTTGACCTTATAACTATATAATATAGGGAGATATATTATATAATAAAATTATTTAATATTAATAAATTTGTTATTTATTATTTTTCTTTGAGATTTTTCTATATAAATATATATATATTATAAAATATATATATCAATAATAATCCTACATTTAATATAGCCTCTAAAATAAAATCATATTTTATTTTTAGAACGGCGAAAACGTTGAATCGTTTATTGCTGAGAAAAGAGCTAAGTCAAAAAGCTCAATTCAGCCATACATCATATGCATACGCTCGGAGTCGAAAATTAATTACTTCATTCAAGGTGATGAAAAATTTTGCAGTAGGAAAGACAAAACAAATATAATTCCTACATTTGACCTGTTGTTCAAAATTTATTATGTATTTAATTTAGAGTATCCGGTTAAATTCCAAAATTTGTTTCGTTTTATGGAAACATTTATTTATGAAATAGCAAGTACTGCCTCAGCAACTACGACTTCCCTGCACATTAATTTGCAGAATTTTGGAAAAAAAAATGAATTCTAAACAAATTAACAAGTATTCTGAGACTGAATCAGACTCCTAAATATTTTTTATGTATAGTAAATGTGCCATAAAAAATCATATTATATTATAATAAAAATATGTTATACTGTTTATTCTAATTTAGTATTTTGCCCCTTCCTTTTGATAAAACAGTGTATTTACACTATTTTTGAAAGTGCATATACACTATTTCATTCAGTGTATTTTTTTCACTATTTCAAATAGATAATATTAACTATTTCGGAGTTGCATAGTTTGCACTATTCAGAATAGTGCATATACACTATTTCGTAGTGAATTTTCACTGGTTGACATTAAGAGAGCAGGAAGTACAGCCGTTGAAAAGCGTGATAAAAAAATGTCATTTTGGGACTTAATGGGTTTAAATTCACTGACTGGTGGCAGCGCAATATGCTTTAGTGTATATATATATATGCATACGGCGCACAATGCTGTCATCTACGAGCACACAACTATTGGACACTTTAAAACGGTGTGACCTTATATTGCGTAACTATTCGCTTAACGAAAAATCGTCGCAATTATAGTGAACGAGCGAGGATTTTTTCGAGCCTTATTATTTCAAAAATTTTCTGCACAGGGATCCGATTTCTATATTATTTGCAGTGGATAATCTACAAATTTTAAAAAACCAAGTACAATCTTAATAGACTATTTAATTGAGCTTTGTAGAGATCATTTCGCGTGCTCACTGCTATTCTTAATTGAGTATTTGGTTTTCCAATTTTTTTAATCTAAATAAATATTAACATTTTTAAATTAATTGTTTTTTATTTTTAACGTAGTTTTTGATCAAAATTAAAAGATCAATTTTTTAGTATACAGTATATTAAATTTATAAAATATAACTTTAAAAAATTAAAAACAAACTGATATAAACTGCGATATAAATTTATTTAAAAAAAATAGTTCGCAAGACAAGAAAATCTGTTAAATATATTTATTATTACATAAAAATCCTGTGCTCCGCATTATTGCTAATATTGCGATAGCATTGCTTGATAGGTGTTCGTTAGAGTTGTTACAATTCCAAATGAAAAGATAGACTACTCATATGTACAAGACTGTTTTTCTGTTGTATTCTAATCAATTATCCTCATTTTACACAATATTGCATTTACATTGCTACATTATTCAATATTGCCACAATATTTTTGAATAATTCCTAGCGGTTAGCAATTTAATCACGCAGTATTTGACTATACTGAAGGCTTTTACGTCTGGATATTGAATTCTAATTTTATATAGAATGATTTTTTTAATTGAAAATAATAAATAATTATTTGTCATGAATAAATTATTAATCACTACATTTGAGATTATCAGATTAAAATCTAATGAAATAAAAGATGAGAGTTAGTAATTAATGATTTTGTAAATCCATTTTATCCTCAAAATTGATCTAAACCGTGTCTCTCTTTTGCCTTTCTGTAGGCCCAGTAAAACAAAATCTTCAGATAATTGATTATTATTTTAAATTTCAAGGAACGGTTACGACTTTTAGCAAGTAAACACTGAAAAGAGCTTATTCATTCAATTGAAAAGATGGCTGAAAAAGACGGGAATAAAAATAATCTTTTTTTATTAATAACATTAAACGATGAATTAAAATAAAATCGTAGAAGTTGACTACACGAATAGCCCGATTTAATTTCACTCTAAACTGCAATAGAATATTAGAGGTTATGTCCTTAGTTTTCGTTGCGACTTGAGAATAAAGAAATAACTCTATATTTGAATCCATGAAGGTAGTTGAATTGAGTTTAAAATTAGAGTGAAATTTTGAGTATAATAGAGTTAATTAAAGTTCGCTCTATTTCAGTCCAGCTGATTTAGCGCGATATAATTGTAAGTAAGTAAAAAAGAAGTAGGGGCAGCCACTGGCGGTAAAGCGAGAAAGAGGCAGGAGTATTTGGGAAGGTATGTATAGGGAAGCTGCAGGAAGTTGCAGTTGAATAAGTCGCAGTGAAGGGTGCGGGGAGTGATGCGCATGCTCGACGTCGGCGACGCGCAGCGCGCGGCTCACCCCCATCGACAGCGTTCAGTCCTCGGGCGAGTGAGTCGCAGATAGGATCGCGAGCGTGCGCGAACCAGCGGCACGCGCCTAGTGCAACGTATACGCGCCAAAAAAGGAGCGACCTTCGAGTCCTCGGATCCGCGGGAGCAGCAGCCGCAGCTTCGCCCTGCGCAATTTCGCCCCGAAGGCGGCCGTCATACATGGGTCCTAAATCCTCGAGGGCCAGGCGCTTCCACAGCGAGCACGACGCGAGCCTCCGCAGCCTCAAGAGCATAAAGTTCAAGTAGAACGACCGCGCAGGCAAATCCGTGCGCGCGCATCGATTCCCCGAACGTCGGCCCCCCTCCCCCCTACCTGGAGAGAAGAACAGCAGAGCTAGGCGGGTGGTATGGTGCTCAAGTCGGAGGCGGCGGGCGCGCCGCGCTCGCGCAACGGTCACGAGCTTGCGCCCCTCAACGAGGAGCGCCGCGAAGCTAACGTAACGGTCCTGGTGCTGCCGAGCCAGGGTGCCGCAACGCCGGAGGTGCTGCAGCCCAAGCAAGAGAACCGGGCCGCCTGGAGCGGCAAGATGCAATTCTTCCTTAGTATCATCGGCTACAGTGTCGGCCTCGGCAATATCTGGAGATTTCCCTATTTGTGCCAGCAAAACGGTGGTGGTCAGTTTCACGCGGAAACAAATATTTCATCATTATTACATACCTTCAGCTTAACAAATTTAGCCTCCTTTTCGTTTCTTTATTTACCCTTATCAAACATTATGCGAGAGCTGCAGTTTGCGTACCGTGACCGATATTCGTTCGAGGAGGTTCTACTGGTAATTGATCTAGAGTTCATAATTTGATGAAAAATTGCAGAGGTTCAATACAATCTTGATGGAGTTACAGTTACTTATGGAGTGTGACCTCTAAATCTCCAAATTAAAGAAATTAACATTGAGAATTTACTGGAAATTTACAGATTTGTAAATAGAAGCTTCGTAAAACTACAGTTAAATATTTAAAAGTCATCACTAGCTCAAAAAAGAAAAAAAATATGTAAACAGAAACTTGGATTACGCGTGAGTGAGACAAAGCACGAGTACAGCTTTTCGGTTTTCTTCGAACTTATACGGCGATGTATGTGTATTAGTCTGAACTTGCTGTTTTGACTAGTGATGTACCGATAGGACCTCCTTAACTTTACACAAACATTATCCCTTATAAAAGTTTGGTAACCATGCATTTTTATTGGTTTTAGTGCATAACGATTAAAATAAAACGTAAACATTCTTTTATTTGACAACATGGCGTATCATCGCTTGCACACAATCAATTATTGCACGTTACATTTTTTATTCACTCAGATGCAACATAAGTCATCGCAGACTCAATAGGCGATCACTATCAGACATTCAGATTGCGGATTTTGTTGACATCTTGGAGACTGTTTTCTTATATTAAAATATGAAGAAACTTAGAATAATAGGGTCTAATGCTCAAAATTTTCGACAGAGTAGGTCCCTAAAGTTATTTTTTATTAAAACTTTATATTTTATTATTTAATTATTATTCCACACCTTTGAGATCTACGGAATCCACCAACAAAACAAATAAAAGTAGAGGAAAAAATCAACAATTTGAAAGTTGTTAAAAACTCTTTTGGTTCAAAAGTTATACAAAATTGCATACAATTTGAGTGTAAAATATTATCAAGTTATTTATGACATTCATATTCAATTGGGCGCATCTTTTGAACTAATACAGTTTTTTTTTCACCGGATGGAATTGGAACCTGAACCCACTCGGACAGCAAAGTATCGAAAGATTAAGACCGTCGTCTTAACTACTTCAGTCATTGTATGCCTTTTTCGAATATATTTATTTTTAGTGGCGCCTCTATCACATCAGTTGAAATACTAATTGGAAAAAGTCCTTTCTGTGCACTCTTGTCAGCACATTTACTTTTGTTCTTTTATAACAGCGTCCAACACTTTAGGTTATGTTTTTCCCCTCTTGGTTGTCGCGGTCCTTCCTGTTGGCCCACGTGCGCGCCACGACAGCGTCTTTATTTAGAACAAGGTCATCGCGGTGCACGCACAATGGAGCACATCTCTTTTCATTCAAGTGCCCGACCCCTTCGTCCTCGGCTCCCCGCGTCGCTTTGCGCGACAGAAACCCTTCGGAAATTGGCTCGTTCGTTCTCTGCAGTTGCAGATTTGAATATCTTTCTGGAAGCTTCTTCGTATTCCTTCCACGTGTTTCAATTTGAGCACCTAAGAAATTATTTTTCTTAAGTCGTAGAAAAAAGCATATTCTTGTTTCTTTGGACCGAAAAAAATAAGTATCTTGTACTTTTTACATAGTAGATTTCACTGTGAAATTTCAAGTTTACGAACTATTTACTTTACAAATAATTTTTACTTTTTCTTAGTTTAGCAGATATTAGTGTTGCGAAACAGTAAGAACTACTGTTTTTTTTTTCGGTGTAAAAGCGTTCTTCTGAATATTTTTTTTAGGCCGCTACGAAATATTACAAATTTTTAATAATTATTGGCATGCCACTGCGAAATACTTTAGTGAAAATTTTAATAGTAATTTTTCTTAAGTTTCTTAAGCGTTTCTCAGTGTACTGTGCTTGCTTAGAAATACTAATTTTTTCTTATTTATAAATTTACGTACGGAAATTTGCTTTTAGATTGGAGTCGTGTTGGATATATAAAAAATACACTGTGGAATAATAATGAGTTTATACGAAAATATTTGTGTGTTATTTTCGGAAATTCTTTTCTTTTATATCATCGTACACGAATCGTATGCGCGTGTCAGATGTCATAAGATATTTATAGAATCGATTTCTTTTAATGTGGTTTTTTTCTCGAGGCATATAGTATGCGATACTTTAACGCAATAATCAATAAGCAGACCAAAATCAACATGTATCTTGATCCATCGACGTTCTACTTTAAACTTTAGTCGATATATTTGAAAGGCTATTTTTGAATGATTCTTGTAAAACGAATGAAAAATTTGGAAATGTGTACAGACTCGTGTGAAGAAATTTGAAGAAGCTTTCTTAAAGATGTTCAGGACGACGTAATAACAAAGGACATTTAGGCAATATTTATAGAATGGCACATTATACAATGCGGAGGCAAAGCATATAAATGGAGGAAAAAGTTGATTATACTCAGTAAATTTTGATAATGATTCTTATAATTATTATTAATTTAATTTCAACATCTGAATGCTATAATACACAGCAAAATTTTTATCTTATTGGGTACTAAAAATCTAAAACTACAGAATAAAGTGTGTTATGTACATTACAGATTTTGTTAACATAATAATATAATAACCATTTTATAAGATCTCTGGTTACAGTCTATTGAGTATTCATAACCTCAAAACTACGTGAGTTATAAAAAAAAATCATGTGTACAAGTATATAAAGGCAAATAACATTTAAAAACATAATAGTTTTGGCGTTGTCAGTAAGCTTGCTGCTTTTCATCCCGAAGCTCTGAAATCTCCCGAAATATTTCTCTATTGTAATTATAACTGAAGCAGCCGTTGTAAGCATAAATAGCATAATAATAACATTAAAAGTTCAAATAAAAAGAGGAAATTTTTTTTTTCGAATTACAGTGAGAAGAATTAAAATTGCCACGAAAAAATTCAAATCTGTCTTTGCATTACCGCAAATTATAATAATTTTATAACGATATTTAAAAAAGTATTTTTCTCTATGTATTAGTATAATATTACTTAGTAACAATTAGTAATAATTAGTGTACTATATTTACATATGTTAGACGCAAAAAGTAACTAAATGGCAACATGCATAAATACTCCGACACAAACTGCGAAAAAAGTAATCGATACTGTTCAGTTAGTCAGTGACGGTATACACAATTTTTTTTAATAATTTGTAATACTACTAAAATCCAGGATTTTTTAGTTAAAATAATATCGTAGCGATATTTAATTTTTCAACAACTTTAGTTAATAAAAACTACAGTAAAAAAAGGTTTAATACAATACTTATTTCATTAAATTGTTGAACTTTGGCGTCAAAAGAAAAGGCGTTCTTAAATTTTTCGACCAATTACATTCATGAATTACTTAAATGCTTCAAAACAAAAACCATAACTTTTTTAAGATACGAGCATAATTGAGAGCGCTCAAGTTCCTTTTTTTACTGTTTACTCCGGATTCATTTTTTAAGTTAGAAATTTTGAATTTCAGCATCATTCCGGAATATATGTATACGAACCAATCAAGTTCACGTTTTCGAGGTTTCACGACATCCGGTCATCACTTTTTTAAGAGAGAGATTCCTAGATGTGTGTGAAATGGAATCCGAATAATAGCATTACCTCGATAAAAAGATAAAAAAATTCATAAAATGATCCTCTTCATAGCCGAGTTACAGTGCGCTAATCTGTCCAGAAGGTACATTTTGAACTTACAGGTTGTATAAAAAATATGACTGCGTCACAAGAAAAGAATAGTGTAATTGGGACAGTCATTTGAAAAGAGATTGAAAAAAGACAGCAGTGACGTAAAGGCTGCATGTGGTTCTTAAAATAGGCGTAAGCAGCTGATGAACCGCGGAGTTCAATTAAAAATGAATATATCGACGGGCGAAGCTGACCTTTCGACACGTCGGTATTGATCGCGCTTCTCGACAAATTGCTTATCTCGTGCGCGCGCGCGAGCGTACTTACGTAGGGACATACGTATACGCGTGTATAATATATATATATATATATATATATATATATATATATATAGAGGAATTTGGCTGCGTGGGTGGGAATGCTACGTAGGCGATCGCGAACTATAGGTGGAAAAGAGTACGTTATTACGTGGATAAAAGTGAGATTTAAAGAGATGCCGAGCGCGAGTCAGCTACTACGCGAAGCAATGCCGCTTCGGAGAGGGAAGGCAGCGGACGAACTTTTTCGCCGAGAGCATAAAAGCACGCTAATTTTATAATGAACGGAGCGCGTGGCACTCGTGAGCACGGTTATGACAAATTGCGCCGGGATGTGACCTAGATCACGATAATCCCCACGCGCCTATCGTCCATCATTTCTCCGTCTTTTCATTCGGCCATATTTTATTACGCTTTTGGCCAATGCTGCATTCATCCAAGCCTCTATTGCTAACTTACTACTCTTTACCCATTAACTACTCTTTCCCATTAAAAAACGCGCTTATTTCACAAAATTTCACAATGAGTATGGCAGTCGACCAATTTTGTAGTATTTTATTTCATTATGTTCTGCCTTTGTTCAAGCTCGACCCTTTGAACGAATTTAGCTTTTCAAAGCCATTTTTTTCAATTTATGTTGATTTTAATGATTTATTGAAAAAATGTGGTTTTTCGAATATATTTGCGATAATCGTGGGCTTTTTGGTCACATCGATGTTTATTACGTAAATAAAGAATTAAATTTTCTGATATAGCATCCATAAATTTTATCGCGGAATATAAATATCGAAAAAATGTACGAAATTCACAATTGCTCTAAGGTATGGTACAAATCTGAGAAAGTATAGTCTAGAGAATATATAGTCACAGATTAACATTTTAAAAATTGACTGTACTTTTAATGAAATTGAAAAAACCGCAAATGTTACTATAAATTTTTGTTTAGTGACCAATTTCCCAGGTGCCTTAGTTAATTGTAGTACGCTGAGAGAAATACTTAATAAAAATTATTACAGAAAAATTATTATAGAAATAATTACTAAGTAACATTAGAATCGGGAGAAATAATAATTAGTTTAATTTAACTTAATCAAATATTAATATAAAATTGTGATTATAAGTGCTTAGGTTACTAGAGCAATGCTGCCAAGTGAACTTCAGGTTCGAATCCCTGCCGATGCGGTTTTTTTTTTCGTAAGAAATATACGAAAGCCCGTAAAACGGTATAAATATTATAATTTTTATTATATTATTTCACTCAGTGTAGAACATTAATTTCTATCTGGTTATACGTACACAAAAAGAAAAGTTAATGTATAAAAATTGTAAAAATTTTCAACAAAAAATACGCGGTTTAACAACGTGGGGCAAACTCATATTTCATTAAATTTTTAGTATACACTGAATTATTATTTTTGTATATTGTTAGTATTAATATTTTATATTATAAGGATAAACAAAATTTGACCGGGAAGGCGTTTATGATCTATCTGAACTGCCAGCGCATCAGAAACAATAGCGCGCTATTCTAACCTACAATTCCACTGGAGTCGCTGCAGCGCCGCGAGCTACAAGTTCAGTGGTTATTGTAAGAACCTTAACAAATTTTACTATGTAACAGCAAAACTCGTAGATATTGATGAATAGAGTAAATTTTGTAAAGTTACTTAGTAAAATATATTCAGATGCTAACAAATTTTAAATTATTTTTAATAAATTTTACATAATTACTGTGCAAATACTACTAATTAAAATGTTGGCTATGTTACATAGCAATTTTTCTTAAGCATTAGAACATTATTTAATCGAAAGTAAAATAAAAATTATTGAAACTATTGTGAAATAGGCTATAGTATCAATATGAGTCCCGATTCTAATGTTACTTAGTAATTATTTCTGCAATTGTAATAATTTTTATAAAGTATTTCTCTCAGCGTACTACAATTTACTACAAGGCAGGACATAATGCTATAAAATAGTACAAAATTGTTCGACTGCTATGCTCTTTTTGAAATTTTCACAACTATTTTTGATATACTTTATTTTTACTTAAAATATTTTTTAAGTTTATTGAATTTCTTTATTAGATCAATAAAATATTGATGAAATGAAAAAACTAATTTGTTTGCAAATAATTTTATAATTTTGTTAGCATAAATAAGGGAATATAAGGGAATTTTAAGCGTTGTGCAGGAAATCCGTGAATTGAAATTTCCTCTCGGTACTCGTGCACCGAGGAGACAAGAGTCGAGCGATCGATTTTCCTGGCGCTTAACCGACCACGTGACCGGCAAGCCATGTGCTCGCGACGCGCGGCAGGGTAGCTTAGTCGCGGCGGCAACTGGGAAGCTCCCCTCTTCTACCGTCAATCTGCCATAATCTTGCCTGTCTGAGAAATAGTCCTGGCGCCACATACGTGTCTACTTTTGACCGCCCCTCGATAACTGGGCTTTATTTTATTTTTTTTTTAGTGTTCCAGTCCCAAATATAGTCAGTTTTTGAGTTATATTTATTTTTAGACTAAGCAAATTTGGATACAATTATGTGTGCTGTTCTTATAAGAACAATATATTGAATATATATTTATTGAGTACTCAACAATCAATATATTGATTGTTGAGTACTTAATAAAAGTTTAATTGGAAAGCCTGCTGAAAAAAATAAACACAATACCTATATTCATCGAGAGGGCCTCAAATGCAGAGCATCGGATCAATTGTTCCTGATGAATTTGTCGATGGCGAGGCCATTTTGTGGATTTTAGCACGTTCGGCAAAAAAGTGATAGTCGCGATAATGATTGACGAAGCAGCGGGGAGAGCAAGTGCACTTCCAACGACTCCAACTCCCTGAGTTTAAGTTGGATCAATACGAGAGACTCGGTGGCTGCTTTGCGCGTTCCTGCAGGGGGACGCGCGATTCCGTTACAATGTATCGAAAAGAGCATGGGACACGTGTGTGCTTTGGGTGCTACCCAACAGCCACTTTATTCCTTATTCTCCCATCCCTTCGCATCCGTTCAAGGCAACACAATTTCAATGCAATATTATAAAACGTTAGAATTTTTTCATTTCGATGAAATACCGCATTGAAACAAACGAAATTATACACACAAAAAATTCTAGTCAAAATTTAAGTAAAAAGATAACAGAACAAATTACATTCACTCTTATAATTAAAAATATATATTTATTTATTTATTTAACCAGTTGATACAATATACAATTACAATATTATAATTGGATACATAATCAAGCTACAAAAGTAACCCATTAGAGAAAAGTATTCATGTATGCTGGTCTGGCTCGATATAAACTAAAATTACTTAAAAATAAAACTTAATACTAAAAAGACTTGTCTTTAAGTGGAATGTTGCAAAAGTTCCTATGCAGTCTTAGCCTAGTAACCTCGTTACTGGGTTAAAATTTAGATATTTGCGAAAATTTGCAAATACCTAAAAATTTGATTAGTCTTCATCTCGAATATCTAATCAGTATTGAACTTGGTTTAGTAAGCATTACAGTTGACGGATTCCTATTCCTCCTATAGATTTCTCTTACAGTTGTTGAGTCATTTATTGCATTTTAGTCTAGCTGCACATGTCACTCGATATATAAATGTTACTATGTATACATATAGAAATTATTTCTCAAAATACAGTAATTTTTTACAGTCTGCATAAAAGATGACCTATTTACCGTATGTGCAATAACATCTATTTATTGTTAAAAACATGTGTAAACTGTTAAGGACTGCAATATTTAAAAGTATATCTATATTTTTAGTATGATAGTATAGCCACAGTATAGTATAGTATAGTAGTATTGTTGATAGAAAATTTTCATATAGATCCGATGAACTTAACTCGTTTTGCTTCGCCGTGCATGTGCGTTAAAGCAATTGCGATTTTTGCGCTCAATTCAAATGATCAACCTGGCGACTGTGCAAATATAAAAAGCATCTTTTATTGTTCATTCGGTATTTCTCAGAGAAAATGCAATGTAGTAAATTTGTATGATTAGAAAAGTATTGTGATCAGTTTAGTATTCTGTTTAATCACATTTTTTTAACAAAATCATAAAATTTCATGTACGATTTCTCTCCGTGTAAATGAGATTCATTCTTATCAGTATAAGGCATGGAAATTTGAAATAATTGCAGTATATTAATTTCATCGGTGATATAATAATATAACAACTTGCGCTGATGCACAACTGCAGGAGTCGTGCTCGTGCTAGCAAGTTATAGTACATTCCCACGCGAAGACGTACGTGTCAAACATGCGGTTTGACGCATTTTTTGTTTATCATCGAAGTATGAATACTATTTTTCTCGGTCTAGTAGGCCTAATATACATATACAGGACGGGTCAATTGCTTTGCACCTGAACACAATTCTGCCCGTTATAAAAAGTTTCATAACTTCTGTAGAAATGACGATACAAAATGCTATGAGTGCTCATTTTAAAGCTTGATCCGAGACCTTCCAAATCATGTTTTGAAAAGATTTGGAGGTATTAAAATCGAAGTGTATAAATTATGGATTTTTCTCTTCTTATTTGTATTAAAACTACTTCTAAACGGAAATTTTGACAATTATTTTCGAAATAGAATTGTAAAGCTTGATCCAAGAGCTATCAAAATAATTTTTTTATAATTCTTTTAAGGCCTTTTTTCTGCTTCTGTTAGCGGTTTTATTGAAAAAGAAAGCTTTTTCTTCAGCTTTACCTATCTTGAAAGGATCGAATCATAGAAAAAAAATATAACTAAGAAAAAATATTTCTTTTTGTGTCAAGATTATGTGAGAATTATTTCAGATTTTCTTTTTTATCGTTTGATCCAATTTTATTTTAACAGAAAAATTATTTATATCCTATTTTTCCCGGTACCCAACCAAAAAGATTATAATTTAATCTTTGTTAGGTCAAAAAGTAGTATAAAAATTTGGAAATATAACACAGTAACTATATTTGGCATCCTTGACTTCGTAAGCATATTTTTCATAGTAAGTCGTTGGAAAAAAACCGCTACCAATATATTGGCAGTTAGCTTTCTCCCTAAATATCTTTAATTGGTGAAAAATGAAGAGAATCAACCGTTGCAGTAGATGAAAGATCCAATCCTTCAATCAAATCAAATTTCAACAAAATTCTTAAAATTAAAATTTTTATTTTCTCAAAAAATAATGGATCATCCAAACTGTCAATGAACTTGTTAAAACTATAACAAAATACTAACAAAATCAACAAGTTTAGAGCACATCCACTCAATTGTACTATTATTAAAAAGCAATTAGAATTTTTCAGCCTGTGTATTTTTTCTCAAAAACTAATTTATAAAATCATTTAAAAATTGTGTGAGATATAATTAACTAAATATAATTAACTAGATAGCATTAATAACCATGAAAATGTTTAAAGATTTTTTTACACATGGCGTGTAAAGTACGTACTGTACGCCCTGCGGGCGAAAAACAAAATGCGCAATTTACGCTCCACGTGTAAAAAAAATAGTATATACACCATGGGAGTAAGTAAAGAATCCCAATCGCATATTTGTCGCCCGAGGCGAAGCCTTACAATTTTCATACAATTTGGAACATTCCTTATTTTTACCCACTCCCTAGGTGCATAATTTCTATTAATAATTATTTTCTAATATATATATATATATATTTTTTTTAATGTACTTTTCCTTATATAACCAAGAAATGATAATTAATAAAAAATTGATGGCGGTAAATAATATCAAATTGTATACTGTTTCAAATACATTTAAAGAATATTCATTATATTGAGCCTATCTTAAAATGAAAAATTCTTTTTCTGAAATTAAAAAATTGTTCTAAAAATGAACAAAGGACGATAATAAAAAAAGTCTGAAGATATAAAAATAAAGAAATTGAATAAGCTTAGTTTGGTTAAAATCCGATAATATGATTCTGAGATACAAATCGTCACATACCCATTTGAAAAAACATCACAAAATGATTCAGAAACACTTAATACAAAATTCTAACACGTTTATATAGAGAAATTTTTTTTTTAATCAAACCCAATAATAGATTTCAATGAAAAATAAAATGCTAAAAGGCCTTTATTGTTATTGTTTCACTTTCATTATACGATAAAATATAAATAAGTAATGCAAATATTATAAAAAGAGAAAATGTTAAAAATAGCATTAAGAAGATGTTATGTGATTACAGGAGCGTTTCTTATTCCCTTCTTCGTGATGTTGATTCTCGAAGGGGTACCTCTCTTCCTAATCGAGCTTGGTCTTGGTCAAAAAATGCGGCAAGGTGCTCTCGGCGTGTGGAATACCATACATCCCTGGCTAGGAGGCATAGGCATTGCTTCCTGCATCGTCACTTTCTTTGTTTGTCTCTATTACAACGTCATCATCACTTGGTGCTTTTATTATCTCTTCAATTCGTTTAGGGTAAATTTTAAAAATTATTTTAAAGTGCAAAGAAGAATGAATATAATTCTTGACTTTGATCGTGATTGATTAAAGATATTTTTATTTTATCTAATTCGGCCGTTTTTGTTTTCAAATCTTGGTGAAATATAAGGCTGTTACATTCAAATTTGGAGTAAGTATCAATTTTAACGGATATATATCACCCAGCAACAATCAATTAAAGCCTAGCATTCATAGTTGCATTGATCAGCGCGCGGCACTTTTGGCTTTATTATAGAATGGCAGAGAATCTCATTAAAAATTAGTATGATTTCTACCAATCATAGGATAGCAGTTTTACCTTCATATAAAGTATTAGCGGATTTCTCATACTATCTTTATAGACGCGATATTAAAATTATTTGGTAAACTAATGTTTTTACAAATTTGGTTGCGAGTTATGTTTATGAGTAAAGAATCCGCAGTTTCCAAAGGTATGCAAATATGATTAAACTCTAGCGGTATTATTGAAGAAAAATGGAGTGACGCTGTAGAAACCCTGGTAGAAACATTCATCATCAGTCATTCCACATAAATAATCACTAGATTACAATCCCGAGCTTCGCTCGGGCGAAAAACATCATCTGGCTTAAATAATCACCGTCCGCATCAGCGTCATAATATTATACTATATTATTATTAAGGAGAACATGTACTGGTCAAAGTTTTTTACCGGCTATTGGTCAATAGGCCTTTTGGTTGGTTTATTTTCTACCAAGGTAGTTCTACGAACTTGATTTATTAACACTTTATACTTTAGATAACATTTATTATAATTAATTGTCAAACCCTTTTCCACGCGGTATTTATAATTTACGTGAAATATGAAAAAAAAACCTGAATTGAATATATTAAAAATAATTTAAACAAACAAAATCCAAAGAAATGAAGGTGGTAATATAAAAGGCCATCGTGCATCAAACGATTAATTACTGACCAAGTGACCTCGAAGCGATGATTGTTATAATAATAAACCAAAACCGTGAGTTAAAAAGTAAAAGTTAAATAGCTGTGATAGCGTCCCCGAAGAAAAAAAAGTTTAAGGATAAATGTTTCTTTTGAATTTTTAATTCAAATGAATTTAAATATTATTTCTTTGCATACAAAATTACAAAAGCAATTTGTAATTTTTATTAAAAATCGCGTAGGTCGCTTCGTTACAATACTTTTTTCTAATTTTTCGTAGAAATTCTTAGAAATATTATTTTTCATTTTTCTTAGTGTAGTTGACCAATCATCAGAAAGTTAAAGACATTTCGATGAATTTCTGGTTAATTTTCTACCAGGGAGGGTTTCAACAAGTTTTAATAAGAGCCAAGTTTGTCCGTCAATTAGTAGTTACTATACTAATTTTTCATAAACATTATCGTGAATTTCAGTGCAAATTTTTCTCCGTATATACATCTAGAAAGTGTTGAGGATAAAATTGATGGAATTTCAGGAACCCCTGTTGTGGTCCGAGTGTCCCAAGATCAACGGTAAACCCGTGGAGGAATGCGCGAAGAGCTCGGAAACCGCTTACTTCTGGTACCGTACAACTTTGGACGCGGCACCGTCAATCGAGGACGGACAAGGCCTTAAATGGTGGATTGTGCTGTGTTTGCTGCTCAGTTGGCTAGTTGTTTTCTGCATAGTGATGAAAGGGATCCAGTCCTCAGGCAAGGTGAGTAGCTAGTAATGAACCTATCAATAGCTTCCTTTTCCCCAAGTACGATTCTGCCCAAGTAAGTATGCAAGGAGAATCGCCGCGAAGGTCTTTCGCTTTCTTTGCCCCAGCTTCCAGCACGAGGCGCTCGCCCGAGCCCAAACGTCTCGAACATCTCGCCAGCTAATTCGTGGTCGTCGATTCGCAGGTGGTCTATTTTACCTCCATGTTTCCGTATTTGGTGCTCACCATTTTCTTCGTCCGAGGGATCACCCTCAAAGGTGCCGACGCTGGCCTCGTTCACATGTACACACCCAAGGTATTGTAGTTTCCATTTAACTTATTTTGCAATTCGATCTTCTATCTTCCTTGTAGTTAATAAAAAATACTTTTCGCGAACAATCTTTCGTGGATTTTAAGGTTGAAAAACTGTTGGAGCCAACGGTTTGGCTAGATGCTGCTACGCAAGTATTTTACAGCTTTGGATTGGCTTTCGGATCTCTAATAGCTTTTGGCAGCTACAATACACCAGAAAATCATTGTGTACGAGATGTCATTCTTGTCAGCGTATGCAATGCCTTCACCGCTATCTACGCGAGTGTCGTTATCTTCGCAATTCTAGGCTTCAAGGCTATGTCCAACGTAGACAAGTGCCTTGAAAAGTATGAGACCAATTGAATGATTTTATTTACGTCAATAAATACGCATAACTTTGAACACGACTTATTAATAATAGTTTTTATTAACTTGCGTTACAGTAATCGAAATATTCTCATCGAAAATGGCTTACTGCAGGCTAATGCCACAGAACAGCAATACGATCTAACTATAAACAACTTTAATGCTTCCATTGCCAATTTTAAATTAGATCAGTGTAGTCTAAGTGAAGAGTTAGATAATGTGAGTTTTATTACGTACAAAGAATAGAGCAATTTTTTGTTTATTCGAAGTTTGATTAAATTTGCAATTTCTTCAATTGCAGGCAGCAGAAGGAACAGGATTAGCATTCATTGTTTTCACCCAAGCGATCGTGGAGCTTCCCGGGGCACCTTTTTGGTCCTGTATATTCTTTTTGATGCTCTTGGCTCTTGGACTGGGTTCGCAGATTGGTCTTCTAGAAGGAATGCTCTGCGTTATCTTCGAGATTGATCTTTTCAAGAGAGTGAAGAAGCAGTACATAACAGGTATGAAGAAATATAAGAAAACAATAAATAGTTTTCTTATACACGGTGTTCAAAAATGAACTGGCACGACCAGTATAGTATATCCGTGTTCAGAATAACATTCTAAGCACTTGTTCACTTTTGGCATTTTTCAGAATTTGGGATAATTATGGAGTTACTGTTAATTAAAATCATCAATAATTATCCAATCAGCGCTCGATTTGACGATGAACCCCGCATGACTCTCCCCGCGCGGCCCATGCTGCTCGAGTAAACCCCGCCTACCAGAGTCAGCTAGAGCGCTGATTGGCTAATTATCGAAGTTTTGGATTGACCATAACTCGATAATTAGCCACAATTACGAAATATGCCAAAAGAGAAAAAGTGCTTAGAATGTTATTCTGAACACGGTTATACTGGTCGTGCCAGTTCATTTTTGAACACCCGTATAACCAGTTGCAAATACCATGTGAATCCATGTTGACAATTTCTACTGGGTGAGAAAAGAGTGTTATATTTATCAATGAGAAAATATTTGTTTTAGGAGTTCTTTGTTTGTTCTGCTTTTTTGTGGGATTAATCTTTTGTACAGGAGCTGGAGAGTACTGGCTTAAAATGTTTGATAGTTTCGCGGGTACAATTGGACTAGTATTAGTTGCTCTAATGGAAATGATTGCTGTGGTTTTTGTCTACGGACATAAGAAGTGCGTAATTAAAAATTTACAAAGTTGGTTTGAGAATCATAATTAGAGATCTTCTTATTCTGTAACGTAATTTTATTTATTATTTTAAATGGAATCTTTAAGATGATAGATCTCGAATCATGAATTTCATATGATCTTCAATTTCTTAAATTTCGAATCAATACCTTGGGCTCTATTTTTATTTCAAGGTTCACACAAGATATCGAAGAAATGACTGGATATAGACCTGGCCTCTACTGGCAAATTACCTGGAGATACTTAGCTCCTGTAATCATGGTTGCCATTTTAATCGCCAGTATTGTATCAATGATTATAAAGAAGCCTATGTACAGCGCATGGAATGCTTCTCTGGTAACTTTTGCAACTTATATTATGAGAAAAAAATAATACAAAACCTTTTTAATATAAATAAGATATCTGAGTTACATACGAGATTCGCGCAGTTAATGCAGCATGCTCTATCAGTTGTAAATACCACATGGAGAATTGGATAATCACCAATTCTCAGGATTAACGGGTGGAAAATAAATATTAGAATGGTCTAGCGAGTATTTCTCCCTCGCTAGAATCGACATTACTTATTTGCATTTTGAAAAATGGTCGAAACAAGACCTATTTGTAAATACCACATGGATATAACATTTAATTCTATTTATAGGGTACAACAGTTCAAACAAGTTATCCAGATTGGGTGCTGGCTATCGCAATAGTAATAATATTAGTTGGTATTGCGCCTATCCCTACCGTATTTATATTAAGGGCATTCCAGTGCTCGAAGCTGGATGTCGACATTCATCAAGGTAGCATTCGTCGCATTGAGACGACTGTATCTACCAAGGAGATGATGGGTGATGTTGACGTAAGTTCACATATCCGATTCTACATCCTTCGCTTTTCATATTTAACAAATGCTAACGCCTCATTGTCTCTAGTCAACTGTAGTTGTATCATTCGACTGTTTTTCATTATTTCTCTATAAAAGTATCCATAACTATTTCTTTCTACGTAAGCTTATTACTTTCTCATTTTTTTATTATTAAAAATTTCTAATTTATCCGAGAACCTTATTCGATTTCGGAAAAAAAGGCATTAATATATTGTTCAATCGACTAAAGGTGTAAATATTACACAGACCCATAAAAAAGATACTTTTCAACAAATGGCTATATTTCTTTGTATTTTTATCATTGAATCTGATTCTGAAGTAGTGTTGCGGCATCATCCCGCAATCTTAAAAAAATGCAAAACACACGCTTTTTTGTCATTGTGAATTAAAAAAACTGGTAGAACTAATCAAGATATCTCGAAAACCGTAGCTTGAAAAACTGTAGGGATGTATATGCTTGTTTATGGATTCCCACAGTTTTCCAGCCTCTGTAAATAAATTCAAGCTTATATTTTCAATGTTTTTTGATCAGTAGAATTTAAATTTTAAATTAGGTTACCCGATCATTTTTTTAAATTAGCAGAAACGAAAAATCATATACTTAATATTTTTCTCGAAAAACTGCAATACGACTTCAGATTCGGATTGAACGTTGAAAAATATATAAAAGTATACCTCTCTGTTCGATAGTGTAGAGTACTGTTTGTGGGACGGTATTATTGAAAGGTTGAAAAATATGATGGACAATACTGTCAAATTTTTTATTTAAAAACACGATGACGCACAGTGGAAAATTTTCTAAAGAAGCTCGCCAAAATTCATTTTTGTCTAGATTTTACATTATTTTCTTGAATAATAGTTAAATAAACTATAATTAGATTATTGCACTAATGTAAATGCATGTTTTTGATATTAATATGGTAAAAGAGTCTTTCGATACATATCGATGATAACAATAAAAAATATTATTGATTACCTATTAAAAAATGTAAAAAAACCTTATATTTAAACAAAAATGAGATGTTGGTTTGTATTAAAAAAATACAGGTGAAATTTTATGTATACTGAAAAAACTACATTTTAGAAAATTTCAACCAATGAGTTTAGGCCACCTTTTTTTAAAAATCCTCCAGTGTACGACGTTTCGATTACATATTAGTAATGCTGTTCAAGTCTTATGCGAATTATCAGGAGCATTACATATACAATAATTTACGTTAGATTTGAAAAGGACTATTAAATGAAAGAAATTTCACAGTATTGCTCATCTTTTCTTTCAAACTATATTTTGAATTGCATAAAATGTGGTTATTTATCGCGATATTCATCTCTATTGCGCTCAGCGATCAAAACATATCACGTGTATCATGTGCATAAACTCAAAGAGAAAAGGGTTAGACTGGTTAGTAGAATGTGTAATAAAATTTATGAAATTTGCTAGATTTGCAGTAAATCTTACTGTGAGTTTAATAAAGGCTACGGTGGGATAAGGCAGTAAACGTTCCCTCCCCCCTCTCTTGTTTTTTTTTTGTGCGATGTAGGCAAAATAATCAATGTTTGCTTTCAATCATATGTTCTTTTCTTTTGGCGATTTTTCAACTTTTCGAAAACTGTTTTTCATGTTTTCTTTTGCAATACGGTCTATATAGCAAAATGCAAGCAATTGCATCTGAAAACGCATAAGATTTCCTATCTTTTTCCATCTAAAATTTTAAATTAGTTATTGTCATTCGTTTATTATACACGGAAAGGTGTATTTAGAATA
The DNA here is from genome assembly GCA_018906775.1 of Sycophila sp. Sp_5. NCBI lineage: Eukaryota > Metazoa > Arthropoda > Insecta > Hymenoptera > Eurytomidae > Sycophila > Sycophila sp. Sp_5. Next base: position 44,295 of record JACCID010000107.1, on the reverse strand, counting down.
TTATTGGAGGGGTCCGAAAGTCAATTAAAAATTGACATTTTACACCACAATATAGCAGACGAAAATAAAATATAGAAAAAGCAAGAAAAACTTGCCCTCCGTTAGGTAACGATCTTTAATTTTATAAAGTTCCAAATTTATGCAACAAAGCTTGAATAATGTAAAAAAATCATATTATTCAAGCTTTTTTCATTGAGATACTGTTACATGAATTTGGAACTTTAGAAACTGATAGGTCATTAACTAATAGAGGGCAAGTATCTTTTAGCTTTTCGATTTTTCATTTATACACTTTATTATAAGCAAACATATATTGTGGTATGATATTTGAATTTTTCATTGATTTTTGGACCATTTTCCAAGTAGAAAATGTCCATGTGGATTGATGTGGAATCCATGTCTAACTACAAGGTATTTACAGCTCGGATGTGCTCTAAGCCCTACCGAAAAAAAGACACATGATCATGATGTGACTATTTTCATTAGGGAACCCCGCTACACGCTTTATTAGACTTACAGAATAATTCACTGTAAGTAGCAAATTTAACAAGTTTTACCAGACTGACCTTGGATTATAAAACATTATAACTTTTCTCTTCACGGAGAGAAAAGTTTAAGTAAAAAATACAAAAATTTTAATAAAAATTACTATACTTTTTAGGAGTCCGAGGACAGACTTGAATTTTAGTAAAAATTACTTTACAGTATAGTAATTTTTTAATACAATAAAAATTAACATATATTTTACGAAAATTTACAATACAACATAGTAATTTTTACTATACCGGATAGGAATTTTTACTATGCCAGTATAGCAATTTTTACTGTGCCAGAATAGTAATTTTTCATGCAACTGATTAGGAAAAAGAGAATTAGAGAATTCTCTTCTGTATCGTTTTTATTTAATCCTTCTGGTCTTTTCAAACTTGGAACCTACGAAACATTTTATGATTTTGACATTTTGTACTTATTTATTATATATTATATACTTTACGATTGGAAATTCGCTCGCTTACAAATATAATTTTAGCCTGCCTACACCTACACTAACTGATTATTTATCGACGCGTGAGAATAATATTTTACGCAACATATTAACGCAAGTTCAGTGTTGAAGATTATTCAAGTCGTCCTTATATACTAACTGAACAGATGTCTGTCCACTTGCGAGTTGTACAGCGGGAGTAGACGCCATCTAGTTCTGTCTTATACGATTAAATGGCGCTAAATTTAAAAATGTAACCTAAAAACATTACAGTGAAAAGAAAGCGTAGTCGCGACTATTGTTAACTCGCCGCAGATCGGAGGTGCAGGTCACGTGACATACCGCGACATCTGTATTTTCGATACAGAGTTACTTAATTTTTACTATTCTGTATTGTAAGACTTATGAGGACATATAATAATATTTCTAAGCTTTAGATTTTACTATACTGTATAGCAAAATTTTAATATAAATTGTAGAAAAAATTACAATAAATTCGTTTAAAATTTCCAAGATCGTATATCGTTTATTATATCTATAATTTTTACTATGCAATCTAGTAATTTTTACAGCATTTTTAGTATTCTTTAATGTTGTCTGTGTTAAAACTTTCAAAATATGTAGCAATTATCATTATAATTCGAGTCTGTCCCGCGCCTACTATGGAGTATAGTAATTTTTCTTCGAACGTTTCTCTCCGTGTTCGTGAATAAACATTTATATTGATAAGAAATATTTATTTGTGCATATACATATTGTCGTTGTAAATTTTTAAACTCATTATACGCAAACGAGAAGATGATAATCTTTGAAAATATGCATACATTCATGAATCACTCATTTTCTTCAATAAATTTTTTTAGATCTATTTGCGTATCACGAGAAACCAAAATATGATAATTGCATTTCTAAAGTTGAACACAATTTATTTGCACAATATTATATTGCACATAAATTTACTGCTTAATTTTGGTAAGAAAAGTGGTCATCGAGATTTATTTGAGTTTTGTATATTGTGTATATCCATCTCGTGGTACGTCTTTAATCAATTTAAAACTTAAAATGTGAATAAAAAAAATACTTACAGTCGTAGGTAAGCATCAATTTTTGGTGCTAAACATCGATATATATTCCTGTAGGTTATCCACATGTGAGTTCATCCCAATGATATTTGGAATGAATCGCCTGAATGTTTTTCGACAATATAATTTAGTCTTTGATAATTACTTTACTTTACCGTTTAAATCCTAATTATTTATTAGTAAATTAATATTGCTAGAGGGCGATTTCTTGATGAAAAAAAGAATTTTTCGCAAGCATAAATTATTGTAGTCTAATAATAAATGTGTATGTTGCAATAGCATGTTCAGCAAATAGCGTAGTTTATAGATTTTATGTTTATAATAGTAATGCTTCTAGTAATCTTTCATGAAAGAAATCCTGAAAAAATTGCTTAAAACTTGCAAAAATTGTTACTTATTGTTTGCAAAGAGTATACAAACCAACTAGTTAAAATACTTAGGAAAAAATACTTTTGTCCTCTTTAGGCAAAAAGTACAGAATAAACGTGGTACTAAAAAAATACGTTAAAAAACGCCAATTTAAAATTTACTCTTACTCTTTTTTCGAATGGCTGTTTTTAGAATTTTTAGCTGATGTTCAAATGCTATATACATAAAGTATTTTATATAAGTTAAAAGTATAAATAACAAAAAACTCATGGGTTTTAACAATTATAGAAATGTAATTGATCACTGCATTCCTTAGTTTACAGTTGATACGCTCCATATTTTTCCGAACATTTTTGAAAACAAAAATTCATCTGTACGTACATAGTTAATTCTAAACTTAAAACCTTATGCTAATTAAAAAAACACTGCCAATTTGTTGGCTCGTAACTTCCTTCAAAATAAATTGTTCCTTCAACGTTTGTTTTGTTTTTTTATTCCGTTTTGATTCCTGCGCCTTCGCAAACAGCTGCGCACACATCTAGATCTTTTGTTGTTTAAGGGAATGCCTATCTTAATTTCCGTGCTCCTCTATACCGACAATTCTTTATACTTTTAAGGGTTTAAGGGGATGCCTAACTTAATTTCCGCGCTCTACTATACCGACGATTCTCTATGTTCTTTTCTAACCTCTAAGGCAAATTTGATTTTTCAAATAATTTTGAAACGGCTTTCTTAATGGCATTTCTGATTGCATCAAAACATTATTTATAATTCATATAAGTTTACGCACATATTACGAATTATAAATATTTTGTTGCAGTCAGAAATGCCATTAAGCCGTTTCGAAATTATTTGAAAAATTATCGCTTAGATGCTAGTAGAGAATATAAAGAGTTGTCGGTATAGTAGAGCACGGAAATTAAGATAGGCATCGCCTTAATTGATAACGTCAAGTCAAGCTCTTAATATAATTTAAGTACACTGAAAAAAAAAATAGGGGAAATTTTACAAAAAAATAGAGGAATTTTTACAATAATTCATATTACCTGAGGACAGACTTCAGAAATAACAAATTTTACAATGTACGGTTTGTAAATTTTTCAATCCTCCAATTGTAAATTTTACATGAAATGTTTGCAAATTTTACTATATTTTTTTGTAAATTTTACTATATTTATTTGCAAAATTTATAATTTTATTTCGTAAATATAATTTAAATCAATATAGAAGAAAAATATTTTATAGGAAACATCGACCTAAACTTTTGGTTAGAATAAACGTTTGGATTTTTTTTAATTCATCGCTTATATGCATTATTGAAATCGAGATACAAGTGAACGCTTACTTAACTTTAGAAAGACCTACTTAATTTGTTAACGCTAAAGTATTATTCGCAATGATCGCACCTAATTACATTATACATGGTAATCGCATTTTATGAAAAAGATACATCAAAACGCTCTTATATACTAACTGCTGTCAATCCTAATCACTTGCGAGTAAGAAAAACGGTGCGACATCTATACAAAAATTAATTAAATATTTCAGTTAAACTTTTCATTTTGATTTTTGCCGACCGATCAATGGCTAGCTCGAAGAAGAAACGAGAAGTCTCACGCTCACTGTGGGTTAGCCGGTCGCGCATGCGCCGTAGCGCGAACAATAAATTTTACAATGTAATTTTGTAAAATATCCCAAGGTTTTAATAAATATTCCAAGAAATCATTATAAGTTGTATACTTCTTGAATATTTATCGATTAGTTACAAGAAATTATAGTAAAATTTAATAATAAAAATGCAAAATTTGTACATTTTACTGGAATTTTCTTTAACAAAAATTGGAATTTCTACATCAGCAAATATTTTCTATGTTAAATAATAAAAATTTTAAAAGATATTGCAGTAATTATACATTTTTCTAACATAATATAATAAAGTAAAATTAATTGATGTCGTAATTGCAGTCTGTCCTTCAAGTACAAGCAAATATTGTAATTTTTGCCCTAAAATTTTTCTCAGTGTATAATATACCAAGGTATCATAATAGATTAGGTTCGAAAAGTCTGTAAACTAAATGTTAGTTCCAACAACATAACTGATGGTTAATTTTCCGGTAGGGTTTAGTAAAACTTAATATAAAGTATAATCAAATTATATGCAACATATTAATCGAGGCTGGGATAACCTCTTCCACTGCCCCTCCCTCAGTCCTTCTTCTTACTATTACTGTAGTAAGACCCTTATGGCAGTGTAGGGGCCAGATCTCCCCCTGAATCCCTTTTAACATAATGCAAGTGCGCACCCGCCCATCCCCTGCCTCTCGGAAGAGCCAACCATAGCCCTCCAAAACTACCACTATCTATCGCACTGATCCATTGTTCTTGGATCAAGGCAATTTTTTTTTCTATAAGTCGGTTTCTCCGGCCGCCGGCTTATGGACGGGCTACCCGTCCATACCTCGTCCTCCCCTCCCTTACCCTTGTGAACGATAGCGTGCGCCTTACCCGCGCCACAGAAGGGTTGAAAGCCCAGCGTCCTCAACGCCTCAACTCCCGACTCCTCCATGAGCAGGAGCACCGTGTGACAACCTTCCACTCGCGGACCTGCAGCGTGTCATTCTGCAGTCGCTTCAGGTCTACCTCCGCTCTACTCCATAACGCGGAGCTTAGCGCTCTCCCATGGAGCCCAAATCGAAGGGCTACTGAGCAGCTACTCCTTGTCCACCGGGATGGAGTGGAATATCTTTGCCTCCGCAGTAGCCAATTGTCTTTTTTTAAAAATCTTTAAAACATGGAATGTGGCCGGCTATGACGTTATCTGTGCCTTTATCAGTTGCTCCTCAGGGTACAGCTCAGGGACAACCGCAAGATTTAGATCATTGGCTATCGCGTAACTTTATGTTCTCCCGGCTCCTTTTTAGAGAATCTCCCGGTTTTCTAAAGAGAGCAGTACCTGCTGCAATGCTGGCTGAGCCCAGCACTGCCATTTTCGGTGCACCTTGGCCACCCGCTCTCGTATCTTTTGCCGTCTCTTCTTTTCAGCTCCCGTGATTTTCTTCCTTGTATTACTCAGTCGAGTTAGAGTCGGTCTGCGCTCCCGAGGTCAGCGAGACCCTACTGCTTAACCCATTAAGTACCAAATGTACATGACGTAGACACTTGACTTGGATTTCATGTCATACTTTTATTTCTTCTTCGATTTTTATAAAAATTGGTTTCCAAATAGTTTTGAGGGTGCTCTATTAGAAAATTTTGAGGTTTTTTCGAAAAAATAAACAAAAAAAATATGGCCGACTTAAACCAAAAAACATGGAAATTTTCGAAAAGTTTTTTCGGTTTTTGCTTTGCCAAATATGTGAAAAATGTCCAGACCATCGGATTTTTACTTTAAAGGTGGCATGGATATCTATTCTTTCAACCCTCGTCGGTTTTTTTGAAAAATCTTTTCTAGAAAAAAAGATATGGCCGCCTGAATATCGGAAAATTTTCTAAATATATAAATATTTGCTAAAAAATGGGTTATTCATGAAAAAACTTCTATTGTATGATAAAAAATGTTTCAAAAACGTATAAACACTAAGATTATAATTGTTTAATGATAAAATTTTCAAAATGGCTGATTACATATCCAGCATAACCTAAAAAATCAATCTTTTTTAGTGATTTTCGACAGTTTGATGATATTTTAATAGTTCTTATAATTTTAAAGTAACTTTTTACGAAGTTATAACTTTAATGAGACTTAACTTATGAAAATTTTTGAAAATTCAAAATTTTCAAAAATTTTCATAAGTTAAGTCTCATTAAAGTTATAACTTCGTAAAAAGTTACTTTAAAATTATAAGAACTATTAAAATATCATCAAACTGTCGAAAATCACTAAAAAAGATTGATTTTTTAGGTTAAACAATTATAATCTTAGTGTTTATACGTTTTTGAAACATTTTTTATCATACAATAGAAGTTTTTTCATGAATAACCCATTTTTTAGCAAATATTTATATATTTAGAAAATTTTCCGATATTCAGACGGCCATATCTTTTTTTCTAGAAAAGATTTTTCAAAAAAAACCGACGAGGGTTGAAAGAATAGATATCCATGCCACCTTTAAAGTAAAAATCCGATGGTCTGGACATTTTTCACATATTTGGCAAAGCAAAAACCGAAAAAACTTTTCGAAAATTTCCATGTTTTTTGGTTTAAGTCGGCCATATTTTTTTTGTTTATTTTTTCGAAAAAACCTCAAAATTTTCTAATATAGGACCCTCAAAACTATTTGGAAACCAATTTTTATAAAAATCGAAGAAGAAATAAAAGTATGACATGAAATCCAAGTCAAGTGTCTACGTCATGTACATTTGGTACTTAATGGGTTAATGGACAGCAGAAGACGGCCTTAGCCTAAAAAAATGGTGATAAATCAGTGGCGAATTTGACACGACATATCATTTGATTTGTCACCTAACATATCAACTGACATAACACCTGACATATTAACTGTCATATAACTTATTATATCTTCTAATTATTAGGTAATTAACAAAGATATAATTTAGTCTTATAATTTTGCAAATTGAGCTCAAGTGTTTTTAAACCGGAGCATACAATACAAATATTCTCGCGTGTAATATTATCAATCCATCTGCATGTGCATCTCGTGAGGGGTCGTGTGAACAATAGCATAAAGGAACATGCATAGGATTGTGCGATACTTCCTTGAGGAAAATATCCTGCATTATTTCTGTCAAGAAAATCCTGCATTATTTCTTGCACGGAACAGCAGGATTTATACAGCATTTCGCAAGATTTCCTACGGGATAAGAGACCGTACAAGAAGAAATCACGCAGGATTTTCTTGACAGAAATCCTGCAGGACATTGTCAGCAGGAAAGTGTCGCACAAGCCTGTACATGTTCCTTTATGCTAGTGTTCACGCGACCCCTCTCGAAATTATAAGACTAAATAATATCTTTGTTAACTACCTAATAATCAAATAATATAACACGATATATGACAGTAAATATGTCAGGTGTTATGTTAGTTGATATGTCAGGTGACAAATCAACTGATATGTCGTGTCAAATTTGCCATTGATTTATCACCTGACTTTTTTGGACAGGGCAGACCTCTATCCGCGAGGCCGTTCCTTCTACACTGGCCCCGGATCCAGCGGTCCCATTCCCTGAGGGAAGTCCTTGTGATCTAGGGAGTTCAGTGCGAGATGACACGGTGTACTCGCTTTCCTTTTTATAACCAGATATTAAAAATTACTATTTTATATATTAACTAGAAGTTGCCTTAGCGCGCTTCACGCTCGTAGATTATTTTGTCGTAGCACATTGAAGTTGCCTACTTATAACTATTGGCCGTTTCTTTTTTGTCCCATTCCGCTAAGTCCGCCAATGAATTTTTGATAACACTCTGAATTGGCTCTACATTTAATAAATCGCTATCTCTCTTATAAAATCCTTATAGACCGATTTTTACTTTTTTAAATAGTAATTTTTTCTTACTACCCTGGCCGAAAATTTGCCGTTCCTCCCTGCGCATGTAAAGCGAAACACAAAAATTCGTCCGCTTTTGCGCGCCATCTATTCGTGCGGGAGGAAGCTTCCAACTCGAATTTAAATGCCAGTATTGCCAGTACATACACTCTGTAAAAGTAACCTCAAAATCGTGGACACGTGCTCGCTTTTAGATTTTCAATCTTATACAAAATAAATTAATACTGTAATGTTATTGTTAAAAAATTAATAATCTGGGTGTAATGAATTAATGTTAATTAATTTTTTAAAAAGGGTGTTTGTTTTAGCTCAGGGCTTTTAAACATCCGCTTCGCTCGGGTTGTAAATGTTAGCTAATGTTAAATCCCCTCGCTCATTATTAATTACTTAACTTATCAGACAGAGACGTTATATACACATTATAGGAGGGAGGAAAATTTTATCTGTATACTACAGTAGTTTTGTACAGAGATGGCGCTGCATGTTAAGCATGGTCATCGATCTCGAAGCAGACTGATACCGCCCGTGTGCACATTTTGTGTTAAATATTGCTAATTAACCACAAATTTTCGGCCGAATAGTAAGAAAAATAGTATACTTCACACGGGACGAACGTCAATCATCATGCTCGGCGAATTAGGCTCCTCGGCTTCGCCTCGGGACCCAATCACTGCGCCGGGCAGAATGATCATCGTTCGTCCCTTGTAAAGTAATGTACTATTCCTTTTTTTAATCAATAAGTTGAATGCTATAAATGATAAAACAAAAACTCATATACGCTCCTGATCTATTGATATACGCTCCCTGGCGTGTTTCGCTGCTATTGCATTGCAAAATCTATTCTCATATGTGCAAATCAACTTTGTAAGGTGAATTTTTTTATAATGCGACATCTACCAGATCAATTTTTTCTTGTTGTTTATTTATATCATTTTAAAAGAGAATAAACACGTGTACACAGCCAATCTCTGGGCATACTTTTTCTCGGGCCAAATAATGCGAAAAAGTTGAAAAAACGTGATTTTTCGTACCTATTTTTTTGTAATCGAATTTTAATGGTTTTCCAGTCTGTAATAAACCTCACATGGCAAGTACTATGCGTATATTGGAAATATATGTAATGTCTTGTAAATGATAATTTGTCAATCCTCTACTGACTAGAAAATCGTGCAAGATTCCCCTTTAAGGTTTTCGCCATTTCTAAGATCATTTTAAGAGCAATCAGGATCTCTTCCTTATTATATCCAATTTTTATTATATCCAAGTGAGAGAGTATTAAGAAAAATTAACTTGCATTTTCTTTCCTTTTTTAATTTAAAGATTAATTACTATAACCAAAATATCGTAACATAATATATTGCTTGCTTGTAGTTGGTTAGTATAAATAAATAAAGGGTACCCCCCAAACAAGATAGTTAAAATCCCCTCATTTTTTTTTCTTCATGTCTATTATGTTTCGAGGGTTTAATGAAAAGGTTTTCGCGCATATTTGGCCCCGCACCCCCTACCCCTTACCACACCTCTCAAAAATGTGTTTTTTTAGGGTTTAATTTTTTCTCCATTTCTATTTGCTTAAAAAATCTAAAAAAATTCATAATCTTAGATGAACAGTATACAAAATATATAGAATTTTTTCAGGATATTTGAGTTATGTTTGTTGAGTTTAGTGGTTATTTACCGTGTTTACATATTGAACATTTCCTTAAGCGCCATTACAATATCCGTCTCATTGCTCGGCAACATGTAATATTTTTTTTAAAACATTTAATTTAAATTAAATACTAAGTTATTAATTTGAATTGTTCGTGAAATAAGTCTGTGCGTAATCTATTTATTTAATGTATTTATATAATATATTTTAAATCCTATTTAAATGCACATATTCCCAAACTAACCTCATAAATCAACATTCCTTCATTATTAGTTAAATTCACATCTCATCTACTTGCAGAAACTTAGCAGAATAAGTATAAAAACAAGATGAAAACAAATTGATTCAATTAAACAGAAAAGCCTGATTAACTTTGTTATTAATCCTAATTTCAGATAAAATACTTGTGTTCTTGTGACTATTTTGTAATAAAATATTAATTGAATATTGGTTTCTTATATTTCTAATTACATTGCCTTGACTTCACCGTGCGCTTCTGTTAATTTTGTATTTAAATGCCACAATAAGTGTTATATGAAATTTTTTAATACCCAGTCCATGTACTGGGGCGTTAAATCTTGAATACTGGGACAAAATATTTTACGTAGTCCATGTGTTCGTCTTGTAGTACACTTGTATTTTAATTTATTTCTGATTAATCAAACTTGTTTTTAACTTTCAAAATATTTGTTTTAAATGTAAGAATATATACTGCATTAGTTGATTATCTGTTATGTATAATATCTTTGCTGCCTGCTTAACCATCCAACTATATTGGTACTTTTACCTTATAGACGAAAGTTTTTTTATTTCGCTTTGTTTCAGCCTCCTAATTAAGGTTCCGATTATCTGCACTCACTACACATTCATTACTTTCGATTATTGGAACTTTTTACACTAAGTACTCACATAATTTTAACTATTTTTACACTATCAGGATGCAAACAATGCTCTTTATCTCTAGTATTGAAAAAAAAAATTATTGTAGACATTTAGTTAAGTATTAGGCAATTATTACTAATATTTTGCAAATTACTAATATTTTGCATCTAATTGTCAGCAATCATTTTTTTCTTACTGTTTCCAGTAAAGTGATCCGTTATATCTGAGGTGCAGGTCATGAAGAGAAATTTAAGCCCGGTCTGGTGACGCATAAGTCATTGTACTGAAAAAAAACTATGGCACGTGGACAAAAAAATAAAAATTTAAAATAGTTTTGATGCGACAATAGTAGAAATAAAGAGCATTTTTTGGATTCTAATAATACATAAATAGTTTAAATTATGTTAGTACTTAAAGTGTAAAAAATTTCAGTAATCAAAATTGCGCGTATCCTAATTAAAATTAAGCTTTGTGGTCGCGCAGGTAGTCTCCTGATACTATGCAATAACATTACCTGAAATACGGTTAAACAATGAGTTACACATTTTTCTTTTAACACGTGTTTTTATTGATTTCCGAAAATCTCATTGAATTGATCCGAAATATTTTTTTTCAAATAATAATATTTTCAAGCTTTTTTCATTTGTTTTTTGCCTTATTAAAAATGGCTAAAATAACCTCTTAGATGGTTTCATACGCAGGTATAAAAAGATTATTTGTTTTAAAAGCCTTAAAAATGAATAAAAATTAAAATTTTAAGAAATTCCAAAATGAAAATTTTGATTGTTGTAGATGTGGTGCATTTTGCAATTAAGAAAAGAATAAAAATTCGGCTTTTAATTACATAAGCAATTATTAACGAATCTTTCTAAAATTTTATTTACATACTATTACTATTGTTATAAAATAAATCTCAAAAGAATATAAAGTCTATTAATGAATTATTTTTTCAGTTATTTAATCAATAATAAAATGTCATTTTTCAATTTTGACGGCCACTTGCAAATTAACTGTTGTACTTACAAAATTCACGCGGGCGTACTTTTGTAAGTAATTTCATAGTGAACAAAGTTCCAGTGACACTTTTGCTAAAGTGATTTGAATCTGCGAAAAAATGAAAAAACTAAAAAAAGTGCCGAAAATCCTCACAAGTTATTAAATAAAAAATTTAGCACAGCTTTTGGAACAAAATGTACGTGGATGAGAATATGCCCGAACAAAATAGATGAAATTTTATTTTCAGTAAACTTGGTAAAAATTGAAAGCAATGATTATATTTAAAAATGTAGGCATCAAATAATATTTTTCAAAATTAAATCGCATTTACATGATGTTGTGAACTAAATTTTTCATTTGCTATGATCTGCTTGTAGGATTGATTTATATCTGTTGAATCCAAGTTTGTGAAAAACATCAACCTTTAGAGGACGGGGATTTGCCGGTTCAAAATGAGTTTCTATTTTCACTAAAATTAATGTCTAAAAACATTGGATCACTCATTTTAAACACCTTAAGGGGATGCCGAACATAATTTCCGCGCTCTACTGTACTGACAATTCTCTATATTTTCTGCTATAGCATCTAATGTAAATTTGATTTTTCAAATAATTTTGAAACGGCTTGCTTAATGGCAGTTCTGTTTGCATCAAATTTAGTAGATTTTCTTACAAGGGGGAGAAATAGTATTTTTCTCTATCCCCGGGCGAAAGTATGGCTATACTATTAATTAGAAAATAGTAAAATAATCAATTTCTAACCTTTAAACCGACCTCAACTGGCAGTTGTTCTGCGCAGCCATGTTTTTACTTTCGCCACGGGTTCCTTTAGTGTAATCTGCATATATTTTTTTATTTTACCTATCGCGCGTTTATATATGTGCGATGCACGCCCAACATTTGCAGCACGAGCGTAGCGAGTGCTGCTGGTTGGGGGAGGGCATCGAAAAAAAAAGCAGAATAAACATAATATTTGTAAGTTAAACATTTAATAAAAACGTAATTGAATGTTTTTAAAACTGAAATTTTATTTTAATTTACTTAAAATTATTTTTTACAAATTTCACAACAAAAATTGTTAACAATATTGCCTTTAAACGTAAAATTTTCATATTTAATGCAATTTTTTTTTAACCAATTTACTGTATTCGTATTTATTTCTACATTTTCAATAACGTTCAATAAAGTTCTAATTTAAGTGTACGGTTGATTAGTATTCTTTTTGATAATTAAAAAAGCTAGCAGGTGGATTGAATTTTATTTACGTTATAAGCGGGATAAATCGAAAATCATACGACTACAAACTCAACCTGCACCTTAGAGGTATATAAATTATTTTAAAGGACGCTAATTATCTACATAGACTTTCTTTGATGAATGTCTATTAGCTATTAGAATATAACCGAACTTAAAGGGGTTAGATTTTAAAAATCTTTCGGACAGAGCTTTCGAGTTTAAAACAAATGACGCGCATGCAGTGGCTAAAAATGCTCCTTCTTCTAGCGTAAACAAAAGGAGAAACCTCGTACTTTCGCCCGAGGGATGGAGAAATAGTACATTTTTATACGGGTGCGGAAGTGAATCATTTGCGTCGGGAGACGTTTTTAGGCCGAGCGAAGCGAGGCCGAAAAGTCTCCCGAGGCAAAGATTCACTTACGCACTAGTGTGAAACCGTATTTTTCTCCACGAGAGCCGCAAATCGCATGCAAACATGCGTATTTGAGGTTGGAGTGGAGAAAATATTATTTATAATTAGTAGAATGTGCGTAGACCTCTTTTTTGGATGATTTCATTTCCTATTGCTAAAAATACTGACTTATTTTTCAATTGGAATTGAAATCATCCAAAAAAGAAGTTTACGCACATTCTACGAATTATAAATAATATTTTGATGCAAACAGAACTGCCATTAAGCAAGCCGTTTCAAAATTATTTGAAAAATCAAATTTACATTAGATGCTATAGCAGAAAATATAGAGAATTGTCAGTACAGTAGAGCTCGGAAATTATGTTCGGCATCCGCAGTGATAGGTGGTTCCTGAAGGGTCCACCCCCGCCCTCTAAAGTTTAATCATCCAGTTTTTAATTCATGATTAAATGATATAATTGCCAATTCTCAGTCAAATAGTTGGAAATTAAACCATTTAATTATCTATTGTGTAGTTCAATTATTTGAAAATTTAAGCAATTAAGCGCAACCTTGGATGAATGAATTTGATAGAGTATTTGTATCGCACTTTGTATTTCATAATGCATTAGCCAATCGTTTGCTCGGAATTCTTGTGTTTTTGTGCAAATTTCAGCATGTTTAAGCTTTTACCAGCTTAGGAATTTTTATAAATTTTATACTATGAAAGAGAGCACCTGAACTTTCAGATTTTATGGGAATATTTTTTGTGACCTAAAAATGGGAATAAATATTGAAGTGACTGTTAAATATTTTGCGTTCAAATTAAAAATCACAAAATATTTTCTCAAACAAAATGTTAAATGTGAACATAAATTCGGACAAATAGTAAAAAATTTTTAAACTCTCCTAGTATAAAGTTGAAATCAACGTTACCGAAGCATATGATAGGTTACATTCAATTTTCACGGAACATTTCGAAAAAACTGCAACGCTGCTCGTGGTAATAGGTGGTGTTAGGTTTGTATCCATATAACGTTTAGTTTAGAGTTCCTATAGAATCTCCCAAAAGTTTTTTAGCGACTTTACAATTATTTGAAGTGGTATTGCCGTATTTTAAATTACTCACCAAATATTTATAAAATTAAAAAATTGATTGTCATTAAATATAAAATAACTCGCCAGCAGAGGGTTTCAAATTTGGATAAAAAGTTTTCTGAAATTTTGAGCATAGTTTACAATAAAAGTATCGAAAATTTTACATTTGATTATGAACGCCCAGTAGAAAATGTCCATGTGGGTCGATGTAGAATCTACGTGGATTTATGTGGAATACATGTCTATCTACATGGTGTTTACAACTGGGAAGTGTATTCGGCAATGATTCATTAATATAGTATTTAGTATAATAGTATTTAGTAGGTATGCATAACATTAGTAAACTAAAGCATTCGCAAGTTTAAGTCTTGCAAGAGGGCTCTGACGTCGCTGCTCAAAGTTATACCACTATCACTTGATCAAAGATGGGAATTTTAAATACGTAGAATCTGTTGATATTGTTCTGTTAATAGAATATCTATATCTCTTGGAAACTGATATAATGGTATATACCTTCTACAGAAGCAGTTATACAGCCTTAAACACATTTTCATTTCTTCCATTATCTTTTCCTTTTTATTCATAATGATTAATTAATTTTAAGATTAACGAATGAATATGTATAGATTAAATGCGTTTACGTGATTGGCCGTTTGCTGTTGTTTTGGTATAACTTTAAGCAATTCCGATTTCAACCACCATGACCACCCACTTTGCTTGGATTTGCGAATTGACTGTATTATCTACTTAAAAACGTTTTATTAGAATCCGACATAACCGAGAGTACAATGTTCCCTTACAAGAAATAGGAAATGCTAAACGATTATTTAAAAATTTACATTTATTTGGGTGTTAAATTTAAATTCATAACACTAACAAGTCACATATTCTTTCATTTAAGATGGACGAGTATCACGATCGTCTAGAAGATTTCCCAGAAGAGGATGAAGATGTGAATAGCGACGATGATAACAACGGACCGATGAACTTTGAAGTGCATTCGTGAATGATTGCATATTAGCGCAATAACTTTCATTCCTTACGGACAAATGAGAAAAGTGAGCGGCCGATAAATTCTTATTAGGATGATATAAACTCGATTTATTCGACAGCTTTGACAGAAAGAATTTAGAATAAATAAATAAGATGTATATACAAATATGTGCAAGGGACATATATGTATATGTATATGTATATGTATATGTATATGTATATGTATATGTATATATATATATATATATATATATATATATATATATATTTCAATGGAGCAAACTGCGCGACACCTTAAAGAGATTTATGACCATGAGTCGCTAATAAAAGTTTATTCGAAGCACAAAATAGATGTTATTTTCAGAGATCTTAGTGCATAAGGATCACTAAAAAGGTCTATGTAAATACAATTGTTATTGTGCTTTGATTACCAGTTAACAGTGGGCAATATGAGAAATAATGTATTTTTCTAAAACGTCGACGTTTCGATGTTTATAGCTTTACGGGAGGCTGATCTAAATTGGCGCGTTTATTTTGGGTTTTTTTTATTTTTTCCGTCAAGAGTTCATTTTATTTTTATGATATCAGACATGTGTAAGAAAAAAATTCTCGATTATAGAGATAACATCTTTATGTTTTTGGGGACACATTCCGTTAGACTTGATCATTTAAGGTCGTTTGAAGATCAAATTTATTATTTTAAGGTTGGCTATGTTCCATGATTTTTAATATTGCCTTTGTGTAAAAAAAGCAGATTACACATAGGTCAAAAAGTTTGGATATTATTTAGTCACAAAAAACGTTATATTTATTATTCTCTGCTGGATGAAACCTGGTAAAAAGTTGCCTATAAGTTCTACTCATGATTCTAGAAATCGCCTGGAACGATTTGAGAGAATTAAGTTTTAAATATACTCTCAGTCTGGATTAAAAAGGTGCCAATTCGGAAAACGAATGGAAGAGTACCCATCTCAGAATCAGAGTTTGCTCCTTTCATTCGGAAATGACTGCTTTTTGCTCCAAATATGAAAAAAGATTTCATATTGTAGATTTATTTATTAAAAACAATAAATAGCTGGAATCAATATTTTTATCTGAAAATTCTAGGTAAATTCTAATCTGAACCCGGCAACTCGGCGACCGACAACTTTTTACCAGGGGAGAAAACCATTGAAATGAAAATTACATCTTCGAAGTTAAGAGGATGCCGAACATAATTTTCACGCACTACTGTACCGACAATTCTCTATATTCTCTGCTATAGCATATAATGTAAATTTGATTTTTCAAATGATTTTGAAACGGCTTGCTTAATGGCAGTTCTGTTTGCATCGAAATATTATTTATAATTCGTAGAATGTGCGTAGACTTTTTTTTTGGCTGATTTCATTTCCTATTGTTGAAAATACTGACTTATTTTTCAATTGGAATTGAAATCAGCCAAAAAAGAAGTTTACGCACATTCTACGAATTATAAATAATATTTTGATGTAAACAGAACTGCCATTAAGCAAGCCGTTTAAAAATTATTTGAAAAATCAAATTTGCCTTAGAGGTTAGCAAAGAACATAGAGAATCGTCGGTATAGTAGAGCGCGAAAATTAAGTTAGGCATCTCCTTAATTCACGTATACATACATATAATTCTAGTTTAAATACCCATCTCTTATACTAAAATGCATTGGAGTTATTGAAAAATGTTTTTATTGTAAATCAAAATCATTTCGAGATTTTTGTACAAATCATTCCCAGCTGAAAATAGAAATGTTGCAATCAATATTAAAGGTCAACGTTGATTTTTAACGTTATTAAAAAGGTTTTCATAAACTTCGTCATAAACGTTGATTTTCACCGTTCATAAAAAGGTTTTCTTAATGTTCGTTGTAAACGTTTGACAATCAACGTTTATGATGAAGGTTAGGAAAACCTTTTTGTTATCAACGTTAAAAATCAACGTTTATGACGATTAAATTGGGAAACGTAAAATGTTGAAAGAAACGTTGAAAATCAGGCAAAGTCAACGTTTTTTCAACGTTCCGGAATGTTCGAAATCAACGTTGACTTGCAATGATGATTTCAATATTTCTATTTTCAACTGGATTGATATAGTGGGATTCTTTTGTTATTTAATTTTCGAACAGCTGTAGGTTATGTCGGCTAAATAACACTACTTTGAATGAACAATCCATTTTCCAGCCAGTAAAGTATGCAGCTAAAATTCGCAGTTTTCGATAATAGCGCGTTAGGGTTGTTTCTGCGCGGGCGAGTTTAGTGCTTGAGCGGAACGAGGCTTACGATTCAAAAATCAATTCTGACACAAGTATCGAATACTATTTTATGCACCGAATGCATGAAATGCATATTTAGCATTTAGCATATGGTGTATTTTGCACTTTGATGCTATTCGAGTAAATTCAATAACGTGAATTTTATTTATTATGGAAATTTAGAAATTCCAATTTTGTGAAATCTTGTTGTTTGACGGCACGCTTTTTCATTCTAAAGATATCGGCCTTAAGCCACATTATAATATTTTTGGCCCGCTTCATTTCAAGATCAAGACATAAATGTGAAAATCCACGGCCAAGAGGAACAACTCAATTTTGGAAGTTGAATTTTTTTTTTTTTTAAGGCACACCTACACCAATTTTTTCTTATTATTTAGATCACTTTAAAAGAGAATAAACACGTGTGCACGGCCAATCTCTGGACAAACTATTTCAAGTGAGAAAAGTTGAGAAAACGTGATTTTTTGTACCTATTTTTTTTTGTAATCGATTTTTCAAAGGTTTCCATTCGGCAATAAACCTGGGATCCCATTAAGCGGTGGAATGGAAATCTAAACTTTGAGAATCCATCGTTCAAAGATCGATTTTTTGTTTTTGTATTTTCATAATGGCACCTTAATGGCAAAATTGTTTGAAAACCTTCATAATTTCTTTACACGGTAAAATCACGGTTTCTCAACTTTTTTGCGCCATTTGGCCCGGAAAAAAGTTTACCCAGAGATTGGCTGTGCAAACGTGTTTATTCTCTTTTAAAATGACCTAAATAACAAAAAAAATTGGTGTAGTAGGTGTGCCTTCAAAAAAATTTCAACTTCCAAAATTGAGTTGTTTCTTTTGGCCGTGGATTTTCACATGTATACGACGAAATCAGTAGGCTCGCAATTTCGATTAATTCTTAAAATTATGTATACCCTACTGAAGCGTTACATGATCACACAAAGATGATATGCGGATTGCATGATTGTTACATGATAATCATGTGATCTGTATGCTATCATCTTGTAGGATAATAGTTTGCAAATTTTTCTGTAGAATATTTTGTATTAGATTCTGCAAAATTTTTTATAATCACGATGAAAATATTTAAAAAAAAAAATAATTCCCACCGCTTAATTTGATTATTTAGTGCGACAACATTATGGGTTATCATACGGGTGATAAAACACTGCAATATATTTGAATAAAACACTTTCGCCTCGCATTGCCAACATTTTTGGAATTGCCGTTGAATACGATTGTATGTAGGGATAGCAGAATGACGTATATCCAATATTGATAAAAATAAATTTGATGTCGGAAATAACCTTAAAACTGATTAGTAGATATCGGATTCCCATTCACTGTCTCCGAAAGCACAAAGATTTCTTAGCACTGAAATCGCAGCTACCATCGCTCAGGCGTAACGAATGATTTCTCTCTGTTATTCCTGTAATTTATTTTCGTGAGCCACCAGTTAAAAATAGTTCCTATGTAAAGAATTTGAAGGAATATAAGAATATATAGTTATATGTACAAATTTTCTTTCTTGAAACTTTTTTTAGGAATTCATATGCTCCACAGTAAAACAAATCACGTGACAAATTTTTTCTGAAGTTACTTTTGATTTTTCCAATAGTATATTCTCACTTGAGAACTTCTTTTTACAAAGTCACGGGTTTTTTTTTACTTTGACTTAACTATCATTTACAGATCCATATACAATGGTTTCACATTGTTTATATTACTCTTATTCCAAGACAAATTATATTTTATTTGCAGGCCCTTATTTTTTTGTTAATTAAAAATAATAATAATCAATTTTTTCCATTATTCAATTACAAAAAAATTAGTTAAAATTTTTTTTCTTATACTCGAGATTAAAACGTTTGTTTTGCATGTGATTTTAGACGAAAGCTATTTGTTTCGTGTTACTTGATGTTTTAAAAATCGCATTGAAATTAAAAAAATTAATTTTTTTACATATTTGCTGAAAATTAAATACATAAACAAAAAAAGAAATTTATTTTCTTTCGTCAATCCAAAACGATATTCGAATGAAAGATAAACAATTAGGTTAACAATTATAAATTGTAAAACATGTGAAAGGGAGTAGTTATTCGAGATTTAATTTAAAACACATTCCCTTAAAGGTGTTCGAAAGTCAATTAAAAATTCAAATTTCACTCCAGAATAAAACAGACGAAAAAAACAAGTAATTGCTTATAAGAAAGAGTATAAATAACATGTCAAAAAGCAAAATATGCTTGTTCTCCATTAGGTAACTTTATAAAATTCATATAATAATATCTGTTTGTTTTTTCTTTTGGTTTTATGGCCTTGGATCGATATTGCAGCTCGACCCCGTGATGCTATCGAACATATTGGTTAACAATATCTCGATGAGAAAAGCTGTATAATGCCGCGAAATTTAAATTTTAATTGACTTTTGGACCCCCTTAAAGTCTTTGAATATTTAGCTTTCAATTAAATGAGTGGACTATTATTTATATTTTCCAGAGTCTTTTTAGACTAGTCTCCTCTGCCATTTTTACACAAGATTCGAAATTTTTTATTTATTATTTTATATAGAATCGTCGTTTGGCTGGTCCAAGTTTTTAAACATTATAACTGTGCAAAATCTTTTATCAAGAATCCATCTACTTGCGCTGGAAAAACAGGATCTCTTATTGAGTAAGAAATATTTTGGATAAAATGGTCGAGACGGTTTTTTCCTTTGATAAGATAGATATACTATAATGCACTGCGGTTCAAGGATATTATTAGGAAAGTTTAAAAAACTGCCAGCCTTTATATGAATTTTTTTCACAACCAAGAAAAATAAATAACCAAATAAAAAAAATCTACTTAACAATAATTGAAAAGAACATCTATGATATTACTGAAAAGGCCGTATGGTAAAAAGCCCACTGTCGCGTTCATCCTATTTTCATCGCTGTTATATTTGTGTACGTATATTAAAAAATTAAGATCTGGTTAATAACAATTGAAACTAAAATGTGATTTGACAGAATTGAACAAAATAATAATAAATCGTAATTTTAAAGTTGCATCATTTAACTGCGGAAAGCCAAACATAAGAAAATTATATTATCGAACATTCACATTCAGTGAAAATAAATGTACACTACTAATTACTTATTTATCTACTTCGCTAAGGATACAATATTTAAAAAACTAAGAAAAATCTTATACTAGATTAGAAAAAATGTTCTGTATAATTAATTGTGGACAAATGTTATAAAGAATTTGCATAGTTTTTTTTTCATAAATCCTACAGAAAATGTGCAAAGAATTTATGTATGAATTCTAAAATTTCTAGAGAATTTGTGACAATAATTGTATATATTCTGGTGCATAAAATTCATTAATAATTTATACAGAACTTTTTTTCAGGGAGTTTTATTAGCTTAAAATATGATTTTTACAACAGTAAAGTATTTTTTAAACAAAGGGAAGAGTTTCCCTATTTAGATTACCATTCAATTATTAAAATTAAATACATAAGTAATTCAGTAAAATAACTATAAAATGTAGTTTAGTGAGGAGGTTCAATGGGAAACTGTGGGGATTGCCAAGGTTCAAAAATTGAATAAGTTGAAAGTTTACTTGTAAAAAAATTCTTGTATTATATCGACGCCCCGTACGAAGAAAATCCCCATGCATTTTTGCGGCGAAAACTATCCTTTCTAGTACTTTTGCGGCGAAAACTAGCCTGTCTTGTACTTTTGCGGCGAAGAAAATCTTCTTGAACGATTTTGCTGCAAATACTGTCGTCTCTGGCGTTTTTGCGCTTTATTTAAATAAAATAAACGAAGTAAAATCGCTGGTACACTAATAATTGGCTAATGGTTTTAGTTAACGAATAAGCCAAAATAAACCAACGGTTGTAGAAAACTAGAATACGTTTTACTGTAATTGCATTTTAGATATTTTAATAATTACGTTTAACATTAAATTGTATAAAAAAAAGGATAACACAAAACGTAAAATAAAATAATTTGTTTAAATAAATGCACCCTCGATTAAAAAGTATGGGATAGTATTGGTAGAAAATTGTTTTATAAGATTGTAGGAGATCTTTTTCGTCGGAAAATTCAGCGAGGGAATTATATTCGGCGCAAATTTTGGAAGGGATTTTCTTCGCCGCAAAACTGAAAAGAGATTTTCTTCGTAGGAGGCGTCGATATGACAAAAGTCTTTTACTTAATACAATAAGAGGAAATCATTCCTTGAAGAGTATTATTAATTATAACAAGTTTTAGATGATTTTATGTGATGCTTGTATGAAAAAATTCTATTAGGTTGATTATGTCGACGCCTCCTACGAAGAAAATCTCTTTTCAGTTTTGCGGCGAAGAAAATTCCTTCCAAAATTTGCGCCGAATATAATCCCTTCGCTGATTTTTCCGACGAAAAAGATCTCCTTTTACACTATTGCGACGAAAATAATCCCCTCGCTGATTTTTCCGACGAAAAAGATCTCATTCTACACTATTACGACGAAAATAATTCCCTCGCTAATTTTTCCGACGAAAAAGATCTCCTACAATCTTATAAAAGAATTTTCTACCAATACTATCCCATACTTTTTAATCGAGGGTGCATTTATTTAAACAAATTATTTTATTTTACGTTTTGTGTTATCCTTTTCTTTTTATACAATTTAATGTTAAACGTTGGTTTATTCATGGCTTATTTTTGGCTTATTCGTTAACTAAAACCATTAGCCAATTATTAGTATACCAGCGATTTTACTTCGTTTATTTTATTTCAATAAAGCGCAAAAACGCCAGAGACAAGACAGGCTAGTTTTTGCCGCAAAAGTACTAGAAAGGATAGTTTTTGCCGCAAAAGTTCTAAAAAAGATAGTTTTCGTCAGAAAATCAGCTAAGGAGATTTTCTTCGTCGCCAAAATGCAGACAGGGGATTTTCTTCGTACGGGGCGTCGATGTGGTATAAATATTTTATTATCCATTCAATTTTTGAGGTCCAACATTCTGTGTCAGAGTCAAAATATTATAATTTCAATTATAATTTTAGTATTTTAACGCGATAAACCATTCAAATTTGAAGGGGTCCGAAAGTCAATTAAAAATTCAAATTTTGCACCACTATATAGTATACGAAAAACAATTAATCGTAGCTTATAACAAAAAATATAAATGAAATATCGTAAAACTAAGAAATGCTTGCGGTCTATCGTCTTATAAACTTTTAAGTTCATAAAACAAAGCTTGAATAATTTAAAATTTATTTAAGCTTTTCTCATGGAGATTTTGTTATGTGAACTTGGAACTTTATTTTTCGATACTTTACACTGTAAAAAATCCCGTTGTAAAATTACTACCTTTAGAAATTACTACTTTGACTGTAGCGACTTTACTATTGGCTTTCGCAATTTTACAAATACAATAGTAGAAATACCACCCGTACAAGCATAATTACTGACCGATGAAGTATGTTCACAGTTGGCAGAACTGCCCAGGTTTGTGCTAGTAAAAATGCGAATCATTTTTAAAATTACTACACAAATGCAAAGGTGCCAGCTAATTTGTAATTTGACTACATGAATGGCAATTTGTGGGAAGAATAATTTAATAAAAACTAAATCAATTTACATATAAAAATAACTTTATTTTATGATTAAGAATGAAAAACAAATATTTTCAAACCAAAGTTTTATTAAAATACAGCCTTTTTTAATAAAACATCCTTGTTGAATATTTTAAATAGTAATTAATAAAATAATAAATAGCCTGTACATAATTTTCAATATTCAATATAAATTATCTAATTTAGTAAACTTTACCCGAAAAGACTTTTCTGCTGCTGTATAACGTATCCTTTCGTTAACCTCACTTGGATTTTGACTGTCTAAGAGTCTGCTATTTCTGGGGAAGGTACGATCGAGGTGGTTGCATCCTACGGGAAATGCCCTCTCCTATGGCTCTTAGGCCCAGTTGAGGTGACTCTTGGCCCGGGATCTACCCGGCGACTGGACTCTCGATATCTAGACGTGAGGAATTCCCGAATCAAAACAAAGCCTGTGTTCGTTGCCCAGGCAGTAGAGCCTGGAGCATGGGTGCACGAAGAGATTTTTTGTGGTCGTAAAATTGCAATTGCACTTGTACTATTACTTGTTAGAATGTAAATGTACTAACAAAGACGTAAATTTCGCCGTCATTGTACTAGTAAAATCACGACATTGAATGTGGGTAATAATGCAACCTACATTAATTTTAGGGAATTTAAGATTGTGATAGTAAAATCACTACGGTCTACGTAAAAATACTAGCACGTGGTATTTTTACGTCACTTAGCGTTGTAAATCACAGCGTAAAATTACTAGCGCTAACGTAAAATCGCTAACGCACTTCTAATTTTCATTTGGAATTTTTTACAGTGTACTCTTTTAATTATTTTTTCATCCGTTATATTGTGGCGCGAAATTTGAATACCCTGCCTTGGTAGAAAATAAACAACTTTTACCAATACATTCATCAACCTTCGTCATCGACTGCTCTCTTTTATAAATTTTAAGTTATATTATAATAACCTGCGTGTATTCATACATGCGTATTATACGTGCATTATACGTGTATTATACGTGATATATGTTGCAACTAAACCTCAAAATTCAATAAAATACTAGATTTAATTGTTTATTTATAAATGCTCTAAATATGAATAACTGAAAATAACTTGGTATAAATGTACATGCACTTATTTGAAGCGAAGTCTTTTACTTATTCATATTTACATAGTAAGAAAAGTTTTTTTAGGATTTTAAAATTTTCGAATTTCGAATTCATTGACGATCTTAAAAGTGTAACGAATTATGCTGTTTTGTTCCCTATTGAAAGGGTCTTATAAAACTTCATAAAATGGTGTAAAACCGCATAAAACCTGATAAATAATTTATCGGATTTTATAAAATTTGCAAATTTTTATTGTATTTTATAAGAAAGTTTCCACGGGGTTGTTTTTAGTGTGTTGTCGATCGTTTGGTTGTCCAAACTGCATAGAAGTTACCCGTCGATGTCGAATGACTATGATGAAAATTTCTACCAGTGGCCAGAGGCATTATAAGAACAAATTCGAAGCTCGAATATCCAATATAAAATAATCATGTGAATATCATTGAATCTCCTTAAAAGAGAAATTATTTCGAATCATAGCATGCAGGAATATTTAACTCCTCTTTGAGTAGAGTCAAGTTTTGGAAAATGATAGGATTTTTAAAAGAAGACATTGATGGACAAATTATTTTAAAGTATTGTATGTTTAGTGAATGAATAAAATGTGCAACGATGCACAATTAAAGTTAAATGAACAAAACGTGATTGTCAATGTTATTTTATTTACAACATGCAGTTATTTTTTATTTACATTTTTATTACTCATTTACTTCCTAAAGAACCCATTTGTATAATAATTCTGGATAAATTTCATTAATGGAAAAAAGCTTTATGTATTATTCACAGGTAAAAATATTTATGAATTATTTGTAAGTATATGGGCAAAGATTTCAAAAGTTTAAGAATTAATTTTTTGTAGCCAGTTTAAAAAAAAAAAAAAAAGTGAGAGTTTCAGTTTGACACGTGAGACTCAGAAGAGTTTACTAGGCGTTACAAGAAAATCAAATGCTGAACGAATGAATAAAAGTGAATCAATAAACTTAGCTGTGAATATTGTATTTACGGATTGTTTTGGGCAGTGAGGGTGGCCTTAAAACGTACGTTCCAGGAGTCTGTGTTCAAATTGTGTACATTTATGCTATAATATGTAGTTTTGAGATTATTTTTGTAATACCTTCTCTCTAACTTGCACACTTGTGCCCATTTATATAATTATTTAAAAAATTAATTTTCCTACTGATTTTGGTATTCCTTGCAGTAATACTTGCAGCTAAAGTAAGAGGCGAACTAATTTCTATTTTGTTTGATCCTAATATTAAGTCAAACAAATAACAAGAAAAAATCATTGAAAATTATTTATTTCTACAGTGTTTGCTCCAGTCATTAAACTAATTAATACTAGATTTAAATTTGAACAATGTATTGTATACGAAAATTAAGTACATTAATAAAAACTTATTTATTGTCTATATTTTTTGTTTTTGACTATAATAAATTTCAGTATATTGTTGTAATTTCATTCAGTATCCATGGTATTGTATTTCAGTTTTCCATAGCTGCATATGAATAAATAAATTTTTTCCATAGTACTCGTATTTCATTTATATAAATCATAATCATAAACTATTTTAAATTATAGCTAACAGATCTACATAAAAGTTTCCAGATCTCTTGAGTTTAGATCAATTTATCTGTTACATAATAAATAAATATATTCTTTTAGTTTAACCTATTGTCATGTCTATTTGATATTCATTTCAAGAAACTAAGAATATATAATTATTAAGCTATACTTAGCATCAGTAAAGTATCGCTACTGTTTAAATTCTCAAAAAAAGTAAAATATTTTCTTCTCTAGAAAATGTAATACAATAATAATTTAATCTAATTTTTTAAATATTGAACCAATCTAAGAATGTTAGAAGTTCTCATTCTTTCATACTTGAAACTTTTATGTTGCACTAAAATCTTTTTAAAAATTATAGTTGTAAAATGCTACTGTAAGTACAATCGTCCAAAAACTTTGTCTTTTAAGATATGATAATCTAATTAAGAGATATTTGAAAAATACTCTTAAAAATATACTTTTAAAATACTTCAAAATTATCACATTTAAATACTACACTATTTTATTAGAATAAGAAATGCAATTGTAAAAATTTTGATACTGTGAAAACTAAGAAACTGGATAAAAAATAAATGAACTTTCAAAATTTGTTTTCAAATCTATAGTATTGTTACTTTGAAAAGCAAACGCTGCAGTTACACATATTTTATGTCAGTAGTTTTTGTATAACATTAAATTTAATTATCCATAATTTGTTATAAACTATTTCTAAATTTATGAATTATTGAAATGTTCTTGAATTTTTATCCAACTTCTCTCATACTTTTAAAAATCTTACAAATTAAAATTATTCAAAAGTAAAATTTAAATTTGAGATTCACAAAACCCTAAAAACAATAATTAAATTCTTTTATGGGTTTTACGTTGATTCAGTTTTGCCAGTCTTCCGACCCATACTTAGTTGTGGAAAGGTAGTTTTGTTTTGAGGTGGATTTAATCTTGAAGATAAATGAATAAATGCTTCATACAAACTTGGTCTATCCATTATATTCACTTCAAAATGTTTTAATTTTTCTCTAGTACACCAGTTTATAGCTTTACTAGCTGTATTTTCTAGAATTCGTTGTTCAGTATCCGGTTTAGTTCTATTCCCAATAACTAATATAATAACTTCTTTTTTGTCTTTGTTTTTGTCTATATCTTTTTTCAGTGGCAGTAAGACATCTAAGGATTCAGGTTTTGCTGTATCATAAACTAATATGTAACCATCAGCAAAACCCAGATAATGTCTTGCCAGTTGCTGATTATTTGTATTACTCTGTAATGGTTCTAATCCTGCTGTATCGTAAAACCTCACTTTTTCCCTTGTACCTTTATCAGTTTCAATGTTTGCTACATAAATGTCTTCAATAGTAGGATGAATTTCCTAAAAACAATTGACATACAATATAGATTTATTAATGAAAAATACTTATATTTATATTTGTGACTTAGTTATTTTATTTCGTAAATCTAAATTGTAATTACCGTTTTAGGAGTGACATTTCCATACACTAATTGCTCTAATAACGCTGTTTTCCCGACGCTTTTCATGCCACATACAACGACTCGCGTAGTTTTTCCCATATTTAAGTTATAAAATTTCTAGAATTTATTTTAATTTATTTAAACATTTTTTTATTATTTTTAAAGCCATGACAAATTCGGCATTAAGAACTGTCAACAGATCATAAACATGTAACGTCCTAAGTTTTCGTTAAAGGACTCCTCACAGTTTGTGAACAAGGCACTACTAAGAGCTTAAAGGCTATTACACGCTAAATGGAGTAAGGAATAAGGAATAAGGCTTATTCTTATTCCTTATTCGTATGGTTATGAGTAACTTAACCTTTTAAAGTAACGTGATCCTGGAGCAATTTTAATTGCATTTTAAATTTTAATTTTTACTCTCAGGTAATCATGCGATTCGGGATGTACTCAATGATTATTTAAATGTTTTGGAAAAATGTATTACATCGTAAATAAAACATTTATTTCATTATGCTAATTTTTTACTTTATTATTAAATATTTATTGTAACTTTAGTGTTTCACATAAGTAAAGTACATAAATTTAATTACTAACAAACTATTACTTTGGCATTAACTTTTAAATTAAAATGCATTATTTATGACATTTCACTTATATGTTTGTATATAAGTTTACGCTTTTTACAACTAGTTTCTTCTTCAAGATTATCTAATTCTGCAGCAACTAATAATCCAAATATTTCATTACTGTCCTTAGTTGATAAATGAGAAGAGCCGGTTTCATTTTGAGGCAATTTGTTTATTAATTTCACAGTATTCTCATTAAATGTGTTTATAACACTGTTAATAAAATTAGGCTGTTTTACTTTTTTACTTTTGCTTGAAGGTTTTTTAAAAGTTTGATTTATTCCAGGTAGTAGAGTATTACTGAAGGTCCTGAAAAAAAATTTTAATAGTAACATACAACGTTATAGGAATGTTTGTATTTATATGAAGTAATATCATACACGTACTTTCGAACTCTTTGTTCTGACTCATACAGATGTTTCATTCTGTTATAAAGAGACCAATTTTTCCTTTTGGTTGTCCTGATACACTTCTCATGTGTTTTTCCCGCAACATGTTTTCTTTATGGTAGTTACTTTTCAACCGGTTCCAGTGTATGATGCATTGTTCGACTAGAAAGACGTATTACTTTACATTACTGGATTTTAGCAAATAACTTAAAATAATTTTTAAAAATATTTAAAGATACTTTACCAGGCTCATTGGTTACTCTACTTATATCTATCTTATTTTGTATAAAAAAAAAATTACCTGAGTGTAACAATTAATCTTTGTTCTGCAGTTATATTGCTTCGTTTCTTAGTTAAGTATATGCATAATATATCATTTAGGTAGTTAAATGTAGTCAAATCCATTCTAGTGTAATTAAAAAACATATTTGGATCTTCTTTTAACTCTTTAAAAGTAGTTTCAAAATAACCTAGAGTTTGTCTCTGTTTAAAAATTGGTCGAACAAGCCAACGTCTGTTCAACCATCTTTTGATATGATCTAAATGCCATGCCAGACATACAGATATTAAATTTATTTGCAAAATAAATAATAATTTTAATATTTGAATGCTTTCTTCCTCCATTTTTATTACTTTGTGCGGCTGAAAAAAATATTTTTTTACAGTATATTCTTTAAAAATTATATGTGAAAACTATATTTAATAAATAATTGTTACAATATGATTATATACTTAATATAAAATTTGAAGACCATCACAATAATCACATTTAAAAAAACCAAATTCGATTTTGTTTTATATTAAAATTGCTCCAGAGAAATATCAAGAATTTTAAAAAGGTTAAGTTATTCATAACCATACGAATAAGGAGTAAGAATAAGAAATAAGAATAAGCCCTATTCCTTATTCCTTACTCCATTTAGCGTGTAATAATAGCCTTAAATAAGGAATGGGTACAGAGACCTCTGTAATTGAGCTTCGTACCAGGGATGGTAATCCACGTTCGTACGAAAGAAGGAACCGAAACAAGTATAAACAATAGGAATATGAATAACGAACGATTAAACTGTATACAATTGAAAAACCTTTCTAACTTATATTTTACTGATGCTAGGAATCTTGCGCGCGCGATGCGCGCGTCGTGATTTTCGTTTCTACCTCACATGTATCAATAATATTGTATTAATAATAATTAAACAAGGAAAGTTATTAATTTTAAATTCAAAGTTATGAAAACATTGGAAAAATCAAAATATTCCTACATGGTTAATATATATGTGGTGCCGCTGCCCAGCCGCTGTTCGCCACCGTCAGAGGACAGTACCTCTCAGGCACGACGTCAGCCTCGGAAGCAGCTCCCCATCCCCCGCGCTGACTTTTGAAAGAACACTAGAGCACCAGCAAAACTGAGAAAAGCACCTCGCATCAGCCGGGAGAGTGCTCCAAAAGAATCTCGCTACCGAGCACCAGTGCTTTCCTCGTGTAATACGCCACAGCGCTGGCAATTTGTTCTGCCTTGTAAATAGTGTGAATAAACTCAAGCAAAGTGAATCGCTGGGCAATTAATTCATTGCTCCTGCTCCAACACCTTTCCCAAGGACGAGTGACGCGCGAGGCTCATCATGGACCTCGGGCGATCACGTTTCTCCGAAGCGGCTCCAGAGAACCAACGAGCCGACCATCCACAAGCACACACCTACATATATACATATGTTATAATGTGGAGAATCGGGTCTAGTGTGGCGTATAGTTAGTGTTTGGGCACTAACTGAGGAACGAGGGAACCGAGGTCACACTAAACAACTCCAACTATGTTTAACTAATAAACTAAACACTATATTTAAGTACACGGAATAATACAATTCGGGTAAATATAATAAGAAAAGCGCAGGTTTGAGTAGGTGCTTATGGTAAACGGGTCGCGAGCGAACTGACGCTTCAAAGCTGGCGCGTCGAGGGAGAGAGCTGCATCTTGGGAGAGCGCCTCTGGCGTGCGCATGTGGGACTGGTAGCCACAATAAGTATTTTCGTTCTTGTTCCTTTTTAACTGCCAGGTCTAATTGAACATATGACAGAAATAAGAAATAAGGAAAAGGAAAAGGAACATTAAAAATAAAATTTATCTCTCTGTATACTTAAGGAACACCTTGCTTTTTCATTATAAATATTAACTGTACCGGCCCTATAGAAGCATTTAATAAGAATATAAGATTCAATTTGATTTTCATTAATGATCAAAGTGCATATAAAATAATGTAAAATATGGCATTAAATAAAATTAAAAATTGTCGATTAAATAAGAATAAAATCTACGTTAAAAAATATTTTAAAAATATAATTCTTTATAAACGTAATTTTTAATTTACACTCCTTGTCTTTGATTTCCAAGATATATTTTGAAAGAGGTCCAAGATCTAACTCCAGACATAGCTACATAGAGCTGCCCGTGATTAGAAACATCTCTTCTTAGATCTATAATAATATTATTAAATGTTTAGCCTTGTGATTTATTGATAGTCATTGCAAAAGCTAATCTAATAGGAAATTGTCTTCTTTTAAATGCAAAAGGATATTCATTTTTACAGTACAATGTAATGCGATGTATAAAAACAATGCCGCCAGCTTTTCCGCCGGTTAAAATTTTACATTTTTGTAAAAGATTAGAAAAGTCTATTATTCTTAATCGCGTGCCATTCCCTATTGAAAAATTTTACGTAAGATCTTACGTAAGTTTTTACGTAAGTTCTTACGTAAGATCTTACGTGAGACCTTATGCCAAAATCTGATCTGAAATTTTTTTATTTATAAAGGACTAAATACCGTGCAAAATGAGGATAAACTTGTTATTAAAGAATTTTTTTTCGATGGGACTTAGATTTTTTTCAGATGTGTAGCAAAATTTTTAAGTTCCGCATCTGAAAAAAATCTAAGTCCCATCGAAAAAAAATTCTTTAATAACAAGTTTATCCTCATTTTGCACGGTATTTAGTCCTTTATAAATAAAAAAATTTCAGATCAGATTTTGGCATAAGATCTCACGTAAGATCTTACGTAAGAACTTACGTAAAAACTTACGTAAGATCTTACGTAAGATTTTTCAATAGGGTTGCATAAACCTTCACTGACACTTATATTTCTGATAAGCATTACAATACCATGTTTTCTTA
The DNA here is from genome assembly GCA_018906775.1 of Sycophila sp. Sp_5. Lineage (NCBI taxonomy): Eukaryota > Metazoa > Arthropoda > Insecta > Hymenoptera > Eurytomidae > Sycophila > Sycophila sp. Sp_5. The sequence continues at coordinate 12,904 of JACCID010000107.1, read as the reverse complement.
AAATTAATTTATAAGGAGGTAAGCTGAAGGGATTTAATGAGTTTAAATATTCTAGTAAAAGTACTTCGTCTAATTTTCCGTTATTGCAATTATCAGTACTATTTATACCCGTGTATATACGTTCAGTTGATGCCCTGTTGAAGACATTATAAAATACTATAAAAAAAATCTATGTGGATCAATGTGTGTATCTGCACCAGGCATTCCTGATAGAATTGTATAAGCGAATTTTGACTGTATCAGAAATAATCAGGTTACTACTATTCGATTTATAGTACACGCAGCATAAGACAATATAAAAAATGAAATTTTATAAGGTTTCATAAGGATAGACCGAAACATGTGAAAAAAGTAAGTAAATTTATAGTATTATATCAGGTATATCATTTTAATAAAAAATATCCGAAAACACTTATCTAATTTTACAAGGATTGGTACATAATTTCTTATGTGCTATTATAGGGAAAATATAAAAGCTATTTAAATGGCTTTTATCGTATTTAAAGTTAATCTTTTTTTAATCTTTCTTTATTTTTATAGGTTTGTATAAGTCGCATCACGATAATAGGATCTGAGAATCATATTTTATAGGGTACTTTATAGGTTAAATCCGAAAAATAAGGGAATCATTTTCAACAATTTATCGGGATATATAATGCATTATACATAAAGTAGTACATCAGCCAACTGTAATTTATAGGAAATGCAAACGAGTGTTCATTTATTTGTTTGCTAAACCAATAGGAATTTATATGCCATATCGAGATAAAATTAAGTGACTCTTACCAGTTTTTATCGTACTGCTCCTGTACTTTACAAATTGATTATCGCATTTTATCGGATAAATACCAATTCTAAAGAAATCTTTTTTCAACAGTTTATTAGGATATATAATGCATATAAAGTAGTATATCAGCCAACTGTAATTTATGGGCAATGCAATCGAGTGTTCATGGATTCGCTTGCTACACCAATAGAAATTTATATGGCATATGGAGATAAAATTAAGTAACTCTTACCAGTTTTTATCGTACTGCTCCTGTACTTTACAAATTGATTATCGCATGTTATAGGATAAATAGAAATTCTATGGGAATCTTTAGTAAATTATTTACTGGGCTACGTAGTTTATTTTACTTAAATAAGTACAATAAGCAATTGCAATTCACAGGGTATGAAAATAAATAAATTAATGTCAAAAGATTACGATTGATACATTTTTATTAAGTTAAATTATACGTAAATATTTTTAAGGAATTATTTTATAATTCAATATAAATTTAAGTAAAATAATAAATAGGTAATACTGGTGTTAACTAATAATTTCTTTATTATCTTATTAGTTAAATCACATGGAAAGAAAAAGGTACTCAATACATAACAGGTTAAGTAAGAATAATTCAAATTGAACGTTACTGTCTTCCGTTCACTGAACCGTTCCGTAGCCGTAACCAATTTTTTCTTTCCTTGCAGAATAAATAAGGCACTGCAAATTGACACTTATAAAATTAAAAGACGAATGAAAGAAAGTTTTTAAGAAAATTAATACATATATAAGCTCTACAGCGAGAAGATTGCATCAGTAATGAAAGAATAAATTTTAATTCAGTGTAAATTGATTGGTAACAATTACTATACTCTAAAACTACTCTTAAACTTCATAAAAAATGGGGAAATTTAAGTTATTTAAGAATTTGGATCGTTCTTTTCGATGTCATCGTTTCAATTATCTTCATCTTCACTATTGCTGCTACTACTGCAATTACTTCCTGCAGTCGTATCATCTAAATCTTCATTCCTTTCTTTATTACTTTCTTCGATAGTATTGTCGTTTTCTCTCTTATTTTTTTTTTGAGACTGCTCTTTTTGATTTTGACAGACTTTTCTTAATGTTGTTATTTGTACGTGGTGCTCTAGGTTTTCTACTTAAATCCCACATTTTTTGGCCAATCCATACACCGACATCCCTTTTCTGTTCATTTTGAATGAGGTTTTCCAATAAAACCTTATAAAACATGATTAAATTTATCGAATTAAACTGATAAGAAAAGATGAATTTTATCTGGTTAACCAGATGAAACGCGATAAATTGTATCAGGTAAACCTCATAAAATATGATAAACTTTATCAGGTCAACGTGTTAAAATCGGAAATCAACAATGACAACATATATTAATTAAAATTAATAATAACAATGATAAGTAAATAAAACAAACAAGGCCTAGATATACAAAAAAGTCCCTCCGATAGTCAATTAAAAACGTCACTGACAGAGTGTACATTTGTACAACTAAAATTAATTTAAAAACTGTATGAGGTTTTCCAATAAAACCTTATAAAACATTATTAAATTTATCGAGTTAAACTGATAAGAAAAGATGAATTTTATCTGGTTAACCAGATGAAACACGATAAATTGCTAAACCTGATAAAATATGATAAACTTTATCAGGTCAACGTGTTAAAATCAGAAATTACCAATGAAAACATACGTTTACTATTTTAAATGCTTAGCTTATTATTTTAATTTTACTCAATTTTTTTCTTCAGTAATTAATCATTCAGCACGTGCTTAACCTACAATTAGGTTAAGTACATGTAATATGTTGTAGAAAAAAATCTGTTTCTCTTTGTAAAAGAAATATATCTAGAAATATAGAAATAATAATTCTAATAATTAGAAACATACCTTTGTGTACTGATTTTGACTAAATATATGCGGATGCACTGAGATTATTATAGCACTGCCGGAATCCACGTTTCGCCGATTTAATTATGACTTAATTGGGTATATTACATGCACATGTCGTAAAGGTATATTCAGATAAGTAAGAAACGTAACGTTAACCGTTATTGGTAAACTAGGGTGGCTTTTTACCTACACATCCTGAATTTAAATTGAGACTAACTAAAACTTATAGTATTGTATAATGAGAATCCCATGGATTCGAATAACTTTCATAAAAGATTTTTAAAAATTAATAAGATAAAATACATAATGCAAAAATTGCTACAATAAATTTATCGGAATTTATAATGCAAATGAAGTTGGATTTTATGAGTCGAAATAAAAGTTATAGTATTTTATAATAAAAATCCCTTGGATTGGAATAACTTCAATACAAAGATTTATAAGAATTAATAAGAAAAAGTTCATAATGCAAAAATTGCAACAATAAATTTATCGGGATTTATAATGCAAATGAAGTTGGATTTTATGAGTCGAAACAAAAGTTATAGTATTTATTATAATAAGAATCCCATGGATTCTATTGACTATAACAAAAAGATTATTTAATTTGCTTTTGTTTATAGCCTTTTATAGGATACTTTATCATTAAACTATTGATTTAATTGTAGCATTTAATAAAATTTAGTAAATCACTACAATTAAATTATATAAAGTACTTTACTAGGATATATAAATATCTATAAACATAAGCAAATTCAAAGATTTTATTATGCAACCCTATTGAAAAATCTTACGTAAGATCTTACGTGAGATCTTATGCCAAAATCTGATCTGAAATTTTTTATTTATAAAGGACTAAATACCGTGCAAAATAAGGATAAACTTGTTATTAAAGAATTTTTTTTCGATGGGATTCGTAAGATCTTACGTAAGAACCTACGTAAGAACTTACGAGTAAGAACGTACGATCTTACGTAAGATTTTTCAATAGGGAAGTTATTCGATTCCACGGCTTTATTATTATAAAATACTGGAAATTTTATTTAGACTTAAAAAATCCAACTACATTTGTATTATAAATTCCGATAAAATTATTGCTATACATTTTATCAATTATGTATTTTATCTTATTAATTCTTATAAATCTTTCAGGGAAGTTATTCAAATCTGTGGGATTCTCATTATAAAATACTATAACTTTTATTTTGTTTTATAAAACTCAACTTCATTTGTATTATAAATCCCGATAAATTTTGTGAAAGGGAAAATGGTGGAGGCCGGGGTTTACACCTCCCTCCCAGTCACAAATGGAAAAACGGGTTACTTGGGGTGCGTTCCCCCGTTTCGCTTCGCCCTTTTCCCTTTTTGACGCCTTCACACACGACTACTACTACTACCACTACACGCACTAATGGCTTTCCGCTTGGCTGCTGCTCCACTCTTTCCGCTCCACTACCTATAACCTAAAAGGGGATCCTCCACGTTGCCTACCACCTCTTAATTTTGTTGAGCGCCAGGCGCCGTATAGACGCCACCGGATCACGAACTCCTCGCTCCGGTTGAGATTTCTGTTTCCCAGGGTTGGGGGTCCTCCCGAGACTACCACGTTCACGCACGCATGTACGTGGCGTTTGCTGCACGCTCCGTTGACGACGCGGATTCAGCTGCTCACTCGAGACAGTCGGTGCACTTGCGAAGTTGTTGAGAATCAGCTTCAACCCACCACCTTACAACACACCCAACACTTAGAAATCAAACTCGAACACTTGTGAATTTTATCTAAATCATATATTGCCTCCTGGCGTAGGGGAATACACTTGTTGGGGGATGTGTGTGTGCGCGGCGCGGGTCACGTTCGCGGGACTTTCGGAGGGGAATTTACAATTTTGAGGGAGAAATAACCCAATGAGGGTGTGCGCGGGGCTCACCGTCTCAAAAATAAACTATCTCGTCCTAACTAAATTCTCCTCGGCTACTACTCCTCACGACTCGCTAACTCAAAAAAAAACTCTTGAAAATTGCGTCCGGCTGCAATGCAAGCTTTCGGCTGAATGGCGTAGCGTCGCGGCGACGAACACTTCCGCGACGCCAGCCCTTTATCCCTCTCACTCTCTCTCGCCTATTCCCTATTCTCTTTCTCTCTCAAGGGTCGCCTCGTCGACTCGTTTCCGCCCGCACCGACATTACGAGCGACGATTGGCTGCGCGACGTCAGCGCAGCCACTCAAAAATCGTTCAGCGCCAGCGCGAGCGCGAGTTAAAATCGAGCGCGGCGCTACGTAATTTTCGCGCGAACGTTGGCCGCCTGCTCGACTCGCCGAGCTCGTCGAGCAGCGCCAGTGACGTCACGCGCGTAGTCGGCCGCTCTCTTTCGCTCCATGCTTCGCCGATCTTCCCTCTCTCTCGCACACCTCGTTCTCTCTCTCTTGCTGATACGCGCGCGCCACCTCGACTCGCGCGCCGACTCGACTACTCGCTCCGTCTCTCTCGCACCTACACGTGCGCGCCGCCTCGACTCGCGCGCCAACTCGTGTACGCGCGCTTTCTCTCTCGCACTCGTACGCATGGTCCGCGCTCGACCACGTGCTGCGCGCGGACCGAGTGTATGCTTCCCCAGGTGCGCGGCGCACCCTGGGGAGTCGCGGCGCGTCGTTGTAGTCGCGGGTTTTGTGTGTGTCAGTGTGCGTGTATGTGTTTGTGTGGGGATGTCGCCAGGGCGGCGTTCGCGTCGTCGGTGGCCATCATGGCGGCGCCGGTCAGCTGGTCCTCGTGGCCTCGCCTCGTCGCCAGCCGTCGCGATACGCCTCGTCAGCTGCTCCGCTCCGTCGGCTGTGCTTGGCGCGGTCGCCTCCCGGCGGCGCGGCCTCGACGTAATCCTGGCGGCCGGAGTACGCTCGGGCGGACATCCTCGCACGTGCTCTCTCTCTCTCGCACGCATGGCTGGTAGGTGCGGTGGCGCGTCGTCCGCTCCACACCTGTCACTTTGGTCGGGGGCTACAGAGTGCAGAGAAGCTCGACGTTAAATAATTATTTAACGTCGACGCCTTCTCAGCCCTGAGACCCTCCGAGAGAGAGAGCCGAATCACTCACGCGTTAAGAGTTGCTAATGCAATGTCACAAACCCCCCCTCCCTAAACGGGACATCCCCGATGGACCGTTTATACGCGGGAAGCTCGGGAAATAGAGTGATTCGGATCTCTCGGAGTGTCACCAGGCCAGGCGTCGATGATTAGAGGACACAGACACGGGTAGGTTGCCACAACACAACCTGTACGCGGTTTTACTACTCCATCACCTCTACTACCTCCAAATCTACACACTCAGTTGACTTACGCTCTACCATCCTTTTCTTCTCTTCTCACTCGTTGTCTCTCGTCTGCAACACAAACAAAAAAAAATTTGGGACAAGGGGGTAGGGTTGGGTATTTGGGAAAGGGTACCTTGGGGTTTTCTGGGGTTTTCATCTCGCGGGGTAGGGGCTTCGCTCTGCGTACGGGGGTTTTAGGGGTGGGTTTATAGGGGTTAGGGGTAATTTGTTGCATTGAGAGGGCTGGCACCGACTTTGCAACATGGGCTCGTGCTCAAGATACCGGAGGGGTGGTGGTACGGCTGGGGCGAGGAGCTGGCGATCGGGTCTTCTTCCTCCTACTTCTCGTTGCCCTGATCACGTCTCCTCGGCTGCTTTTACTCCTGCGCCTCCAGGCTCTCCCGAGTGATTTAAGCTCCGCTGGTTGTCGGTCGGGACCTCCGCTCTCTCAGTTGCTGATTTGGGGGAATACAAGGGTAAAGGGAGTCACCAAAGGTGAGCTACGCGGGGGGGGGTTATATACACGGGGTCTCTTCTTTCTTCTCTCTTCTTTCTTCTTAATCCCTTGGAGGTGACGGTGGGATATCCTCCGCCGCCCCGTACGCCACCCGCAGGCACCACTCCTGCATCTCTGGGGAGAGGTTGCTGGAGTGGTGGAGGATGCGGGTTAGGTCCTCCCGCCGCCGCCGAGCCCGCTGATCCTCCCCAGCCACCGGCGCAAGCCGAAACTCGTGCGGCTGGGGGATGCTGGAGCTCCCGGACGGCGACGGAGATGGTGTTGGTGGACCTAACCGCTCCCACAGGCTTCGGCGCACGGGCAGCAGTGGTGCCACCTCCAAGGCGGCCATTTCGGGCAGGCGTGCCCTTGGCCCCTCTCCTCTCCTTTCCTCACACGCTCTCCTCTGCGATGCTGGCTCTTCTCTCCTTTGCTCCTCCTCTCTCCTCCTCTTCTGCGTCGCTGGGGCGGGCGTCCAAGTGGCCATCATCCCCGGCAGCTGCAAGCCCATCGGGCTGGGCAGGGGAGCAGGGCTCTTCTCCGCCGCAGCCTTGGCCCGTTGGAGCAGCCATTGATGGTGGCTTGCAGCACACCGGGGGCATGTTTTGATGTCCACCCCTTTCCTCCCACAATTGTTACAGTGGGTGTGGAGTCGGGGGTGGGGACACTTGGCCTTGGCGTGCCCAAGCTGCCAACAGTTGAGGCAGGCCCTCGTCGGTGGGTCCACCCGCCCATCGATGGGCACTGGCGCGGGGTCGCCAAACATGACGCCTCGCGTCATGCACCTCCGTTCCTCCTCCTCCTGGGGCAGTGCTGGGGTTGGGGGTTTGATCGCGGGGTTAGGGGGGTAATTCGTGGGGTTTCGGGGACATATGGGCGCGGGGGTCTGCGGCGTCTCTTCCTCTCTTCTTCCTCCTCCTCTCCCCCTCTTGTCGCTGGGGCGGGGCGCTTGAGAGAGGCCTCCTGGCCTCGTGATGGTAGCGGAGGGGATCCGGGACGACGGGGGACCCGGCTCCGGGCTGGACGGCCTCCGAGGCGACCAGCTAGCCGGCTCGTAGTCGTCTACGGTCAGCTGTCGCCTCGGATTGTACCGATGTCGCTTGTACCCGTCGTCCAGCCGGAGCATCGGGTAGTAATCCCTTGTGGGCCCCTCCGCTTGCCCTCTGCTGCTACCCGCCGGTGCGACATAGTCGTCGTCCCACTCCATGGGGACCGACGACCGAGCTCTGTCCACCGCCACAACCCTGGGGTCGTATGACTCGGGTTCCGGGGGAGGCGGGGACGCGCTCGATTCTCCTCTCCTCCTTCTCTCCCTCCTCTTCTTCTCCTTTTCTTCCCTCTTCCTCTCCAACTCTTCTCTCTTCTTAGTTTCTTCCTCTCTCTTCTTCTTCTCCGTCCTCGACGTCGCCTTCTCCTGGGGCTGGCCGGTGGTTGGCAGTCGCACCCGATCGCAGCGCTGCCAGGCTATGTTGCGATCCTTCGGGATTGCCCCCTGCCGACGCCCAAGTTCGGCTCGGTTCAGGGCGCCCTCGTCCGCTTCCATCGCGGCCACCTCCTGGAGTATAACCCCGGCTTCCTCGGGAGGGATCGCCGGAGCCCAGACAATGGGCGCAGGGTTTGCTGGGGCGTCCCGGCCGTCCGTCTCGCCCATGTCCGCACCTAGCCCCTGGATCAGGGTGGTGATCTCCGTCACCGGGCTGGCTGGGACTTGGAGAATGGCGGCTTCTTCCTTTCCTCCTTCTTCTTCTCCTTCCTCCTCGGGCACGAACAAGTACCACAGGTCCTTAAACGGTACCTGTGGCGCGGGGATTAAGGGGCTAAACGCGGGGATACGGGGCAATATGGGGTTGGGGGGTAACGCGGGGGTAAGGGACAACGCGGGGGGAATACTCGGCTCCTGGGCCGTGGGGGCTGGCGCCGACTCCGACTCTACGGGCTCTGGTTCAGGGATGCTGGAGGGTGGATTGGACGGCTGGGGCGGGAAACTAAGGATCGACGGCTCTTCTTCCATCTCCTGCAGCGCACGATCCAGCTCCTCCTCGGCTGCCCTCGACTTCCTTGACTCCAGGCTCTCCCTGAGCTGATCTAGCCGGCCTTCGGTGGTCGGGACCTCCGCTCCCGTGGCCGCCTCGCTGGTGTCCTCTTCTCCTTCTTCCGCCTCATTGATGAGGTCGAGCCCGTGGACGAGCTTCGAGGCTCGGGGTGGATGCGGCCATGAAGCAGCCCACGCATCCAGCTCCGCCTCGCGGCGAGCCCCCTCCTCTTTTTCCCCAGCCTCACGGTCATTTTGCCGGCGCTCATCCCCTCCGTCTTCCTGGCAGACGGAGCCTCCAAACACAGCGGGGTCGTTACGACCCTCAACGGGCCCCGCTGGCCGGGAGAACGCCGACCGGACCGCTGCCTCGAGAGCAGCTCGATCGTGAGCACGGGCGTGCTCATCCACGAACTCGCCCGAGTTGTACCTCGGGCGTGCTCCTCTCAGCGGGCTTCCTCGCACTCTTCTCGACATCTGGGGTGGGAATGGGATGGGTAAGGGTCATGAAAAACAAACCAAAACATACGATTCATTGGAGTGAGTTGAATCATGCGTATACGCGAAGAAAAGGGTTTTACGCAGGCGAAATCAGGGGGAGGTCCGCATAATAATCCGTAAGGGTGATTCTAACGCAAATCTCCACTCTTCGCACGCCTACTTTCCCTCTTCAACGACCTCACTACATCCTACTTCTTTCGACTACTCCGCGGGGGTAACCAACGCATAACCTGCGATACATGAACCTTCGCACTCTTTTTCGCATTCTCCGTCTCAACTAAATACACGGTTGGGGACACTACTTCAAGGATTTTATAAGGTCCGGAGTATTTCGGGGCCAGTTTCGCGGCGTATTTATCAGCGGCCTTCGATAAGGGATACTCACGACGTAAGACCTGATCGCCGACCGAGAATCGCACGTCTTTTCGTCCCCGATTATACTGCTTTCCTTGTTTCTCCTTCGCTTCATCAACGAACTTCGCAACCAAGTCTCTCAACGCATCAAGCCTCTTCATCCTATCTTTCCACACTTCTGGGTCAATGGGGATTACTTCACGCGGGGGTTCAACTTTTCTTCTCAAGCTCTTCACTGGGGTCGGCTGCCTTCCATAATTCAGGAACGCGGGAGATACTTTTAAGGTCGCTTGGGTTGCGGTGTTGACGGCATGGCGAAATTCGTGGAGGTGGACATCCCAATCTCTGTGGTTGTTTTCGACATACATCGCGATCATTGTTTTTAGCGTCCTGTTGGCTCGCTCGGCGGGATTTGCCTGAGGGTGGTAGGGTGGGGTGGTAGTATGTATCACGCCGTATTCCTCCAGGGTCTTCTCCAGGAACTTGTTGGCAAATTCCCTTCCGTTGTCCGTGAGGAAATAGCGTGGCGTTTCCCACCTAAAGAGAATTAGCTCCTCAAAGGCCCTCACCACCGACTTCCCATCGGCTCGCCTCAGTGGCTTCATCTCTACCCATTTTGTGAATAGGTCCATGAACACGATGATGTACTTGTGTTGGCTGCGACTCGGCGGGAACTCCATTAAGTCGGCAGCCACAACCGTCCACGGTTGTTCCACGATCCGCCTGCCCATCATCCCTTGTGGTCCTTGTTGTGATGTCTTGTATGCCTGACACTCGGGGCAACTCAAGACATATGCACGAACGTCGTACCACACTCCCGGCCAATAGTAATCTCGCGCGATCCTATCGTAAGTTTTCTCGATACCTAAATGGCCCGATGAAGGTGCGCGATGTGCCTCGTCTAGCACAGACGTACGGTGATTGGCCGGCACGACCAGTCGCCAACCTTCCTCCGGGGTTAAAATAGGATCGAGAAGGGGGTCCTCACGATGTCGATACAACATCTCTTCTTCGACCTTCCATCCTCTAAACTTCGCGGGGAATTCTTTCACTTCTTCAACACGCCTCTCGTACCACTCATCTTCAATCTCTTCGAACGCTGCAACTTCTACTTCTTCCTCATACATACGAGACAGAGCGTCAGGCATTTGGTGAAGTGTTCCCTTCCGGTGGATGATCTCCATGTCCCACTGCTGCATTTCGATGGCCCATCTCGCGAGCCTCCCTGTTGGCTCTTTGAGATTTTGCAGCCATCTCAATGCGCTGTGGTCCGTGATGACCTTGAAGTGGTAGCCTTCAAGGTAGGGACGCAACTTCTTTATCGCCCACACCAATGCCAGACACTCTTTTTCTGTCGTCGTATAATTCCTCTCCGCGGGGATAAGGACTCTGCTTACGTACACTATGGGGTGCTCTCCATCTTCTTGCTCCTGGGTTAGTACTGCACCTAAAGCGAAGTTGCTGGCATCGCATTGTACCGTGAACGTCTTTCCGAAGTCAGGCCTGGCCAGGACTGGAGCAGTTGTGAGTGCAAGCTTAAGTTTCTCGAACGATTCTTGCTGCTCTGCTTCCCACGTCCATTCTTGGTCCTTCTTCAGGAGCTTCAGCAACGGTACGTTCAACTCTGAGTCATTCTCGATGAAGCGCGAGTACCAACCTAACATACCCAGGAACCTTCTCAACTGCTTCACATTCTGGGGCGCGGGGTAATCTAAAACAGGGGCTACTTTCTCGGGGTCGGGGCGCAATCCTTCACTATCGAGGATGAAACCTAAGTATGCAACGCGGGAACAACAGAATTCGCATTTAGCGCGGTTGACAGACAATCCTGCTGCCTGCAGCCTCTGCAGCACAAATTCTAGCCATCTCACATGTTCTTCGAAGGTCTCAGTGACAATGATTATATCGTCCAAATATCCGAAGACGAATGGTTCCACTTCGGGGCCAAATAGAGCATCGATTAATCTCTGGAAAGTCATCGGCGCATTGGTTAACCCGAAGGGCATTCTTTTAAATTGCCACAGACCAGAACCAGGAACTGCAAAAGCTGTGTATTGCTTACTGTCTTGTTCCATCAGTATCTGGTAATAGGCACTCTTCAGATCAATCTTGGAGATGAATCTTGCCTTCCTCAATTTGTCTAGGGTATCGTCAACGCGGGGAATGGGGTAAGCATCTTTTCGGGTCACTTTATTCAGGGGGCGATAGTCTATGCAAAATCTAAACGATCCATCCGGTTTCTTCACGATCACTGGGGCGCTGCACCATTCACTCGCTGAGGGTTCTATCACACCCTCTTGGTACATCTTCACTACTTCTCCACGGGCAACTTCCAACATCTTCGGGGACAATCTTCTCAACCTCTACTTAATTGGGGCCGCTCCTAGGACATCTATGTGGTGTTCTACCAACGACGTTGTTCCTAGAGCGAACTACTCTTTTCTGGATTCTGGAGTAAATAACGATTTAACAGCTCTTCAATCACCTCCTTCTGTCTTCCTCGCACTTCCGATAAACCTGCGCACTCTGCTAAAATCTCTTCTCGCTGTCCTCCTTCTAATTGAAACTCGTTCCAATTTCCTCCTTTCGACTTCTACATCCTTCTCGGGGCATATGTGACTTACATTTCCCATTTTATGCAGAAATCCATAGCTAAGATCATCTCATGTCCCAGGTCCGGTACTGCTTTGAAGATATGGTTGTCACTAACCCCTCCTACATCCAAGTTCACCCTCAGGTCTCCTACTGGATTAGACGCGCTACCTAGTGGTGTTTTAATGGCCAAGTTGGATGGGATGAGCCTGTCCCGAAATCTCTCGGTTATCTTAGATCCAACTATCGAGATTGTCGCTCCGGGATCCAAGAGGGCTCGACACCTCTCTCCACCTAGTGTCACGCATAGGTATTGGCGATTATCCGTCTGGAGGCCTGCCACTGGCGCGTTCGGGTCGTCCGCGGTCTGGGGTTTTGCTGAGCTTGACTCAGCTTTCCCCCCTCCCTGGACTTGGAGTGGCGATGAGCACCTCGTGTGCGATTCGCCAGGCCTCAACGTCCATAGACGATGGAGGCGCTGGACGCTTCCCGTACAAGTATGCGAAAGCTTGTCCGATACTGAGTCCTCTGGGTTGGGTTCTCTGGGCATGCAGGGGGTAACATCTTCTTCAGGGGCTGGGGGTTGTGGCCTTCGCGGGGATAGGGGGTTGGGAGGCTACTCTTCTTCTTGGGAATCTTCTCTTCCTTCACGGACACTGATCCCAGGGAATTACGGTTGCCACTGTTACATCGTTTTTTTCTCCCTGAGGATCTGTTGCTTCCCGTCCTCTTTCTTCCTGCGTACCTCCTTCCCATGGGAAATTGGGAAAATTGTACTCTTAAAACGGCCGGCCTCCCTCCTTTTTGAGTGGGTGGCGTGCTGTTGAGAGTAACAATTCCCATTTCTTTCATCTACTTCGATCTTCCTCTTCGGATTCGTCGACCAGGTTCAACGCTTGTGCGATTAATGGGTTCCATGACTCCTCTGGGT